>OOIL02000560.1:1843195-1910041 GCA_900332095.2 Cuscuta campestris
ACTTGAGGTCAATTACCAGTAACAATGTAGTTACATTTTGTTTTTCACATGTTATATATGTCAATAGTTTCAACCTGCCAATCCAAAACTTATAACTTCACATATTAAAATAATGCACACAAGATACATGATAATCATGATACTAGGTTTTTTTTAGGACTAAAGGAAATACAATATTCATTATATCATAAATTGTTTTTCCCCGCATGTTCCTTTTATACTTTAAGTACAGTTAAATTACTCTCTTACTAGTATGGTTTCTTTTAAGGACTACTTTGACACACTATCTAATGACCTTCTATGGTCATTCCATGTCATGATTGTCTAGTCTTCGATAAGAAAATCCATATTAATTATCTCACGGGACTAATTTGGTCTCAGGGTACACTTTTTGGTCCAATTTTTTTCGAATTGAATTCCGTTTGCATCGTCCCGATCAGACAATCGAGCTCTATTCAACTATATAATTTTTATATTTATTTGTAATACTTTTTCTGTCATCGTATTTTTGGGTGTTTGACTTTGGTAGAGTCAAAATTGGTTTAATTGACCTTTATCATAGAAGGTTCTCACATTTAATTTATTCTCATGGTTTATTTCAAGAATTCAATTCAAAATTCATATCATAATAATTTCTTCATTTATTCTTAATTTGGGTCTGTACTCAGGTTCTCAATCAAGATCACACAATCAGTAAACATGTTAGATTTATCTCTATGAGATTTATCCCAATTGGATATCAATATATATTTTATTTCAGCCCAAAACCCAACAACAATTTATTTTAATCAAAACAAATTTGATTAATTTGAATAATTATTCATTAATAATTCTAGGGTATGTTTTGGGGCATTACACACTCATTGGCAGGCGGCCAAACATATTCTTCCGTATTTGAAGGGAACTTTATCTCATGGTCTTTATCTCCGGCTTGTAGTTTCTGACGTACCCCAATCTTGCAATGGTGTATATATTATACTCTCTCCGTCCCTTTAAACATGTGATGTTTTGATTTTGAAGAGATTTAAGGGAAGTGTATTTTGGTATTGAATTTCCAAAAATGTCCTTTGATGTGATGGGTAAAAGTAGGATTTGATGGGTAGATTATTAGTAAAAAGGTATGATGTGATAGGTAGGGTATGAAAAAGTAAGGGGTAAAAGTGACTTTTTAATAGAAATAAGAAGTGTTTTTTTAGGACGGATGAAAAAAGAAAGGAGAAAGCTTTTCAGAGACGGAGGGAGTAATATATTGTCTTATTATTTACTCCCTCCGTCTTATAATGATCTTCCCAGAGCACTATTCCAACTTCACGGGAATTTATATTTATTTGTGTTTTTTCATGGCATATATGATAAAATAAAATATTCTTGTCACCACTTGTTTTGTTGAATTTTTTGTGTAGTTTTTAAATATCTATGTTTTATTTTTTATTTCTATACCAATATTTAAATAAAATAGATTGAAAAAACTTAGGATTTTTCTTCGTTTTGCGAACCGGGAAGATCATTATAGGACGGAGGGAGTATATTTTGTAGCTAGCCGATTTATTCCTTTGTGATATACATATACTCTAGTCGGTTAGTTAGTCGTCGTTGGAGTCGAGTCTTAGACTAGGAGTGTAACGAACTATTCACTATTTGAGGTGAACTTAAGTTAAAATAATCGTTCATTCCAGCATCCAATCCTTATTTACGAATAGCTATTGTATTATCCTCTATATGCACATGCGTGTATAATATTATGTGTTCCATCCATACACAATCTAATAGAATAACTATAGAAGTAATTCACTTATTTATTTAGTTTTAGTTTTTAATATTATATCAAGTATATGAATATATTTTATATAAAAGTATGAGGTAAAAACTACTCCCTCGGTCCCAAAGCAACAGTTACTATTTTAACTTCTCGATAATTTTTGTTTGTATACTCATTTTGGTTGACCATTTGATAAAATAAAATGTTTTTGTCGCATCTTCGTTTGTATAACTTTTGATCGATTTTTGAACGGTATATTTTTTATTTTTTTCCCTTCCAATTTGTAAATAAAATGTTTTTAAAAGAGGTGATATTTTACACTTCATTTGAAATGTTGTTTACATTTTGAGACGAGGGAGTAGGGTTTTTTGTAGAGGAGTGCTAGGGGGAAACCACGTACTTGGGTACACCATATGTACATCATGCCCAAAATAGGCACGACACACAGACACTTAGTGTCTATGCACGCACAGATACTATGTGTCTGTCTGTGCCTATCCATTTTAGACTTAGTATACATGCGGTGTACCTAAAGTGATTTCAGAAAGTATTTTTCTTTTTTTGTAACCGAAGTGATGGAACCCTGGAAGACTGGTAGTTGATGGATCGACCAAAATATGAGTAGATAAATTATTGACACGAGGCAATTATGCCTCTAATCAATGGGATGAGTTGCATCTTGCATGTGTGTGGCCCCTATATGTCATTTGGGACCATGCTAACCAAAAAATGTACTCCATTTGTATACCACAGTCATGCACAAACATTTTAATGGTTTACACCTACATAAGTGTTGGTACATTAACAAAAATTCACACGGACATAAAATGTTGGTGCGCTAACAAAAATTAGTTTTACACCAACACAAAATGTTGGTACAAACCTACGGAGTACAAATTGGGCTATAAATATTGTACACATAGCTTAATGCATGTCGATTGTCATGAGCTCACTCACTACTAATATACTCCCTCCTCCGATAAAGAATGTCTCAATCTTCTTTTTCAACCATCACAAAAATTTTTATCATTTGTATATTTTCATTAATTATTTGATAAAACAAAATATGATTGATAATTCTTATTTCAAAAATTCTCTAGTGACGTATTATTATATTGACTTAACAGACAAAACAACAATAATCAACAATAACTATGACTATAACTATATATATACTACGGTTGCAATAGATATCGACTCCAATTGACCAATGACGCATCAGGGATGACCTCTCGTATTGGCTTTGACAAGAAAGATTTATAATCATTGTAAAATTACACTTTTAGCTATCAATTTCACATAAATGTGACCAATAGAATGTCAAGAAAAGATTATCCGTGAAAAGATACTAATAAAAGAATTACATGCGTAATATATGATAATAGAAAATTAATAAAAAATTCATATTATAAAGGATCAATTATAGAATTTACTACAAAAAAATGAAAATTTAAAAAAAATCAATGCTCTACTCTTCCTCCCGAACTGATTTACATACTTACTATTATGTGATCTCGAGAATTTTACTTTATTTGCACTTTTTCATTGGTCATTTGAGAAAATAAAATTTTCTTTTCACCTCTTGTTAGATAAAACATTAGATGTAGTTTTTAAATATATAAGTTTTATTTTTTATATTTATACTAATTTGTAATTAAAATCATTTTGAAACTAACACGCTTTTGCACGTCATTCAAATAGTGTAATGACATGTTTGGGAACTTGAATTTGAATTTTAAATTTAGATTGGGTTCAAATTCCATGTTTGGAAATCTTAAAAAAATTAAATTTTGATTTGACACAAATTCTTCTAAGGCTCTGTATGTTTGCATTGTAAAAATAAAGTTGGATGTTGGAAGAAATTTGAAGAAGTTGGGAGAAACTCGAAGAAGGTTGAATAAATTGGTTGGACTTGGAAAAAATTCGAAGAAGATAGAAAATTTTGGAAAAAAATAAAGTGTTAAAAAATCATTCAATTAAATAGTCAACCAAATAAATATGAAAGAAAAATAGTTTTGCATTAAAAAATAATTCATCTTTGTATGTGTTTGAGATTATATGTTATAAGTTTAGATATATGATTTTATTGTATATTTATGACATCTAAATAATTTTTTAGTCGGTGTTGGAATAATTGGAAAAAACTAGAAGAAATTTGAATAAACTAGAAGGAGTTGGAAGAAGTTAGAAGTTAATTTTTCTAATCTAAGTAAACAGATTCTAATTCATAAAAAAAACTCAATTTGATATCGATATATCTTCCCTTGTTATTTAAAATTCAAGAATTCAAATATTAGAATTGAAATGCAAGAATATAATTGGAATGAAATATTAGTTTCAAACACTATGTAAACGAATTTGAAAGGCAAGAATTGAAATGAAATATTAGTTTCTTTTTTGTTTCTCTTTTTTCTTGTTTTTTCATTTTCTGTATATGTGTTTTAATAAAGAAAAAAATACTTCTATAAAAAAGGAAAAATAAAGTCATGAAGGAAATCTGTTGGACATTAATCCAAAAAAGACCGTGTATTTAAAAAAAATACCTTTTTTAAGACCAAAAATAAAAATATTTAATTTGAAACAAATGAAGTAGGAAGTATATGAAGTACAGAGTAAAACATTATAAAATAATAGTTTTAAAAAATAACTCGAAAGCACTTATATATGAAAAAGGAGTTCAGAAGAAAAAAGGGAAAACAATATACAAAAATAAACAAAAAAAATGGAGGGGACCTGGTGTCTATTTTCAAAATCCGGTGCTATTTACTTGAGGGTATTTTAGTCACGAGATAGATTAGCAAAGAAATATCAAAACAAAGAAGAAAAACGGCCTAAATTTTAAATAGGAACAATTATTCGGAATAATATCAAGTTTATCTAGTTTTTCAAAGATAATCTGACATTTCACTGTGATACATAACAATCTCAACTTTGTTGAAACTTGCGGAATTTGGGTCGTCGTTAAGTTAGTAACGGCGTGCTAACAAAAACGGCATGTATTGCGCAACAAAATAAAACTTGAGATTATCTTTGAGAAATTTTATTTCGTTTTTTTATTTTTTTTTCAAATTTTCATTTAAATTTTTAAAATGAGTTTATGCCCTTATCATTTTTTTTCCAGATTTGTCTAACTTTGAATAAAAATAAATAAAATTGATATAAAAAATAACGAAAATGAGAAAAATAACTAAAATCATACAAAATTAATGAAATGAATAAGGTACTCAATAGAAATTAATTTGAAACTTGTATAGAAATAGATCGTTTCGTTTGACCCGCCGTTAGCAACTTAACGGCGACCCAAAACTCGCAAGTTTTAGTAAATTTCAGAATATTATGCATCACAGTGAAAAGTGAGATTATTTTTGAAAAACGAGGTACGTAAAGTTGAGATTATTTAAATAATTTTTCCTTTTAAAATGGGTAAAATGCTTACAAGGTCCATATATTTTTTCGGAAATGCTTCCCAAATCCCTGAAGTATTTTAAGTGCTTACAAGGTCCCTATCTTTTTTCTGAAAGTGCTTCACACATTCCTAAATTATTTTTAGTGTTTATTTGATCCTTATTCTTTTTATCTGGTGTGTTAGTGGTTCATTCCGTGGGTTTTTTCAGACCAAATCTTCTATCTGAAATTGTTGTAACTTGTAAGAATTGATGTTATTATATAATAATTTTTCAAACAACTTCTGCTTGTTGCTTGAATAACTTCTGCGCAACGCACGAGTTAGAAAGTATATGGACCTGGTAGAGACTAAAAATAATATAAAGACCTATGGACGCGTTTAAAAATATATAGAGATCTAGTTAACACGTAAAATAATTTGAGAACTTGACAAGTATGTTCAAAAAAATATAAGGATGCTGTGAGCAGTTTACTTTTTAAAAAACATGAACGATAATGGTGGGTACGTACTTCTTAAACCATTGATGCAATAAAATACTCCGTAAATGTCTTAATGGCATTTTGGTTGCTGCATTCGAAACGAACGTCGACGGGTTTTTCAGTCACATTCGTTAGCTTGACGCACGTCGTCGTTTTTTTCAGTCTCATTCATTATCTTAACACACGTCGAAAAGGAGCTAGGGACAAGTGATAACTACGTCTACGTCCCTACCATTATCACATGATTCACATTATGTGACAATGCCACGTTGACACTTCTTACTCCACAAAAATTACTACTTCCCTCTCAAAATATTTAGAGTTATGTTTGATTCACCCTAACATTTAAATCTCACTCTTTAATTCCAGTCTTATAATTATTACAGGTATAGAACAATTTCAAATCTCTTTAATATCTGTAAAAATGGGCTTAAAGGGTGAATTTTAAATAATGTTAGGGTTAAAATAGCATTTTCTAAATATTAAATTTTTTCAATTTATTTCATTACATAAACAATCTTAAATATTAAATTTTTTCAATTCATTTTATTTAAAAATTATGATAATATCTAAAAATAAAAAAATTATAAAACAAGAAGCGACATAAATATATATTTTATTCAAAAATCAATAAAAATATTGAAATAAATAAAAGTTCACGTGATTTTTGAGGAGTGAACGGTGGAGTTGTCTTTGGGACAGAGTGAGTATGTAATTAAAATTTGAAAAGTGTTAAAACTACATTAGAGTTGTACTAACATATTCCCTCCTTCCCTAAATGAATTACACACTTCAATCAATGTGTAAATTAAAATTTCATAATTTTTAGAATGACTTTATTTGCAAATTGATTTAGAAATAAAAATAAAACTATATATTTAAATATATATATAAAATTATACAAAATAAGATGTGACAAGAATTTTTTAATCAAGAGATCGATAAAAACATTTAAACAACAAAAGTTATCGAGATGTCATAATAATAAAGTGGTAAATTAATCATTTAGAGACATAGAAACTACATGATAAATCTTGGAGGGGGGGGGGGGGGAATAGTTCCGGCTCTCCATAGACATGGACACCCATGGCTCATTTCTTTTCAAATTTATTTGTAAATTCTCATGCATGATAATAACATGTTACACATGCATTCCTCAGAATTTTTTTTGTTCATTTTTTCGAAAATGAGGGTACATCATACCAATTTTCCAAATTATAGAAGCCATCAGGGCCTGTTTTCTCGGTTCAAATTTAGTTTCTTTTTTAGTTCCTTTTTTTCTTTGTTTGGTTTCTTTCTTCTCCAACATTATTTTTAAATTTGTTTTAATTTTTTTTATATTTAATATTTAAAAAATATTTTTGTTTGAAATAAAAATAAATGAAATGAAAACATAGCATATAATTGATCTGTGAAAAAAATTTATTTTTATTTCTTGTTTTCAAAAGTAAAAAAAGTAAAACCTTTTTTGTAACCTTAAAAAATAGGAATAGGACAAGAAAATAAAATAAATGAAACAAAATTAGAAAATTGAAATGAAAAAAATACAAAAAAAATACTCTTATTCAAAAGAGAAATGTAGTTTTCGAGTGCGCGGATAAAGTTCTTTTTTGAGGCGCCCAAAAATACAAAATTTTTTGATGATATAATTTTTGTATCTTATTGTGTCATTTCCTGGTTCACATTGATTATGATGGACATATGTGTAAACTACGCCAAAAACAGTATCAGAAGACTGTTGAGTAACTATTGTTTATGGACACAGAGTAGTTGAAAAAACAGACTACTGTGAGTTTTCTTGGCTATAGAACGGTATTCTAGCTGCTATGCTTTAAAATTATTTTTAAAGTTTCGAGAAATGGTAATCTATCATTAATTGTCTGTGTCAGTTCAAAATACAGTTTTTGTTACAACAGTTGTCAATAACAAGTTAAGATTACTCTATTTAAACAATACTCTGGTTTTTTAGTCTAGAACTGTTTTTAAACTTATTAGAAATTAAACAGTTATCAATTGCTTGTTGTTTGTTTCATATGGTTTTTTGTCCACTATAATTTATAATAGGAATAGAAGACTCTTTTGTAACAGTAGTCTATGAATTAAGGGTAGAACTGTTTTTGAAGTTGTGAGAAACGGTAATATATTATTAGTAGTCTGTTTCATCTAAAAATATAGTTTTTGTTGTCACAGTTGTCAATAATTAGGTAAGACTACAGTTTTTCAGTTAATAACTGATTTTAAACTTATAAGAAATAGTAATCTATTCTTAGTTGTATGTTTCATATGGTATTTTGCACAATTATATTGTTTATTATAAGAATAGAAGACTCCCTTGTAACAGTAGTGTATTTATATAGCGTAGAACTATTTTTGAAATTCATAGAAATCGTAATCTATTACAAGTTGTCTATAATAAATTAAGAATACCCTTTTTAAACAATAATTAGACTATTAAGCCTAGAACTATTTTCAAAGTTTTGAGAAACCGTAATGTATTACTAGTAGTGCGTGTCACACCGTTTTTTTCACGGTTATCTATAATAAGTAAAGAAAATTGTTTTTAAGATAATTGTGCGTATTAAGCGTACAACTGTTTTTAAAGTCCTTAGAAATAGTAATCTAATACCTATTGTCTGTGAGATATGATTTTTTTGGCAGAGTTGTTAATAATAAGTTAAGAATACTCGTTTTAAACAGTAGTCTAGCTCTTAAGAGCCTAGAATTATTTTAAGGGAGAAATACGAATATAGCACTTTAATAGGCTTATAATACGCAAAATAGCAGTGCTATAAGTTTTTGAGATGAATTCCCAATAATTCCCAATATACCTCACGGCATTTGAACGCAGCACAGCTTCACGACCTTGAAGGCGGCAGTGCTACACGCAAGATTACCGCAAAACACACGGCCTTGAAGGCAGCAGTTTCGAGAAGGGAGATGTAGTGCCACGGCATTTGAACGCAGCACAGCTTCACGACCTTGAAGGCGGCAGTGCTACACGCAAGATTACCGCAAAACACACGGCCTTGAAGGCAGCAGTTTCGAGAAGGGAGATGCAGTGCTAGGGTTTCAATGGCAAGCGATGATGCGCTGGACGAGATTCCTCTAAGCAAACGAATGGAGAAGATACTGGTATATATGCTTCGTTTTGGCAGGTGAATTCGTTACTTTGGCATAGTTGTAAGGTTGGTAGTAATTTGGCATACTAGTTATTTTATCGGCTATACATTTGTTTAATTTGGCAGTGAATTGGTAGCTTCGGCATTAGATTTGGCTTGTTTTTGGTTTCACAATAGTCATGGCGCACTGTTTAGGGTTTGTGTTATGTACTATGTAATTGTTTGGCAAAAAAATAGTGAAAAACCACTGCCAATGAATTCAATAGGGGTGCCTTGACCAATGCAAGAGAAGAACATCATTGCCTAGACCGTGAAGAAGCACTGGAATGAATTTTTTGTGGTTTTTGCAAAGATTCTTTTCCTTAGGCAGTGTGGTTTTTTGTTTTTAAAACCGTTTAGGTTTTTTTGTGAATGTTGGACGTAATTTTTTTTTTGGGTTTTTTGTTTCTCGGCAGTGTGTTTTTGGCGTTTTTTGTTCTCCACTGAAACATAATTATTTTTTTTGGGTTTTTGTTTTTTGGCTGTGTGATTTTTTGAGTTTTTTTTACCTGAGGCAATGAGTTTTTTTGGTGAATGTTGGCAGTGGGTTTAAGTTGTTGTTGGCAGCGTATTTTTTGTGAATTGTGGCAATGGGTTTAAAGAAGAATATGTGGTAGTTAAGTATTATGATTTAGTGAGAGTGATTTTACCTTTGTTGAATATGTAAATAGTACCCAATGTTTACTGACTTTGAAATACGTATACATATGCAGGTGTAATTGTGGTATGTTTGTGGTGAAATTTGCAGAGTTTCTAATGATGGATTTAGACATACAAGAAGTGTAGTCATGTAACATGGAAACTTACTGGGTTAAAATGACAACAAAACTTTAAGCTTATAACTATGAAAGAAAGGTAGAATCCAGGAAGCAATAGATTTTTCTCTGTTATGTTGCATAATTTAATCTTCGTATGACAGTTGTTTGGTGTTTTTGTTTAAAATTTTCGGTGTTATTCATGACAATTTTTTTAGTAATAATTTATGGGTGTTTAATTTATAAGTGATTTGATAAGTGAATTAGTGGAGAGTTTTATACAAGTACTTATCATTGCTGATTTGGCTTTATTTGGAGCATACATTGAAATATGTTGTCACTTTAAAGAGTTTGTATGGAGCATACATTGCAACATTTCATAGCACACTGACCAAAATATTGGACAAAATACATTGCCAAAAGTTATACGCAGATCACGACCATTTCACGCTTCCAAAAAACTTTACGCTTACATTGCATATCCACTTTATATGGAACTCAATGAAAAATATATGATAGTGAGATTTTTCTATATAGATCACTTTTGACGAAAAGTCATACGACACTGCCAAAAAGTGTTGAAAGACGTTGGCATGCCCAATACACCGCCACAATATATGCACTGCCACAATATATCTACACTGCCATAATGTTAGCCACAATATGTACTTCCAAAAATTCAATGTCTGAAATACAATGCCACAATATATACACTGCCACAATATATCTACACTGCCACAATTCGGGCAATCACAGAGCATACTTCTCATAGTTTCTAAAAAATATTTTAGTCTGTTTATGAAGAAAATTAAATAAATATACTTTTTGAACAAGGATTCTGAGATTTTTGAGCAAATTCGTGCTGATAACGTGTTGTAAAATGAGAGAAAAACTACTCAGAGATTAAGAGAATAGATATAATATAATACATTGCCACAATATATACACTGTCACAATATATACACTACCACAATATATCTACACTGCCAGAATATATATACATTGCCATAATGTTAGCCACGATATGTACTTCCAAAAATTCAATGTCTGAAATACACTGCCACAATATATACACTGCAAAAAATTCAGCGTCTGAAATACACTGCCACAATATATCTACACTGCCCACAATATATCTACACTGCCATAATATAAAGCTTCCATGAGTATCCCATGTCCCATCAACACGTAGCAATATTGTCAAATTTGGACCCATCTGTGATGCTCCTTTTAAATAATAAAAGAGAAAATATTCAATTAAATTAAATAAAGGAATGAACTCAAAGAATAGACGTATAACCTAATATGCGATGAAAATGTTGGATTTAATGGAGGTGGTGAATACAAAAACACATCGTATATACATACATGATAGGCGTTTTAGTCACGTTGCGAACTTCAAAATCTTAATAGTTTATATTAAGATTTTTTTTCTTTGTTTTTTTTGGAGTACATATCTACTTAATTGGCATATATGGCATCTGTCAACTATACATATAAACACTTTGTATAGTATTATTTCTCTACTAGATTTGCTATTCTCAGCAAGAAAAAAAATGAGTATATGCCAAAATTGAAAAAAAAATATAAGGCACAAAGAAGTCCAGTATAAAGCTAAGACTAAAGAAAACTTTCCCAGCGATCTCTCTCTCTAGTAATGAGAAAACAAAGTGTTCTTTATCAAAGCATCAATAAATATATGTTAAAAAAATACTGCTTCCTCAAATTAATTCGGCATCTGAACTGTTTTTTCTTAATTTAATTCTTGTGCAGCTCTTTACCATAACGCATACTACTTCTACCTCAAATTAATTCTTAAGCTTAATGATACAGTCAAGCACACCAGAAACATAGGCATTCAACATGTTCAAAGGGCCAAATACTTGGTATTTGAAAACAACACCTAAACATCACATTGCCAACTATAATTCAATAAACACTGGCAGTGTGAAATCGAAATAAGTGAAAGGCATTATTACCGCTGCTGTGTTTAGCATAATTTTATTAAAACAACAATTAATGGTGTCAAAGAAAAACCCAAATATGGTACAAAGCAAAAGCGGGGGTAGTGGATTCGCCTTCGCCCAAAACAACAATTAAAACAAAAAAAATACAGGTAAATCGAAGAAGGAAGCATGGGAGAGAACCTGATTTATCCATTGCTTAGAGAGATGTGGTGATGATGATCGTCGCTGCTTATCGGCGAAGGAATCGCTGGTAATGGAGTGAAGATGTAGACGAAGGAGACCCGCGTAGGTGGAGGTGCACGAGTGCGGTAATTGGACTCCTTCAATAACCTAATTTTAATGGAAAAAAATAAAAAGGGATAAAGGGTATGATAGGAAGGGTTTGACACCATAAATAGCTAAGTTTGTAAAAAACAATGGGTAGTGCTAAATGCGTATTTTTGGTTGAGTTAGAGTGCTATGTAGGGTGATTTCTTTTATTTTAAAAGTTTGGAGAAACGGTAACTTTTTACAATGAAAATGTATACGCTCTCTAACTTTAGTTTCATACTTTCGGGAAAAGTTTATGCAATAATCAAATAACCGTTTTTTTAAAGAATTATAAATTATGATCCCTTTTCCAGCTTTGTAGGACCCCAATGCTACTGTGTTTATATAATTTTTAAGGGTTCTAGTAAAACCTTCAGCTCCAATAATGAACAACAGAGGAGATAAGGGATCACCTTGCTTCACTCCTCTCCTCATTTGAAAGTATCCTTTAGGCTGTCCATTGATCAGAACAGAGATAAATGTCCCATACAGATTCCCCATTAGTAGACTTATGGATTTCTTAGAGAAACCAAAGGTAGAAAGACATTTTTCAAGGTAACCCCAAGATATGTTATCAAATGCTTTTGCCATGTCAAGTTTAATCATAATGTTTTTGTCTCTTACTTTATCTTTAATGTGATGGGCCATTGCATTAGCAATCAGCACTTGTTCTTCAATTCCCTTGCCCTTCTAGAATCTTGTTCGCTCTTCTGAAATCAGCTTAGGTAGCAAAGTCCCCATTCTAGTGGCTAGTATCCTTGTAATTACCTTACTCATAAAGGTAGAGAGGGAGATTGGTCTGTAGTCTACCACAGTTGGGAAAAGTTTATTCTACACTTTTTATCAAGAGTAAAAACAATAACATCCTTTCGATTCAAGTTTATGTACACAATATTATTTTCGGTGCTACTAACGAATCTTTTTGCGAGAAATTTTCAATGCTAATGACTAGTGAGTTTGAGATGTCAATGATGGGAGACCTCACATTCTTTTTGGGCCTATAAGTAAAGCAAATGAGAGATGGCACCTTCATTTCCCAAACTAAGTATTGCAAGGAGTTGCTAAAGCGGTTCGAAATGGACAACGCCAAAGCCATGGCAACACCTATGAGTTCATCAGACCCTCTTGACAAAGACGAGAAAGGTAATGAAGTAGATGTCAAGAAGTATCGAGGTATGATCGGATCCCTTTTATATCTTACCGCTAGTAGGCCGGATATTATGTTTAGTGTATGCCTTTGCACGAGGTATCAATCATGTCCGATGGAATCGCACCTAACGGCGGTTAAACAGATCATGAAATATCTTGTTGGCACGGCTAACGTTGGACTATTGTTTGCAAAATACTCCTCGTGTCATCTCATTGGATACTCCAACTCAGACTTTGCCAGTTGCATGTGTGACCGTAAAAGTACGAGTGGGATGTGTCACTTGCTTGGTAGTTATTTAGTTTCATGGTTTAGTAAGAAACAAGTCAGTGTTGCGTTATCCACAACCGAAGCGGAATACATTGCCGACGAGAGTTGTTGTGCTCAAAGCCTTTGGATGAAGCAATAACTAGTGGATTATGGCCTTAGTATCGATCACATTCCTCTTCGATGTGATAATACTAGCGCCATAAGCTTGACGAAGAACCCCGTTCTTCACTCAAGGACGAAACACATTGACAATATGCATCATTTCATAATAGATCATGTTCTCAAAGGTGATGTCGAAATTAAGTTCGTTGAAACAAACAACAAATTAGCTGACATTTTCACAAAATCTTTTGAGAAAGAGTCGTTTGTGTAACACCCCAACTCGCGTAACCCGAACCAAGGATGTAACGAATCGGGTTGGTACTAAATTGTTATTCACAACACAACAAATTTAGACGAATTATTCAAAAACATCACGACACCCAGCTAATTACGAAAAGTTTGGCGTAAAGTCCATCATGTGCGAAAGCAATAAAATAACTTCCTACAACAATGTTTAAACCAAACAATTAATCAACGCATTAATTAAATATTCAAAACAGGAATAATGACATCATCCACGGCGTCACATATAAACATCCTGCGGGCTGGCCCTCTTGATCCAAATCCCTACATGCGTGCAGTCAAAGACAACAAGACTACACGCTCAGCTGGAAGCTGAGTGAGAAAATATCTAACGCTAAAATTTATTTCACAGATACAAAGGTCCAACGGTTAGTGAACAATCAACATTTATTTTCAGATACAAAGGTCCAACGGTTTCAATTCATTTATTTTCAAAGGGCTATTTTTGTCCCTGCATCACTAAGGCTAAATTCAACAGACTAGAGTTACGAACTCTCGAGCAGATCCCTCGAGGCCAATGCTCAAACAAACCCAAAGAAAATCCTCAATGGGCGGGTTGGAGTCTCTACCAAGAAATCCCTTGGTAGAACAGTGACTATCGTACGTACATTTTGAACCCTGGACCACTGGATATGCAAACATGCTCCACAAGACCCTAACCTAACACTAGTCCTATTGGTGACTAAACTATCCAATTTCGTTCAGATCTGCCTAGGTATACTAGGTGGCCAATTTTCAACAGAGTTCTCAAGTGATAACAAGCACTTAAATATTTCCATAAGCAGAACAACACACTCAGCGGCCTATCGGAAGAATCATTTCTCACCGATTACTATCATGCTCAAACAACAAGATTAAACCTAATAATATTTAAATAACTTACCTATGACACAAACTCGAGACTAAGGAATTATCCTCAGGCTCGCTGCACCTGCTGAAATAGTACCAATTACCACCGGATCAACCCGACAACCCGCCGAACTAACCCGGCGGCCCAAAAATCAACCAAAGAAACCCTCCCAGTGGCTGCCCACCGCCCAGCAGCCCTACCGCCACCTCGGGGAGCAGGCCCAAAAGGCCCAATAGCTGCCCGGCAGCCACTAACCGGCCCGACAGTTCCCCAACCGGCCAAATCCATCCAATTGAACCCCAAATGAATCCAATTGCACCCATTCAACTCAAATCAACCCAACTACATTCAAATTGACCCAATTGAAACCCGGACAAACCGAATTAAACCCATTCGAACCCAATCGCACAAGAAGCCACCCAATTGGACCCGAATTGAACCAATTGAACCAATTGGGTCAAAATCGGACCAATTGGGTCCAAACTGGACCCGCCTGGTCTGCCTAGCACGCCGGTCGCATCCACCGCCGGCCAACCACGGGCGGGTTGCCGAACAAACCGCCCCAAATCCCCAAATTCAATTCCCCAATCAATTCAACACAAAATCGACCAAGAATCTCACAATCGAACGCAAGATTTATACAAACAAGATCCTAATCTACAAATTAACGCTAACGGAAGATATTTGGACAACGAATCACCTTGAACTGAAGAATTGAAACCGGATTGGAAGGGAAGGAGGAGTTTGCCGCTGCAACCCCCTGGTGTGACCGGAGCAGCTACGCGACGGGGAAGAGGGGGAAAACGGTGATGGCGATGGTGGCATTCTAGGCGGACTCGGCGGCTTGCTGGGGTTGCTGGCTATTGGTTGACGGTGACGAAACAAACGCAAGGCAGAGGAGAGGAAAAGCAAAAAAACGGGAGAGAGAACGAGTTAGGACCAATAAGGATAGATTTAAGCCCAATTACCTTATTCGGCAGTCGTATCTTGGGCCCAGTAAGTCCGATTCTCAATCCATTTGCGCAGTCAGGTTCAGAACAGCGAGCCCTACAACGTAGGTCAACTCCCACATTAGATATGCAAATTAGAAAATAAATCTTCGTACTGACCGACCAATTAATTAATTAATTAATTAATTAATTATATAAACTAATTAAAAATACTAAGCCGAGTTTCGGGGCGTTACAGTTCTTCTGCATTCAGGGTGAACTGAGAACTCTTGACTCCAAGATGATCTAAGTTATGCATTTTATTTTATTAAACGTTTACTAAAATCTGGGGAACCATGCAAACAGCGATGTTAAGGGAGCGTTGTAGCCTAGAACAACGTTCCTCTGCATTGCTGTTCCAACAACGCTATTTTGCACCCAACAGTGTTGTAGCCTAGAACAACGTCAATCCTGAAAACTAAGCAACATCGATGTTAAGGATCCAACATCGGTGTTACACGGAGTTCTCTTTTTGCATTTATTTCCTGGAACACTCCCAACAATGTTGTTCACTTCATAACATCATTGTTTCCATCTTTCACATTTTTTAAACTTTTCGCATAGCAACGATGTTGAGGGTCCAACATCGATGTTACAAGGACTTCATGGCATTCACTTTTTATTCAGAAACTTCTTAAACAGCGATATTGAATCTCAAACATCGCTCTTATTCATTTCAACATTTTTACTGCTTATCGCACAACAGCGATGTTCAACAATGAACATTGATGTTCCAACAATGATGTAGCCCAGTGAACATCGATGTTCTGCGCACAGTTTTCAAAAAATAAATCCATTGGACATAGCTTTTAATTTTCCAATAGCTATATTTTTGAATTATCAACGGCTCAAACACTCCATCTCTATATATTTACACCCCATTTATCAATTTTTACTCACACACTCTCACTTCTTTCGCATCTATAGGCAATACTCATAAAGATCCTCCTCTGTCTTCAAAATCTCTGCAAAAATGGCTAAAGACAAGGAAAAGTCCGCTACCACCGGGAAATCCAAGTCGAAATCCAGAGCACAAATGAGCTTCCCCGACGACCGCTTCCACTACCAAGACGAGTCGTTCCTATGGTTCAACGTAACACCAAGGAGGAACTCATCCGGTTCCTCACATAGTTCGCCAAACGGGGAGTGGCACTGCCAAAGACCCTCCCGGAAAAGCTAGGTTACGACACCCTTGATGCACAGCTGCACCAATCTGCACTTTGGACCTTCGTCTCCAAGTCCAAGAGGACCTACAATCTGGCGCTGGTTCGATCCTTCTACTCGAACCTCCGGCGTGACAGAGACGTCATCTACAGCATGGTCAAGAACACGCCGCTTGAGCTCACCCTTGAGCATCTTGGACGCATCGTCGGGCTTCCCTTTCAAGGCAGTGACATCTCCAATTACGGCAGAGAAGACTGGGTGTAACACCCTAATCCGTCCAGGTCTGCAGCCCCTTTCGGACTAAAGTATTAACTTGGTAATCGTAAAATTTAAAACTTTTCAAACACTTTTATTTATCATAATAATATTTTTCATATCATAAACAGTACAGAATTTTCAATATTGCGGAAGCTTAACAAATCATAACCACAAACATAATTTATTTATATTCTTTAATTCAAAACCATCACATCCATTCCGACTATCTCGCCTCCGTCTGCCTCCAGGATCACGTCACATCAATCTATTGACCTGCGTGTAACAAATAAAACACACTACACGCTCAGCGGTAAAGCTGAGTAAGCATATCTAATGCGTCGAACATCCACATAAATTGAATCTCAATTCATAATCAACCATTTGATATCATGCACATAATGTTTAGTTCAGATATTCAATAATCAATATTCAATTTTCAACATTCATCATTCAATCATCCAACATGTATATTCATCATTTGTCATTCAACTGTATCCTTAAACTATTCTTAGTCTAAGGCCAATCACTTTAATATTTGTCAACCCTTTAATGAATTCTAGTTTAACTAATTAAACTATATTCCAGTATACAGAGTAATCCTAATAATTCTTAAGCTAGGCCTAGTTTAAGATAAAAGGGTTTTGGAAATCTTAAACTTACCTTCACTTAAGGCCAACCAAAAACCGACAGCGTAGTGTTCACTGTTGGGTGGGTGGTACCCCCAAACGAGTAGGTACTCAAGTTTGGTTCCTGGATCCCATACGTACGTTTTAACCCTAGGCACCGGGCATCATACCCGCAAGGCCTAACTTATATAGGTATATCTTAGAGTTCTTCTAGATACCTTTCAAATCAACATTAATATGGGTACATCTTAGAGGTCTTCTAAATACCCTTAACAATACATATTGTTTTCACAATCATCAATATATTCATTATGATTTATAGTTTAATCCTCCATAATCATTTTAATCAGTAGTTCATCAAGTCATAATCATTATAATAATCATTCATCATAATCATCAATCAACATAGCATTTGATAATAAACAATGGCCTAGCTTCGGGTGTTAACACCCTAACTTACCGTCATGCATCACATAACATTTTTATTTGTCAAAACATCATATTTATTTCCACAAATCATTTCCATATTGATCATATTGTTTGATATCAAGAATATGTTTTAAATAAGTTTTCTGCATGCAATAATCTATTAAACTGAGATGCAAAATCGATTAATAGCTACTGTCTTCATAAACTTAGGTGGAATAGGTAGATAATCGATCAATTAATCCATTAATCCATTAATCACAATCTATTAATCCATTAACCACAATCCATTAATCCATTAATCACAATCCATTAATCCATTAATCACAATCTATTAATCCATTAATCATAAAAATCGATTTTTGCTTTTAAAATAATCCATTAAATCAAATAAATCGATTATTGGCCTAAGAATAATCGATTAAACAAATAAAATCGATTTTTATTTCATAAATAATCGATTAAAAATCCGATTTCTTGGTACCTCGTCTTAGTAAAGTTTTAATCGATTTTTAGGAAGAAAATAATCGATTTTCGGCTACTGTTCATCATCTTCTTCCTCTGGTCAGTTTCGAGTATTATCATTTTTAATCACCAAACTTCAATTAAATTATATAGCAATGTTCCCCAATCTTCACAGATCATTTTAGAGTCATTAATTCGTAGTTTTAATAACAATTTCATGGTTTATGATTCCTGGTTCTTCAAACATGTCAAACACAAAACTCAACCAAATGACCATTTATAAACGTAGAAACGACCTATATAAACATTCTAGTCATTAGATATATCAACGGGCTTACCTCGAAGGTAAATGAAGGTTTTGAAGATTTTCCGGCGAATCTTCCGGTGACGATTACTCCCAACTCCGGCCACTACGACGGCAACAAACAACACCAGTTTGCTCTCCTTACTCTTGTGAACACATTGATACTTAATTCATAATTTTTGGTGAGGAATGAGAAGGTTGATTGTTGCTTATATAGGAAGAAAATGGGGAAGGTGACAATGTTGCTGCGTAGGATTTGCGTAGGAATGCATCTTCTATCGGCTGAGTGGAGTAGGAGGCGCCGTCCCTGATTGGGACTAATTTTGGTCCCGGTACACTTTTTGTTCCAACTTTCTCCGAATTGAAATCCATTTGCACCGTTGCGATCGTACAATTAAACTCTATCCAACGATATAATTTTTATATTTATTCGTTATACTTTTTCCAACATCATATTTTTGGTGTTTGACTTTGACAGAGTCAAAATTTGTTTAATTGACCTTTATTCAAAAAGGTTCTCACATTTAATTCATATTATTTATTTCCATGATTTATTTCAATAAATCATTTCAAAATTCACATTATAAACAATTTCTTCATTTATTCTTAATTTGGGTCTGTACTCAGGTTCCCAATCAAGATCACACAATAAGTCAACAGGTTGGATTTATCTCTATGAGATTTAACCCAAATTTTATTTATTGGACATCAATATATATTTTATTTTAATCAAAACAAATTTTGTTTAATTGAATATTTAATTCAATAAATTTTAGGGTATATTTTGGGGCGTTACACTGGGTCATCAACAACGAAGGGTTGGTTATCATCGGGCATCATCCAACTCATTCGCCAAGCCACGAGTCGCCCCACAATTCACTCTCCTACCCCCAAGAGCCGGCTGCTCATCTACACCGTCTCCTGTATCCTCAAACCTCGGAATGGCAGTCACACGATGATGTTCGGTGAGGACATCAAGATTCTCCACACCATCATGCATGTGGCACCGACCAAATTCGTGATGATTCACATGGCCGACGCCACCACCATCACCCACGACCACGTCTTGCCATATGCCTTCTTGGTGATGGATATTCTCGAGCACGCGAAGATCACCATCACCCTTGGGCCTCTCACCAAGGCCACGAATCTTTGGACAATTCACGACCAAACCTTCAAGAAACGGTCGAAAAATGCCGCCCTTGCCGCACGCTGCAACACTACTCTAGGGAATGCCGCAGCGCCAGCCTGTGCCACTCTCTCCTTCATTTCTGACTCCCTCGACCGGTTGACTCTCATGGTCGACAAGATGGGTGGCTACCTCGAACGGATTGACGAGGCGGTTCAACGCTAAGAGTATGCTATGAACGCATACTTTCAACGCGTGAACTACATCCCTCCACTATACCAAGCCACATTCCTTGGCCAAGTGTACAGTGAAGATGAGGAAGGGGACGCCTCCTACACTCCTTCGAGCTACTTGGACAAGGATGAGTTCGAGGATGTGATCGATGGCGATTCAATGGACGTCGAAGATGATGAGGTAGAAGACAACGAAGAAGAGGATGAAGACGAGGACTAGGCCACCGCTCCTAGAATTTTTATCCCTTCTTTTACGTTTATCTCGTTTTTTTATGATTATTGTAATGTTTCCGTTGTACTCGCATTTCCCTGAGAATTTTAATCAAATCTAAGTTTGAAAATCTTTTTGTTAATGTCAAAAGGGGGAAGATAAGGGCTATACATACTTTAAGGGGGGACATTTCTAAAACGTGTTTTGAGACGACATTTTTAAAGGCATAAATTAAGAAGGAAATTTTCCAAACATTTTCAAACTTCAAACCATCCTCCTTGTGGATATCCCTGCCTTGTTTTCCATTATCAAAAGGGGGGAAATTGTTGGAACACGTGTTTACGCCTATGTCGTACTAAAGTCGTGTTCGTTTTTGACAAGTTTTGATGATGCCAAACTGCCGTGAATATGAGAAGACATTGAACAAACTCAATGCGAAGAATATGTCATGTGATCAAGTAAAAACAAGAACCAAGAACGAAGACGTAGAGTTAGAAAATAGTTGAGTCGGTCTTTATTTGATCAAGACCGGCATTAACTTTGCTAACCTTGCTCTCTAGGTTAAATTCATCAAAATAATATTCATGCATCATTAAAACTCTTTTCATTAAGCTTTCATAAGCCCAAAACACTTGGCATTCGTTCAGACCAAAAACCACACGTCCAACATTCAGCTTTCAGAAACGAGCATTCAACTTTTGGTTATTGATGTTGGTCTGTGGCATCCAAACCAACCAAGTAGTTTTTAAATTTTTATGATTGGTTTTTACTTCAGGGCATATTTAAATATTTCTCCAAGAAAAGCATGTTAAAAATCACCTTTCATTTTATGTCTTTTGGTAAAAACCATGTGAAAATGAAATAAACTTGGATAGCCGTGGTTTTTACCTTAATGACGTGGTTTCTAAGATATTTCACTTGATTTCTTATTCAAATAAATTAAATAAGTGTTTTCAACACTTGGTTTTTAAATGGGAGAACTTTAATTTTTGACATCGGCTTTCAACGTTGACCGGCTAGCAATGGTCCTAGCGAACTAGCCCAACAACGATGTTGGATATGCCAACAATGCTTTTTGGTGTTGCACCTGAAAACCATGGTTTACAATTAACTCTCCCAACAACGATATGGGATTGTTAACATCACTGTTATGCCAAGCCTAAAACTTCTGGTAGCCTTTGAAAAAACGATGTAGGAGTCCCTATAACGATGTTCAGTTCAAGGATAAGAAAAATGAGTTTTGGCAGATTATTTTTGAATAGCGATGTTGGCTCAGGAACATCGATGTTAGGCAAAAATCTTCCTTTGGCAGGTTAAGCCTGAACAGCGATGTTCACTTGTGAACATCGATGTTGGCACCTAACCGTTGCAAGATATTAAAGGCTAAAACTTTCATTGTTTGGAAGTCAAACCCCAAAACAACATTGTTCACCCATTGAACATCGATGTTGAGGTGACCGTTGCAGCTTCTAGTTTGAACGTTTAAGCCTCAAGAGCAATCTTCAAGACTTGAACATCGATGTTTTGCCTATTTGCAGCAAATCCATTTTTAAATTAAATCCCACAAATCATGCCAATCACCCCCAATCAACTCCCACTCATTGGAGCGTAATTTTCAGTATAAATTATGGTGTTTGGGTCTGTATTTCTCATCCAATTACTTCACAAATCACATTAATTCATTTCATTACATTCTCATATTTTTCATAGCTTTTGAGAGCCATTTTTGTGAAGTTTTGTTGTGTTCTTGAGCGTTATTAGTTTAGTCAATATCTATTCTAAAAGAGAGTCTTTGTTCTTGAGTGTATTTGTGTTTGAGACACTAGATAAGAGAAAGCAATTCTCTTGTTGGTTCGAAGGAAGGGTTGTTTCCTTCGAAGATTCGTTGAGGTTTGTGTAACTCGAACTTTCAAGTTGTACGGCTTTGTTAAGCACTGTTAAGCTTAACTTTTATAGTGTAACTCAAGAGAGTCTCTCAGGAGGCTAGACGTAGCAACACGTTGGAAAACGTGCTTACGCATGTCATACTAAAGTCGTGTTCGTTTGTGACAGGTTTTGATAATGCCAAACTGCTTTGAATATGACAAGACATTGAAAAAACTCAACGCGAATAATATGTCATGTTGATTAATTAAAAACAAGAACCAAGAACGAAGACGGAGAGTTATGTGATCAAGACCGGCGTTAACTTTGCTAACTTGGCTCTCTAGGTTAAATTCATCAAAATAGTATTCAAGCATCATTAAAACCCTTTTCATACAGATTTCATAATCCCATAACACTTGGCATTTGTTCAGACCAAAAACCACTACGTCCGGCATTCAGCTTTCAGAAACCAGCATTCAGCTTTCGGTTATCGGTGTTGGTTTGTGGCGTCCGAACCAACCAAGTAGATTTTAACTTTTTATGATTGGTTTTTAATTATGGGCATATTTAAATATTTCTCCAAGAAAAACATGTTAAAAACCACCTTTCGTTTTTTGTCTTTTGGTAAAAACCATGTGAAAACGACATAAACTTAGCTAGCCGTGGTTTTCACCTTAAGGACGTGGTTTTTAAGATATTTCACTTGGTTTTTTATTCAAATATATTAAATAAGTGTTTTGTAACCCTTGGTTTTTAAATTGGAGAACTTTGATTTTTGACATCGACTTTCGGCGTGACCGGCTAGCCATGGTCCTGGCGAACTAGGCCAACAATGATGTTGGATATGTCAATAACAATGTTTGGTGTTGCTCCTAAAAACCATGGTTTGGCATTAAGTCTCCCAACAACGATGTTGGATTGTGAACATCACTGTTACGCCAAGCCTAAAACTTCCAGTAGCCGTTGAAACAGCGATGTAGGAGTCCCTATATCGATGTTCAGTCCAAGGATAAGAGAAACGAGGTTTGGCAGATTATTTTTGAATAGCGATGTTGGCCCGGAAGCATCGATGTTAGGCAAAAATCTTCCTTTGGCAGGTTAAGCCTGAACAACGATGTTCACTTGTGAACATCGATGTTGGCACCTAACCATTACAAGATATTAAAGGCTAAAACTTTCCTTGTTTCGAAGTCAACCCCCAAAACAGCGATGTTCACCCATTGAACATCGATGTTGAGGTGACCGTTGGAGCTTCCAGTTTGAAAGTTTAAGCCTCAGCAGCGATCTTCCGGACTCAAACATCGATGTTTGGCCTATTTCCAGCAAGTCCAGTTTTAAATTAAATCACATAAATCATGCCAATCCCTCCCAATCAACTCCCACTCATTGGAGCCTAATTTTCACTATAAATTAGGGTGTTTGGGTATGTATTTCTCATCAATTACTTTACAAATCACATTAATTCATTGCATTACATTCTCATCTTTTTCATAGCTTTTGAGAGCCTTTTTTGTGAAGTTTTTGTTGTCTTCTTGAGCGTTATTAGTTTACTCAATATCTACTCTAAAAGAGAGTCTTGTTCTTGAGTTAATTTGTGTTTGAGACAGTAGATAAGAGAAAGCAATTCTCTTGTTGGTTCGAAGGTAGAGTTGTTTCCTTTGAAGGTTCGTTGAGGTGCGTGTAACTTGAACTTTCATGTTGTACGGGTTTGTTGAGCACCGTTAAGCTTAACTTTGATAGTGTAACACGAGAGAGTCTCTCGGGAGGCTAGACGTAGCCACACGTTACGGTGAACCAGGGTAGAATCGGTGCGCCTTCTCCTTACTCTTTACTTTCAGTTTTAATTTTTTTTTAATTCCTGCAATTTTTGGTTTCAGACACCATGCACCCAGGTAGCAATAAGATATATGAAGACCTCAAACAAACCTATAGGTGGTCAACCATGAACCGATAAATCTCGGAGTTTACATCTAGATGCTTGACTTTTGTCAACAAGTCAAGGCAAAGCATCAGGTGTCTAGTGGACTGCTACATCCATCAGTCATTCCTGAGCGAAAATGGGAAAGGATCACGATGGGCTTCGTGATTGATTTACCCTTGTCAAAAAAGAAGAACGATGTTGTTTGGGTCATTATAGACCGATTGACTAAGTCATCTCACTTTCTTCCTATCAAACAAGATTATTCCTTGCAGAAGTTAGCTGAACTATATTTTTGTGAAATCGTGAGGTTTCTTGGAGTGTAAGTGTCTATTATCTCAGGCTGCGACATACGATTCACATCTAGTTCTGGAAGAGTCTACAGAAGGCTTTGGGTACCAAGCTTAATTTCAGTACTGCGTTTCACCCTCAGACTGTAACACCCCAACCCGTGCGACCCGAATACAAGGATCCGCGGATCGGGTTGCTACCAAATTGGTATTCAAACACATTAATTTTCCAAATCAATTTAAAACATTTAATTCAAAATAATATTTAATTATCCATTAGAGTAATTCAAAACGGTTGCGGAAGCTAAATTCATAATCCAAAACACAACTTGGGAATCATGCCCAAAATAGTAATAAGTTATTTAAGTAATTAATAAGAGTTCAAAGTCGTCGAACACCGCCACGCACATCTCAGCCTCCTCATCGCCCTCTGGGATTGGCTCCAAGCTCATCATTACCTGTATTACCTACGTGTAACAAATAGGAAAAAGGGCTACACGCTCAGCATTGAAGCTAAGTGAGAAATATCTAACATACAGCTACACCCATAGATGATCCCACTAGCCCATATCCTCATACGATATCATGCACACAATCATGCTCACATATTCATCACATCATACAGTGTATAACATACATACGCAAGCATATCATCATAGGATGTTAATGGACATAGTAAATAATAAAGAATACTTTCTTCTTTGTTTACTTTGTTTTACTTTCTTCCTATGCTCGGCTCTTAACCTATACTAGGTAAAAGCTTAACTGTATACGACTTGCCTATGGAGTCATGACCTTCCCCTTCGGAACGAAGGTCAAGTTCAACCAACTCGGGAGTTCCTCGTTGGGTGGGTGAGATCCATGTCCCCTTCGGAACGACAGTTCTTAGATCCCCGTGTACACGTTTTTACCCGGATAGCCATTGGACCCAGCAGGTACCACATGACTCTAACTTACTAACTTATGACATATATTGTCACTATTTCCATTCAGGTCAGATCCTAGGCTTGTTCTAGGTATTTCATACTTTAATCCCCATTAGTTTATAGCATGCATGTTCATGCATCCTACACATATATCGTCACATTCAATACACTCAATTAGCGGCCTAACGCTGGGCATCACTACCCATGTTTACCGTCATGCAACACACAAAGTCTCGGAATCAATCCTCGACGCAAACAACAAAACGCAGACCGGTTCAGGTGTAACACCCCGGCCCCCAGCCTAGCCGTAAGTGTCCGCTCATAGGATTGTAGACTGGCCCCACAAACCAACACAAGTCTTTCCCGCACACTTTGTCCTCACTCGTGCGCGCCCAAGGAAAACTTCCCAGGGGGTCACCCATCCTAAAATTGCTCCAAGTCAAGCACACTTAACTTTGGAGTTTCTAGGTGATGAGCTCTCGAAAAGAAGATGCACCCTAGTCGTAAGTGTTCGCTCACTTTGTCCTCACTCGTGCGCGCCCAAGGAAAACTTCCCAGGGGGTCACCCATCCTAAAATTGCTCCAGGTCAAGCACACTTAACCTTAGAGTTTCTAGGTGATGAGCTCTCGAAAAAAAGATGCACCTTGTTGGTATGAGTAGTACTATCAATCCTTTTGAGCTCTTCCCATTCCCATCTTGATACGGGGTATTACATTCAGCCCCACTTAGGAATGCAACGTCCTCGTTGCATCCTTTTTTTGAACCCATAGATCTTCCGCGCTAGGTGAACTAAGCTCTTTTGGCCCGTCACGGTCGCAGGGTTGCTCTGATCCCATTTGTAACACCCTTGTTGGTATGAGTAGTACTATCAATCCTTTTAAGCTCTTCCCATTCCCATCTTGATACGGGGTATTATATTCAGCCCCACTTAGGAATGCAACGTCCTCGTTGCATCCTTTTTTTGAACCCATAGATCTTCCGCGCTAGGTGAACTAAGCTCTTTTGGCCCGTCACGGTCGCAGGGTTGCTCTGATACCATTTGTAACACCCCGGCCCCCACCCTAGCCGTAAGTGTCTGCTCATAGGATTGTAGACTGGCCCCACAAACCAACACAAGTCTTTCCCGCACACTTTGTCCTCAATCGTGCGCGCCCAAGGAATACTTCCCAGGGGGTCACCCATCTTAGAACTGCTCCAGGTCAAGCACACTTAACCTTGGAGTTTTTTAGGTGATGAGCTCTCGAAAAGAGGATGCACCTTGTTGTTTGAGTAGTACTATCAATCCTTTTGAGCTCTTCCCATTCCCATCTTGATACGGGGTATTACATTCACCCCCACTTAGGAATGCAACGTCCTCGTTGCATCCTTTTTTTTTGAACCCATAGATCTTCCCCGCTAGGTGAACTAAGCTCTTTTGGCCCGTCANGGTATGAGTAGTACTATCAATCCTTTTAAGCTCTTCCCATTCCCATCTTGATACGGGGTATTATATTCAGCCCCACTTAGGAATGCAACGTCCTCGTTGCATCCTTTTTTTGAACCCATAGATCTTCCGCGCTAGGTGAACTAAGCTCTTTTGGCCCGTCACGGTCGCAGGGTTGCTCTGATACCATTTCTAACACCCCGGCCCCCACCCTAGTTGTAAGTGTCCGCTCATAGGATTGTAGACTGGCCCCACAAACCAACACAAGTCTTTCCCGCATACTTTGTCCTCACTCGTGCGCGCCCAAGGAAAACTTCCCAAGGGGTCACCCATCCTAAAATTGCTCCAGGTCAAGCACGCTTAACTTTGGAGTTTTTTAGGTGATGAGCTCTCAAAAAGAAGATGCACCTTGTTGGTATGAGTAGTACTATCAATCCTTTTGAGCTCTTCCCATTCCCATCTTGATACGAGGTATTACATCAGGTACCTCACGATACCCCTTGGCGGTAGGGGTTACCGGCCCCACGGCACCAGGGTACCATCCCAACGGTACGGGGGTACCGTCCGTGTCAGTTGGGGTCCCCTCCGGTAGCCCATCACGGTAGCCTCCACCGGCCAGACGGTAGAGCCTACCGTCCACACGGCACCTAGGTCCCGTCCTAAGTAGGTACCGACAGTGAGGAACGAAACCAGGGCGGCTGGCGGTAGCCAGGTACCGTGTCAACGGTACCCCCCTACCGTCTATCGCAGCGAACACCAGACCTGCACCAGCTCCGTTTTCGTCCCTTAGACAGCATCCGTTCCAGTGAAAACAAACGTAACAGATCATGAATCAATAACCTAATATTATCTAACCATTCCACAATTATTCTAACATCAATCATGCTTTCCAAATCACAAACGACATATACAAAGCACAATTTACATAAAAACCACGTAGATCAACCGTAACGATTCTATGAACGTAAGATTCAAACCTACGAATATAACCATACGTTAGATAACCACGTACTCACCTCAAATTCGACGATTAAAGATTACCGAGGTAGTGTTAGCGGCGTGGAGACGAACGGAGGCTACTTCTTCCTTCTTCTTCTTCCTTCTTCTTCTTCTTCTTCCTCTACTGCGTTCGTCCTTCTGCTCTGTTCCGTTCGGCGAGAGTGGGACGCAAGAGAGAGAGACGTGAGAGAGTGGGGAGAAGTTACGTAACAATAGTATGGGGCGTAAGGGTTTTAGATGTGCAAGGAGTACATTTATACTTTTGGGGTTTTGGGTTCCGTATTAACTAAACGTACCTGGCCCACACGCACTTTCCGGGCCCACTGACTCCAAATCCAAATCCGATTTCACCGTTGGATTCGATCCGTCGAACCCTACATAACGGTATAATCATTATTTCCAAACGAAATATATACATAATTTCTACCGGGTCCGTCTCAATAATTAATTAATTATTCCTAATTAATTAATTCTGATAGGCCGGGTTTTGGGGCGTTACACAGACGGATAGTATGTCTAAGATAACGTTTCACATCTTGGAAGACATGATGAGAGCTTGCATCATCAACCTTGGATATGGTTGGGAGCGATACTTACCATTAATGGAATTTGACTACAACAACAGTTATGAGGCTATCATTCAAATGGCTTCTTACAAGGCATTATGCGGAAGACGTTGCAAAACCCTGGTCTGTTGGACCAAGCTTGGCGAGCCCAAGCTTGAAGGACCTGACCTTGTTCACGAAGCAGAAGACAAGTTTGGTTGATACACAACAAGCTACAAGTTGCTTAAGATCGCAGAAGTCCTACGCCGACCTCAAGCGTAGGGAAATTGAATATAATGGTTACGATTGGGTATTCCTCAAGGTTTCTCCATGGAAAAAGGTGTTGATATTTGGAAAGAAGTATATGCTAAGTCCTAGGTTCACTGGACCATGCCGGGTCATTCAACGAGTAGGACCAGTGACTTACTCGTTGGAGTTACCTCTAGAGCTACAGAAGATACATGACGTGTTCCACGTGTCCATGATGAGGAGGTATTAATCAGGCCCATCTCATGTTTTACCCGAGGGAGCATTCACCCTCGACGAGAACCTCACCTATGAAGAAGAACCCGTACAGATCCTAGCACATGAAGTAAAGGAACTGAGGAACAAGCAGTTCCCTTGGTTAACGTGCTTTGACAAAACCATGCCAGGGAAGAAGCAACCTGGGGGACCGAGGAGTCCATGCAAGCTCAATATCCTCAACTCTTCAGTGACCAATGACTCGGGCAATTTCGAGGACGAAATTTTTTTAAAGGGGAGAGAAATGTAACGTCCCAAAACCCGGACTATCAGGATTTATTAACTAATTACTAAGACAGACTCGGTGTAATTTTGAAATATTTTTTTTTGACAAGAAGGATTATACCGTTGTGTAGGGTTCGACGAAACGAATCCAACGATGCAAATGGATTAGGAGTTTGTGGGCACAGAAAGTGTGTTTTGGCCCAGGTACATGGACTAATTACGGAGCCCCAAACCCCAAACCTATATATGCCACCTCATGTACGTGTAAACCTCTTAGCTACACCCCAAATTTACGTAATCTCTTAACTCTCCCTCTCGTTCTCTTTGCTGGTCGAAGAATAGCAACACAGAAGGAATAGGGAGAGAAGAAGAAGAAGAAGAAGAAGAAGAGAAAGGAAGCCCGCGCCACTCACGTGATCCGTTAGTATCGTTTGTAGCCTTCTATTCATCGTAATTGGGGTGAGTACGTGGACATCTAACATATAGTTTCATGTGAAAAGTAACCATGCAAGGATAGGCAGCGGAAAACAAATTTTAACATCCTAACATGATTATCATGGCCAGAATCACGTTCTAAAACTTATAGTAAGTAAGAAATTTATACCCTTTTTTCGGAAACGGTAAAAATGGGGAAGTCGTAGGAAGAGCATTGAAAGTGCAAACGTAACCATTCAAGGGTCTGGTCTCCAACTTGACACACGAACAACGCCGGAGTCTACCACAATCTTTATGCTAGTAAAGATTGTAGTAGTATAAAATATAAAAATTAAAATTTGGGATAATAATAATCTTGTATATTTCTATAGAAAATATTTCTAATAATATTTAGAAAATATTATAGATATTTTCTATACACAAAATGATATTAATGGAACCCAAAATAAAATTTCTTTCTCTCTTGAATGATGATGGCCGAACAAAAACTCCCACAAAAAGAATGGAATGGTGGGGAGTATATTTGAGGAGAAAAAGTGATTATGAATTTGACTTTGTCATTAACTAAATGACAAAATAGTTAGCTCTACTCAATAATCAATAAGGAAATTTTCTTCCTTTAAAATCTTATCATGGCCGAAATTAAGATTGTGATTATGAGAAGGATTTTCAAAATTCTTCTCCACTTAAATGTTCAAAGTGTATTTTATTTGACACCAAAAATTAATATAAAATTAATTTTAAATCAAATAAAAATACCAATATCATTTTTAAACAAGTATAAAATATACTTCAAATAGTTTATATCAAAATAATTATTTTCATAATTAAAATGACAAACCAAAATAAAATATTCAATATATATATATATATATGTATGTATGTATATATATATATATATGTATGTATGTATATATATATATATATGTATGTATATATATATATATATGTGTATATATATATATATATATATATATATATATATATATATATATATATCAGTATATGATAGATAAAATGGTTAGGTCTAGAGAGTGGGGGGAGCTAGGCGATTCTCGCCGCCGTCCCCAAGCTCCTCATTTAGAGATCCGGCAGCCTTCTCATCGTTACCCCTACAGATATCGAAGAAGATCAAGCAGATGGAGGGAGCGAGGGGAGTCTCGCAGCCGTCCCCAAGGCAGTTTCATAGAGCTCCGTCAACCATTTCAACACCACTTCTACAGGGATCGAAGAAGGTATAGAGATTGGGGGGAAAGGGACGAATCTCGCAGCCGTCCCCAAGAATGGTTTTCAAAGCTCCGACAACCTCAACTTTGCCGATCTTCTAGAGATGAAAGAAGGAATGAAGATGATCCTAGACGGACGGAACACACCCAACTCAAGGCAGAGGTTTTTAATCAAAGGAATCCTCCTAAGGTTCTCAATCGGAGACCTTTCAATAACTCCCTAGACGGACAGAACTCATCCAACTCAAGCCAGAGGATTTTTATTGAAGATGATGGACCACTACAACTCTTCCACCCTCCTTGGCAAACAAGAAATTTGAGAGCCTCATTCCAATCGGGTAAAATAGTTTTCAATCTCTTCCACAGGAGGCATGTTTGTTTGCTGGCAGTTCAGGTGAGGATTATGGCCCCATTCATTAAACTTTTCTTCTATGAAATTGGGCTTAGAATTTTTTCAGCACTTCAGCCACAGGACCACAGATCTCAAAGTCAGCTTCCTGGTGGACGGACTCAGTTAGAAGCATGTGACTTGGAGGCCTCCAGCTTTATAGCAGTTTTTAAGTGGCCCATTTCAAAAGTACTATAGGTTGGATATTTGTGTTCATCCGTTTCCTTTATGGAACACTTCTATTGTACTATTTTTTGTATTCTGAATATATATATATATATATATATATATATAAAAGATATATATGAATATGGTTCTAGAGAGAAGGGAGAGAATTCCGGCGTCTTGGCCGGAAAAATCTCAGGCAGCTATCATTGATAGCACAAACTTAGAACCATCTTTACCCACTAAAGCCACAAAAAAGAATAATTTCATAAAGTCATTTCGAGCACTCTTCCAACAAACAAATCTTAATCCAGTTGGCAAGGTTGAGGGCTACTATGGCAATATGCCCTCAGTTAGTTTCAGCGCTGAAGAAGAAGAATTACTAGAAAGCAAACTGCATTATTCAGCAGTTGGAAGATTTACAGAAGACATTCATCTCTCACACCTCAAGAATCTGCTTACAAAACTGGGCTTCCATTGGTTCAGAATCAGGAGAATTAGCAAGAGAGATGTTCTCTTTACATTCAGAGAGGAAGAAGACTACCTTCGTTTCATTCTTAAACAAAAATGGTACGTCTATAATTCATCTTTCTACGTATTCAAATGGACTCAAGGCTACAAAAGTAATGAAGACAGCCCCTTCTATCCAGTATGGGTTTCTTTTGACAAGCTTCCTCTTCATCTCATTGATTTCCAAGCTCTGTTCACCATTGATTCCTTGATTGGAAAACCTGTTAGAGTTGATGATTACACTATTAATAGAGATAGAAAGGAGGGAGCCAAGGTTTGTAATGAACTGGACCTGTCTTTGCCTCCCCCAACTAAAATCCATATTAGATTGGGAGGGCAGAATCTAGTTGTCAAATGTAGTTATGAATCTATGCCTTCATTTTGTTCTCAATGTAAAAAAACTGGGACACAAGATAGGTAGATATTGCTCAAGCAAAGGTCCATCACCCACCGGAAAAGTTCCCTCCGGCAAGGGGAAGGAGGGCATCACAAATGTGACAGAGTCTGAGTGGGAGGAGGTCAAAAGAAAGAAGACAAGGAGTACTGACCACAAGCAAAATGCTGGCAAAACACAGGTGGGATCCAAAAAGTTTGCTTGGAAACTGAAAGCTAGTAAAAATCCTGGTGCTAATAATTTCAATCAATTGGACCTACTGCCCAGTGAAGAAGCTAGCCCACATGTAGAGGTCTTATCTTCTGATCATTGTCCAATATCACAGCTAGTGGAGGGCCCCTTATACCCCAATGATCTCAATCACTTTCCTACACTCAAAGAAGCTAAGGAATATGCCCTAAAGTCCAGACAATGCCACCAAAATAAGCCAAATTCTGAGAATAAGTCAGGCACAAGGAATTCCTTCAAAGGCTCCCTTGATGACTGTCTTCATACCACACACCTGATAAGGGCCTGGCAATGCTACTTCATGAAATTCATCATTCTCACGAGGAAGATGAGGTGGAAACTAGAAACTTTGGATATCACTCTGATGGAGACCAAAGTAAGGAGGTCATTGACAGATCAGATTTATCTCCTAAGCCATTTTCATCTCCTACCCCAACAAGCACACACATTTTTGTCCCCAAAAAACAGAGTGGAAAGAAGAAGGGTCAACTAACCACTATGATTACTAGAAGCAATAAAGGCCATAAAGACTTTCAATATTTATGTCTTTAATGATTGTGTTTTTTTGGAATGTATGTGGAGTTAGATCCTCTCTTAAAAGGATCAAAATATACAAAAGGAACTATAATATGGACTTCCTGGCTATTATAGAACCTATTGTTGCTGCTGACAAAATAGGTTTATATAAACTACAATTGGGTTTCACTTATGGAATAGCTTCTACCAACAACAAAATTTGGATTTTCTGGAATGAGGATACTCTCTTGCTACAAAATAACAGTGAGGATGAACAGCTGGTCAATTGTGATTTTTTGGAGGCAGACACTAAAGATCAAGTAAGAATCACTACTGTTTATGGTAAACACAGTGGTAAAGACAGAAGGGGTCTTTGGCACAGTTTGCAAACCCTCCAAACCAACAACAAATGGGTTGTTGGAGGGGATTTCAATATCATTGCTGAATGGAGTGAACACAAAGGTAAGACTATGCCTAATCAAACTGACATGACGGAGTTCAAGGACTGCATTGCAACATGTAATCTAAACCACCCTCACACACAAGGATCTATCTTTACCTGGTCAGGAGGTAGAAGGAATGGCATAGTGTTCAGAAGGTTGGACAGAGCATTAGTCAATGAAACAGTTTTGCAATACTTTGATGATGTTTGTGTTAAACACCTAATTGTCAACTTCTGACCATAAGCCTGTACTTCTCACTTGCTTTAAAGAAGAACTTGGGGGCCCAAAACCTTTTAGATTCATTGATGCCTGGGCTCTTCACCCCTCCTTCCTTAAGGTGGTCAATGAATACAAGAAAAGCACTCATCCCTATGGAGGTATGGCAGGTCTCAGCTCAAAACTAAGGTGCCTTAAGGGTGTTCTTACAGTTTGGAACAAAAGCACTTTTGGTAACATCTTTTCCAATCTTAAAGAGGCAGAAGAACAAGCTATTTCAGCCCAGGAAGCATATGAGCAGGATCCTAATCATAGTAACAGAGAGGCAGATAACAAAGCCAGGGCTCATCTCATTCAAGCTACTAATATTGAACTACTATTCTGGAAACAAAAGGCAAATCTCAAATGGATTTCAGAGGGAGACTGCAACTCTAAGTTCTATCATGCTTATGTTAAAGGCAGAAGGGCTAAAGCTAAAATAAGATGCATTTATGATCAGACAGGTAAAGAGCACCGAGATATGGAGAACATTAGCAGGAGAGCTATTGATCACTTCACAAATGTTTTGAGTAACACTCAGTCCATTCAAGTCGAGCCTATGATGGATTACCTGGAAGAAGTAATTACAGCTGAGGACAATGAGAGAATTTGTAAATTAACCTTTGAGGAGGAAATTAGAGCTGCAGTTTGGTCTCTTGATCTTGGAAGTGCTCCAGGGCCAGATGGCTTCAATGGCACCTTCTACAGAACCTGCTGGAATATTATTAAAACAGATGTTATTAGTGCCACACAGGAATTTTTCACTGGTGTCCCTATACCCAAGGTATATGGAAGCACCTTTATAACACTTATTCCCAAGAATGAAAAACCTAGAGTCTTTGGAGACTTCAGACCAATTTTCTTGTCCACCTTCATGAGCAAAATTAATACAAGGATTCTTGCTAATAGGATTCAAGCTATTCTCCCTAAAATTATTTCTGATGAGCAAACTGGTTTCCAAAAGGGCATGGGGGTAGAGGAACAAATTCTTTTGGTTGAGGAAATGGTTCACAAAATTGACTCCAAGGTCAGAGGAGGTAACATCATTGTTAAGATGGACATGGCTAAAGCCTTTGATAAGTTAGAGTGGCAGTATCTACAAGGGGTTCTAAGAAAACTGGGTTTCACAAGTCAAGCTCAGAATCTGCTTATGGCTAACCTTAAATCCACTTTTCTTTCCATTATGATTAATGGCAGTCCCAGGGGATTCTTCCAGATGAAAAGAGGAGTTAAACAGGGTGACCCCCTATCTCCACTCCTCTTTATCATTGCTGGAGATGGACTTTCTAGAGCACTCAATTTCTCAATGCACTCTTCCTACATCACCAACTACAACACGGGAAGAGACATGATGAGAATGTAGAATTATCTATAAACTGAAACATATTCTCAATATCTACATGGGGGCCTCTGGACAACAGATTAACTATGGGAAGAGTAAGTTCTACAGTGGTAACAAACTCAGCAGGGCAGCCATTATCAAAATAGAAGGAATTTTGGGAATGAAACATGACAAAATCCCTTTCAAATATCTAGGGGCACCAATCTGCAAGGGGAAGCTAAGGAAAACAGATTGTGGTGAGCTTATAGATCACTTTACTAAGTACATTGAGAGCTGGTTTAGCAAGACTCTAAATCAAAGTGGTAGACTAATCCTCATCAAGCATGTACTGTCATCCATCCCTCTGCACCTTATTGCTGTGCACACACTACCCCAGTCTGTTATTAACAAGTAACATTCCATGATGGCAAACTTTTTTAGGGCAATACTAGTGGTAACAACAAATATCATTGGACTAAGTGGGAAGATGTATGCAAACCAAAAGAAGAGGGTGGACTGGGAGTTAGAGACATAAGGGACATCCAGGATGCCTATTCTATCAAGATGTGGTGGAATTTCAGATACCATAACAACAAGTGGGCTCAGTTCATGAGACAAAAGTATAGTACAATTTGCTATGAGGAAAAGCTCACAGACTCTCCTATTCGAAAAAGAATCTGCAGAATTAACTCAAAGGCAGAGGAATTCTTGGGGGACATCACTCCAGATCAAGGGGAAGATGAAGAAGAAATGGAGGCAGTTCCTATAACTATCAAACAGGCCTATGAACACTGTAGGATTCATACCAATATGTCATTGAGTGACTCTTTCCTTTGGGACAATCTACAACTCCCAAAAATACAGATGTTCCTATGAAAAGTTAAAAACAATATCCTCCCTTTCCCTGAGAACATGAACAGATTCAGGACGTGTTTCCCATCTCAATGCCCATTTTGTATGCAGGAAGAAGCCACTATGGACCATTGTCTTTTGCAATGTACCAAGATTCAGAATATTTGGGAAGAATTGGCAAATATGTGTGAGGGTCCTAAACTGAACCAGGGTATAGGACTAAGACAGCACATACTAGAGTGGAATTTAAGATCATCAAATAGTTCTTATGTGGGAAATCTGAGGCTAGTATCTCCAGGTATTATTGCATGGTCAATTTGGAAAGAGTATGCTTCTATTACATTTGGAGGGGAGAAGGTGAACTATGGGGGTATTTGCAACAACATCAAACTTACCGTTAATCTGTGGTGCTGGAAGTTTCGAAGAAAGGGCTGGATGATCAAACAGACCCAGTGAGGGAGGATTGCAATCCTTCGCTCTTGGAGGAGACCAGATTTGCATAAGACCTGTGATTTGAAATCGGTTGTGCTACGGGGAGGCGCCTATTTGTTTTGTCTCTCTCTGTTCAAATGTTTTTTTATCTTTCCTTTTGCTAATCATATACTTTCGGGGCACTGGTCTAGTCCTCCCCGAACGTGTTGTAACGGTATCATCTTTTCTTTCTCAATAAACTAGGTATGTGTTCCCCGGCGCTACCACACCGATTTTGGTGATTTCTACCGGGATTATATATATATATATATATATATATATATAAATGGAGGGTTTTAGAGAGAGATGGGGCGGCGCTAGGGCTCCTGTTCACAATCGACGATTAGGCCACGCTGCCACTGCTTCTGTACTGGTCGATTACCGACGATTAGGCCATGGGAAGGAAGGTAACGCCACCGGGGAAGGAAGATATCATTGGAGAACAGCCACCACCAGGAACCAGTCTACTTGTGATATGCATATAGGGAGGAAGCGGACAGTCAACAAATCAATCATCGATGCTCCTTTTAGAATCCAAGCAAAGAGGTTTGAATTCCAATTTTCAGCCTTTAACAATCTCATTCAGATTACTGAAAGAGGACGATGGAAATCTTCCCGATTTTGGATAAACTTGAATATGGTTCAGTGGTTGTCTTCTTGTTTTGAATATATTCTTCTAAATCCGGCGACTACCTACTGGGACCAAGACCTTACGGCAGGTAATCGAGCACTCCGCTTTACTCTGGACACAAATGCTTCTGGATTTTTCATTAGAATTGTTGAGAAATTCGAAAATGGTCATTCTATAATCTTTGTTCCTGAGGACTGTTGCAGGCATGGGTTTAGATTATTTCTTGCATTTCTCAATAAAGCATCTTATCTACTGCTAAACAATAAGGGCAATCTTAAATTTGCAACACAAAAGGTAGGTGATGCTACCACAGATCATTTACAGGCTGTGCCCAATGAACAAACTCTCATGTCTGGAAATCCTAAGCTGAATGTAGAAGCCAGAAACTCCAAGGTAGGGCCAAGAGCTTTAACAAATTTGGAAAAAAATGATACCATTTTGCAATCTCAAAAGGCCACCCTGGAGAAATCACATGTAGGAGACATGGGTAGCAACAAGGGAGGCTCAAGTGGTTCATTCGATGTGGCGCAAAAAGATTGTGAGGCTGCTAATCCTAGTGTGGCAGTAATTGGTTCTGAGGATATTTTTCAAACAACCACAGTGAGGAATTCACCTGTTGAAGGCATTGGTTTAGTGTTGGCAGTTTGCTCTTCGGTAATTCCTGGGACAGGGGTATTTCACGCCATTACAGGCTCAATTTGCAAAGGTAAGAATGACAAGGAGACTATTAGCCTAAACAAGGATGACAATGAGGGTTGTGTTGTGAATAAGCTGATAGAATCCTCTTCACAAGCATCTCGAAGCTCAACTATTGATAAGCTATCAATTCATGCATCTCCGTTCTATCCTAGAAATCCTTTGCCATATAACCTATCTTTGAAGGACATGAAAGCCCTAAACCTCAAGGCAGAGGATCTCGGAAAGGATTCGAGGATGACCAGCAGTTCATCAAAGAGTCCTGTTGGCATGTTGGGGACTAGAGTTGGTGACAGTGATAGTTATCATATATTGGAAGAGGAACAACAACTGTTGTTCGGGGAGAGGATCTCGGAAGAAGAAGTTGATTTAGTAGAGTCTGAGCAAATTCATGAAGATATTTCTTTTCAAATTGTGGAAGACTTTGAGCATAAAGGGAATGGAAAAAGCAAGAAAAAGAGAAAGAAAAAAGGAAATAAAAAGACTAAGTGAATTGTTGACTTCCTTTGGTCTTTCGTTCCAACTTCCCTTAGATTGTTGGTCTTTGGAATTGCTCTAGGATTTTATTGGCATCTTTTATCCAAGTTTTATTTGGGCTTTTATTACGGTACCTCATTGATGCAGATGCTGGAACATTGGTTTGGTTTAGTGATGTCTTGGGAACGTCCCTATCTGCTCTTCAAGGGGACTTCTTACCAATGGGAGCTATGGTTTTTGACAGTTTTTTGGCCGGGGGATCCTACAACAGCAAGTGGTTTCTGATAGGGACTACTTATCGGCAAGTTGGCCAAATCACAACCATGATATCTTGTTTTTTTAGCTTGGCCGGTTTTTTACTTATTTGATTGTGGCCTTTTTTTCATTTGTTTGTTTGTGGAAGCATCTTTTAGTATTTGGTCTCTTTTAGTTTGGCCTGTTTGTTGGGTTGGCCAACCCCCCTTGCACTACTTTTTCTTATTCACTTAATAAAAACCTCTTTCCTTAAATATATATATATATATATATATATATATATATATATCTGTGTGTGTGTGTAATATTATATTCCAAAATGTTTTATTTTACTATTTTAAAAATATATTTATTATCCGATTGTTTAATCCTACTCTTTAAATTGTCCAAAGTGTGTGACCCGTATAGGCAGTTATAAAGTTGAGCATAGTATTGGATTTGCACCATTACTATAAGAAATAAGCGGTATCTAGCAACACATTATTGCCCCCAGATTATACGTTAAGACGTTTGCACTGTCAAAACCTTTCCACGACTCAGACTCCGTTTAATTATATCCCTTTGTCTCAATGTCTAGACTTAATGCAATGGATTAATAAAATCCAGCTTGTATCCATTAAGCCATTCACTGATTTATCAAGTCTGACTGATAGGAACAAACTTCATAAAAGCATCTCAGCATGGCCATGCAATTTCCTCAGTCATAACTTATAAGTGGGCCCCCATAAGACATTAATCTCTTAAAAGAGTAGTGACAAATCCTATATACGTAATCTATGTTTCTGAATACGCGTTGCGGCATACCCAAAACAAAGCATATATACCATCTTTATTTCATATGGCTTAGAACAATGCATCAAAGCATGCAGGTTCACAAATGCAGAAAACATAATACTTCAAGTCGAAGGATAGTTACACCCGTGGTCGCGCTAAAGATGCTTAGATAATGAACTAAAAGTTTAAGCAACATCTTTAGGATGGGTCAGTCCGGCATCCTATTATCTCCAGATAATATCTACCCATGTGCGGATGCGAAAACACCGTCATTGACTATGAGACTAAGTCAAACATCCAACACACACTAGTCTCATCACATGAACTAAGGATATCCCACTCTTGTTAATAGTCGACTATGGACATTAAGATAAATATTTATTTCAAGATGTTAGTCTTGAAAAACACTATCTGATAAACATCTTTTAAATATAAATCTAGGAATATAATATTTGCTTACCTTAGCATGAGATGTGTAAACATATTATATCTGCCTATACATGATAGAATAACGATGAACAGTTGGCCATCAGGGCACAACTCCAACAACATCCATATATTTGAATCTTATGTTCGTAGAATCGTTACAGTTAAGTTATATGAAGCTCTATACGAATTATGCATTGTTTATGTTGTTTTGAGATTAGAAGACAATAACTGGTAAATGTATGATTATAGTGGTGTTAGATAATATTTGCAATGATATTGCACTGTGAACCTATTGATGATTATTGGTATGGAATTGATGTTGGTTTACTACTAAAAAACGAAACTGGTGCAGAAGCAGAAAATCGTCGCGTCAATCGGTAGGCGATACCACCGAGATGGTAGCGTGCTACCACCACAAACCGCGTCTGTCGTTCAGCTCTGCCAGTACCTGTCTTCGTTCAGTACCAAGGTACCGGACGGGCGGTAGGCCCTACCACCTTCTCGGTAGTGGGCTACCGTGACAGGCCTACCAGAAAGGCTAGTTGCTTCGGTTGGTACCCCGTACCATGGGGGCCGGTACCCAGGTACTATGGGGACGATACCCAGTATGGGACACGTACCGTCTGGTACCTGGTTTCGGGTTTGTGGGTTTGTGTTTCCGTCATGGATTGATTTTGAGATTTTTTATGTTGCATGACGGTAAACATAGGTGTTTACACCCAGTGTAAGGTCGTTGTTTGATCATGTTGGATATTTTGATAATTCATTGTTGATTTACGAATGTTGAACCATGAAACTGTTAATGGATGTTGAACATATCATCTAGAGGAACTCTAGGGAATGACATGAATGGATTAGTGGAAAGGTATTCCTTAAGTATAGTAGATTAGAGTCATGTGGTACCTGCTCGGTCCAATGGTTATCCGGGTAAAAATGTGCACACAGGGATCTATGAACTGTCGTTTTGATGAGGACAGGGATCTCACCCACCCAACGAGGAACACCCGAGTTGGTTTGAGCTTGACCTTTATTCCGAAGAAGAAGGTCATCACTCCCATATGCAAGTTGAGATCAGTTAAGCTTTAACCAAGAATACGTTATTAGCTAGCCAAGTATAAGAAAGAAGGTTAACGGGATCAAAGAGGAGTACTTATCATTCATACTACTGTGTGGTTAATTCTTATGAGTTATATTATTATGAATGTTTTCTGTGCATGATATCGTATGATGATATGGGCTAGTGAGGTCGTCTATGTGTATGACTGTATGTTAGATATTTCACACTTAGCTTCAATGCTGATCTGAGCGTGGAGCGTGTATTCTTTTACTGCACGTAGCTAATCTAGAAAATGGGGAACTTGGAGCTAATCCCGGAGAGCGATGATAATGAGGAGATGCACGTGTCCGTTTTTGAATATTTTGAATTATTATTCATTATTTAAATAACTTTTTTCAGAGGTTTGACTTTGAAGTTGTGTTTTAATAATGACTTTAGCTTCCGGAAAGGGAGAAATACGAAAATAGCACTTTAATAGCCTTATAATACTCAAAATAGCAATGCTATTAGTTTTTGGGATGAATTCCCGTTTTCGTCCTTAAATAAACTCCCAAAATTAGAATTATACTGCAATGTATACTCTTCACTGCCACATTTTAAATAAGTATGAAATTCTCTGCTCTTCACTGCCACAATATGTTTGAGATTGAATTTAGTGCCCTAACACATACAACACTGCCAAAAAAGAGCAGAATTCATTTTAAGTCATGACCTTTTATTTTTTATGGTAATTGTACACTGCAATATATACTCTCTACACTGCCACAATATGTACTTCCAAAAATTCAATGTCTGAAATACACTGCCACAATATATACACTTCCAAAAATTCAATGTCTGAAATACATTACCACAATATATACACTATCACAATATATCTACACTGCCACAAAACACAATAATTAAAACTGAAAATACAGCGAAATCCGAATAAAAGGATGCAAAACAAAATTTTAACATTTAATCTTCACACTGCCCACACCATAACACCTAATCTTCAGGCTGCCAAAATCACAATGCCTTTCAAAAGACCTAATTTTTCAAAAGGGACAAATATTTGGTATTTCAAAATTGATTTCACAACATACACCTAATCTTCAATACGAAGAAAACACAATAATTAATACTAAAAATACAGGGAAATCCGAATAAAAGGATGAAGGAATGAAAATTAAAAATTGAAGGAGAAGAGAAAATGATTAGCTACATCAAAGATTAGTATGGGAGAGAACCTGATGATTGCCGATGCTGATCGGCCAAGGAATCGTTGGCGAAGGACTGAGGACACATCATCACCGGCGAACGGAAGGAGAGACCGTGGAGTTCAATAGCGTGCATGAGAACGGAAGGAGATATTGGAATTGAATGCCGTAATTTTTAATGAAAAAAAAGAAAAAGGGGTAAAGGGTATGATAGGAAAGGATTGACACCATAAATTGCTAAATTTGTTAAAAACAATGAGTAGTACTAAATGCGTAATTTAGGGTGAGTTAGAGTGCTATGTAGGGTGATTTCTTTTCTGCAAAAGATTTTTATTATTACTCCGATAGATGTTACATGTTCTTTCTTTACGCTTTTAATTTCGAACTATACTTGTAACGACTTGAAAACCAGCTTAGTAGTTAGCTGTTATTTTAATAAAAATAAATATTTTATTTTCTTACCCAAAAATATGAACTATTCGTAAAGTTTACCATTTTATTTAAAAATTAAGTTTTTGGGTAGATCTCGAAAAATGACGACCAATGGTATATATTATGTTAAGTTTGGACTAAATGTAAAGCGTGATGAGTAAAATACACGTTACAGTTTAATAAATAAATATAAAGATCTTATGATAAAATAATAATAAATTTATTAACATTTCCAAAACCTATCATAACTACGAACCAAAAAGTCGTTCCAAACCCTATATATAAAGGGCACAGAGCATTACTCTGTATTTGGGGTTGCCGCAAGAAAGAACGAAGCCTCTGATCGAAATAATCTGCCGCCTCCAGGAAATTGACGACCGCCATAACCGCCGCTGTGATTTTTGGTGTCCTCCTCGTCAACTGGATTCATTGTTTTATTTGTATTCGTCAAATAATTGAGGTGAGTACGCTGATATCTAACACTATTTTATTCGTATAGGTTTTAAATTAACTCACGTTCGTAATCTCATACGATTGATTGTGTGATTTACTTGACTATATGAGGAATTATGATTTATTTATAACATATGATGCTATTGGAATTAATTGATGATTGAAGATCAGGTACGTTCTATTACTTAAACTTATGTGTTTTGTGTGTTAGTAATCTCTATAAAGCTTATATGTTATGAATGATGAGAATTGAATTTGAACCTGGTCTCTGCAATTTCTACTGCCGGTGTCTATGTCGAACAGTAAGACGTTATGAGTCGACGGTACCATGGTACCGCCTGGAGGTACCAAGGTATCGTGACAGGTATCGTACCAGCAGGTGTGATCCCCGTTATTGGTTTGTTTGTCTCGATTTGAATCCTTGACTGTTTTTGAGGTCTTGTGTGTTGTATGACGGTAAGTGAAAGGTGTTTACACGTGAGATTGGACCTCTATTTGTATTATATGATAGGTATTTAATTATTATTGCCCTCTTGGTATATTTTAAATATAATTTGGATTTGCTTTGTACACATAAAGTAGACTGAGTTGTGGATAACTTGTACCTGAATATTTAGATAGAATTAATGAGATAGGTTACCTAGAAGAACATTAGGACTACTTTGTGACAAATGAGATTGTAAGTTAACAATAGGTTGTAGAGACTTGTGGACTTAGTATTTAGTGACATTCAGATAAGTGTACGTACATGGAATCTGGGATTTGATCCGTAGGATTGGAAGTTCCATCCAACTGGCGCCGTAGGTACCAGGTTGACCAGAATCATGATAGTAGGTAGTAGTTCTGATGTCATAGAGAAGACTTGAGTCATGGCCGTAGGTAGTGGCTCTATAACTCATAAGATAAGAATGTGGATAATGAGGAATTGGGCCTTAGCCTAGAATATGTTATGAGGTAGTGTTTGATATGAGCCATTATAAAAACTTGAATGTTGAATTGATAACTTATGCAACTGAAAAATCGAGGTAAGTAACATGTTGTGTGAATTGTTGAAATTGTTGATATTATTAATGTTGTAGTTGTGTGCATGATATTTTATGAAATTATGAGCTAGTGAGATCGTCTATATGATATTTCTCACTTAGCTTCAATGCTAAGCGTGTAGCCCTTTTCCTCTTTGCTACACGCAGGTAACAGGAATGACGAATAAGGAAATCATCCTGGAGGGAAGTGAGGAATTCTTGATATAGTAACCATGGTGAGGGGAATCGCAGCGATAATGGCGAACTGAGAAGAGGAGGTTCCGACATGGGCAACATAAAGGCTTGGTTCGACACATTCCATTTCATTGTACACAATAATGGATTCGTCCACCAGGCCAAAAGAGGTACCCGATTGAGAATCACGATCAGATGGAGAAGACATTAGGAAAACTGGGAGGAAATGACTAACCTCTGAACAATTAGAAATGAAGGTCACGACACTACACGGTTTGAAAAATAAAAAAATTGGAGGAAATTTAGGGCAAAGTGCAAGAACGAAGGCAAAAATCTTTCTTTTATTAGTTACGGTCTGGGTCAGCCTGAAGTTAGGCAAAACGCACTTCAAATTTTAGACACATATTGGTGACGTGGATAAACCAACACCAAAAAAATTGAATCACCATCATGGGAAAGTACAAGGATTGAAGAGTGGCGGAACAATTGAATTGTGATAACGATACAAAGCCCAAAATAATGATTGCATTTAAAAAATTCAAAACTTAACACTTGGCATTTTGTACTCCAGCCACAATAGTACACTTCGCACTGTCAATCCTCGTCTACACTCTCAAAATAGGGGGACTACTCATACTCAGCTAAAAATTTGTTTTTTTACTTAATTTAAAATTGAACTTGGCAACTAAGCAAAAAGGGCTCCCCATCTTCAGGCAAGCTACTTCCGCCTGGCCTCGTTGCGCTAGGCCTAGGAAATGAGGGACTCATCCTAGATACCCTGGATAAGGTGGTATCTAGCCCAATCAATAACTCAAAGCCAAACTAGGAAGCCCAAGACGCGAGATCGCACCAATACGATAATACTTGATGTCTACACTCTACCCCATCTCTCGGCTTCAGCACTTGGCAAAACAGTCCGCCACATCCCAAGACCTCGAGAATAGCGTCTCCACACTCATCACTGTCCAGTTTGGCGCCTAACCTCAGAACTTAAATAGAGGCACCTTAAACATAATAAAAGGTCGGCCTCTTGAAGAACACTCTGCTCAAATGCATACTATACGAAAGGTTTAAGACTTCGAAGATTTCAAGAAATTGTAACGCCCCGAAATTAGGCCTATCAGAATTAATTAATTGATAATTAATTAATTATTGAGAAGGACCCAAAAATAAGTGATTTATAAAGTTTGTCAATAAATAATGAAAATTATAACATTATATAGAGTTTGACTGTCTGACCCCAACGGCTCAATCGATTTCAATTTGGAGAAAGTTGGACCAAAAAGTGTACCCCGACTAGGACCAAATATTAGTCCCAATCAGGGACTACGTACCAAACGGCGCCCTGTTCAATTAAGCCGATTCCAAAATCCGAATCACCGTGCAATCAAGGAAGCTGCAAACTCCGTGTCTTCTTCCTCCTTCACTGGCCTATTTAAGGAGAGCCTATTCTCCCATTTCTCCACCAAAATCTTTAATTCTTCATCCTATTCCTTTGTTCTGAGAGAGGAGAATACACTGTTGCTGTCAGCTTTGTGAGAGGTCGCCGGAGCAGTGAGATAGAGTCGCCGGAAGTTTCGCCGGAAAATCTTCAAAACCTCCATTACGCTTCGAGGTAAGCCCGTAGATATATCTAATGACTAGAATGTTCATATAGGTCGTTTCTACGTTCATAAATGGTCATTTGGTTGAGTTTTGTGTTTGACACGCTTTAAGAACTAAGAATCATAAACCTTGAATTTGATGTTAAAACTATGAATTAATGATACCTAAATGATCTATGAACATTGGAGAACATTTCTATATAGTTTAATTGAAGTTTGGTGATTAAAAATGGAATTCCCGAAAATAAACCCGAGGTAGAAGACGNAATGTTCATATAGGTCGTTTCTACGTTCATAAATGGTCATTTGGTTGAGTTTTGTGTTTGACACGCTTTAAGAACTAAGAATCATAAACCTTGAATTTGATGTTAAAACTATGAATTAATGATACCTAAATGATCTATGAACATTGGAGAACATTTCTATATAGTTTAATTGAAGTTTGGTGATTAAAAATGGAATTCCCGAAAATAAACCCGAGGTAGAAGACGATGAACAGTACTCGGTAACAAACTACCGCCGGAACAGTAGCTAGGTACCGTCCAAACGGTACCCACCTGCCACCGGGACGGTAGGGTTGCTACCATCTCCACTGAGTTCCTCTGGCGGTACCTGTCCACCGGCGGTATACCCTACTGTCGGCACGGTACCAAGGTACCGTTAACCGGTACCGAGGTACTGTGAAGGGTACCGTCCGACCTAATACCTTTTCCAGAAAATCCAATTTTTGAACCATAAAATCCTATTTTTAATACCAATTGATTATGATTATTATAAAAATGATTTTTCATATTAAAAATAATGTTTTTTTAATAAATTAAACATTATGTGATGCATGACGGTAAGTTCGGGTGTTAACACTCGAGACTAGGCCGCTATTTGTTATTAAATGTTATGTTGAATGATCATTATGATAAATAATTGTTATGAATGATAAACCTATTGATTATAATGGTTATTGATGACTTAATCATAATTAAAAATGGACACATTGATAATCATAATGAGAATGTATTGTTAAGGAGATCTAGAACAACTCTAAGATATACCCATAATGAAATTGATGTTGAAAGGTATCTAGAAGAACTCTAAGATATACCTAATTAAGTTAGGCCTTGCGGGTATGATTCCCGGTGGCTAGGGTTAAAACGTACGTACGGGATCCAAGCACCAAACTTGAGTACCTACTCGTTTGGGGGTACCACCCAACCCAACAGTGAAGGTAAGTTTAAGATTTGAAAACTCTTTTTAAAAATATATCTTAAACTAGGCCTAGCTTAAGGATTAGGATATCTTGAACTAGAATCAGTTTAAGAATGGAATTGGCCTTAGACTAAGTATAGTTTAAGGATATTGTTAAATATGAATGTTGAGATATTGAAATAAAAATATTGAAAATATCATGAATGAATTATATATTGTGTGCATGATATCAAATGGTTATTTGTGAATTGAGAATCAATTTATGTGAATGTTCGACGCTTTAGATATGCTTACTCAGCTTCATCGCTGAGCGTGTAGTATATTTTATTTGCTACACGCATGTAGGCAGAATGAATGATTGGCATGTACCTGGCAGCGGAAGGGGCGAGACTGTCGTGGTGGAATTTGTGAATTTAAAATAAATAATTGTGTTGTTATTAAACATGGTTTAAATTGCTTCCGCACTATTGTTAAACACTCCGTATTTTGTTACAATTATGTATTAAATAATATTTATGATGAATAAAAGTATTTGAAATGTTTTAAATATTACGATTTCCAAATTAATACTTTAGTCCGAAAGGGGCTGCAGACCTGGACGGATTAAGGTGTTACAATTTGGTATCAGAGCAAATGGTTTTAAAACCGATCTTCGGATCAAAATTTGTTTAAATATATATATATATATATATATATATATATATATATATATATATATATATATATATATATATATATATATATATTTCGGCCTTAAAAAAATCAATCGAATCCACGACTCTCGCATGCCTCTGCTCCAGGAAGGTAATAAAAAAAATTCGAGTATTGAAATTGACTGTATTTAATTTCATAGATGTCAACTGTTAATTCGGAAATGATATCAAGTGTTGATTCAAGTCGCACTTTCGTACTTGGTAAAAGACGAAAGAACAAACGAAATGTGTATGACTCGTTGATACGTTACCAACGTGCACATCGCTTCGCAAGAATAATGAAACGAAAGATTTATCTGCGCCGCAAGGCTGCATGGGAATGAGACGACCCGGAAGAAACTTTTAGCGTAGACTCTGCCAACAGTGTATGTGGATCGGGCGTGGAAGATCCATCTGAAAATTCGTCCGATCCAATCAAACGAACACAGACGCTTAGAAAATTATCTTGTTGTTCGTTTCAAATCCATTGATTGTATCAACTGTTGTAATCTTTTGCAATTCCTGTCTTAAACTCAACTACTGAATAAAGAATCCTAATAAAGGAATTTCTGTTATTGTAGACAGAGTCAAGAATCTGCCCACGGACAAGGCAACAACAATGAACACGTCAGTGTTCATACTGAAGCATCTAGCTTCATCCCTCCCATCCAAAATGAACCCGTCAATCAACAAAATGTTGGGAATAACCCGAATGCTAGTGGTCAACCCGACCTTGTAATTCCGGCTTTTTTGGCTGACGTGTTACAACAAATAGCCAACGCGCCAATGTTTCAACCACCTCCACCACCGCCACCTTGAGTGATAACCTACAAAACGCTAAGGGATAACGGTGCAGAATTATTCCTTGAGGATCGCATCGGTGAACCCCAAATTGCGTGGGACTGGATCGAGCAGACTGCTCAAGTGTTGGAGGATCTCAACGTACCCATGGACAACTACGCTCGACTAGCTTCTCAACTGCTGCGCAAGGAAGCCTACGAGTGGTGGAAGAGGACCGATGAGAGTGCGGGAACCCCTAAGCCGTGGACATGGGCACATTTCGAATGGGCATTCAAGTAAGAATATATTCCGAAACGTTTTAGCGAGGAAAAACGTAAGGAATTTGTTGAACTGGAACAGGGAAACATGACACTCCCTGAATACCGTCAGAAGTTCACCAAACTTGCAAAGTTTGCGCCAACCTTGATGAGTACCCCAACCGATCGCATTGAGGAGTTCAGGACGAAACTTCGACCTGACCTCAGGTCACGTGTGTCCGTCCTAACCACCATGGATTTCGCAGAGGCTATACGAGATCATAGCCAGAGTAGATAGTGACCTGAGTGCTTGCATAGAGTATCTAAAGACAAACAATGCTGGCTCAAGCACTCACCGTCCCATTAACTCTGCCTCAAAAGGAAAAAGGCCCTTCCAAGAATCTAGCAGTTCACATTTCTCTAAAAAAGGAAAATCTGCACAAACCCAGTCAATGACATCCGGTAATAGGACTAAGGGGTGGAAAAATCCACAGTGCGACAAATGCGGAAGACACCACCCTGGGGAATGTTGGCTTACACAAGGGTTATGCCTCGGCTGTGGAAAACAAGGACATTTCAAAAAGGAGTGCCCTACAATTCCTGGAGAACCGCTTCCACCTGCCCCCGTTGCTAGCCAGTCTGCATCAGCACGACCCGCACCAAGTCAACGGTCAACTGCAGGATCTAATCCTGCCAAAAGTCGAAACCAACAGCAAGGACGAGCTCCTGCCCGTACCTATGCAATGAAAGCTCGAGCTGAGGATTCAGGGTATGTTTTCCTTGTTTGATACTGTCATGCCTGTGTTGATAGACCCTGGATCAACGTTGTCTTATATCTGTGTACATATGCCTGAAAAAGCTGACATAATGAAAGAACAATTAGAACAACCTATACTAGTGTCTAACCCGTTAGGACATAGTATGAGGTTAGATCATGTGTATCAAGACTGTCCATTGATTGTTGAAGGACATCAATTCTCTGCCAATCTTGTCGAATTACCGTACAAAGAATTTGACATCATCCTCGGAATGGATAGGCTCACCAAACACCAAGCAGTTATCGATTGCCGACAACGAACGATTCAACTAAATTCTGGAGAGGGAAAGTCTATAGAGGTGAAAGAGAAGCTAACACCTAAATCCAGTGAGTTCATCTCGTACATACACGCTAGGCGCCTCATTCGGAAGAAATGTGAAGCTTATCTGTGTAACGTACGTGACACACGAAAGGAAACTCCTGAGTTGAAAGACATACCAACAATATGTGGTTTTCCTGACGTATTTCCTGACGAACTTCCTGGTATACCATCCTCCAGAGAAGTAGAATTTTCTATCGACCTTGTTCCTGGAACAGGACCGATATCTGCAACCCCCTATCGCATGGCTCCTGCTGAAATGAAAGAGTTGAAGGCTCAACTACAAGAACTGCTCGATAAAAGATTCATACGTCCAAGTGTTTCCCCTTGGGGAGCACCCGTCCTATTTGTCAAAAAGAAAGACAGTTCGATGAGACTCTGCATCGATTACCGTCAATTAAACAAAGTCACAATCAAAAAATCGATATCGTTTACCTCGTATCGATGACTTATTTGATCAGCTTAGAGGATCTACTGTATTCTCTAAGATTGACTTACGGTCAAGATACCATCAAATCCCTGTAAAGAAAGAGGACATCCCAAAGACTGTGTTTCGTACTCGTTATGGTCATTATAAGTTTACGGTAATGCCCTTTGGTTTGACCAATGCTCCTGCAGTATTCATGGATCTCATGAATAGTGTATTCCGACCCTATCTTGATCAATTCGTAGTTGTGTTCATCGAAGACATTCTTGTATATTCAAAGAATCGGGAGGACCATGCAAAACATCTGGAGATAGTACTCAGTGTACTACGAGAGCACAAACTTTATGCAAAGTTATCCAAGTGTGAATTTTGGCTTGATGAAGTCACGTTCCTTGGTCATGTGATTTCGAAAGAAGGTGTTAAAGTGGACACTAGTAAAATATCTGCCATCACCGATTGGAAGGTTCCAAGGAATGTTCGTGAAGTGAGAAGCTTTCTAAGATTAGCTGGATACTATCGACGATTTGTTAAAGGCTTTTCCTCGATCGCAACTCCACTTAACAAACTTCTAAGAAAAGATGTGAAATTCGTATGGACTGATGCTTGTCAGCAAAGTTTTGAGAAACTAAAGAAATGTCTGACAGAAGTACCTGTACTCACACAACCAGTACCAGGTGTAGACTACACGATCTTTAGTGACGCATCTCATAATGGCTTGGGATGTGTACTCATGCAAGACGGAAAAGTCGTGGCATACGCATCAAGACAATTGAAGCCTCACGAATGTAACTATCCTACTCACGATCTTGAGTTAGCAGCAGTTGTATTTGCTCTAAAGATATGGCGTCATTATCTCTTTGGAGAGACGACATATATTCACACAGACCACAAAAGTCTGAAAGATCTGCTAACTGAAAAAGAATTGAACCTGAGGCAGAGAAGATGGTTGGAATTGATCAAAGACTACGACTGTTACATCGACTATCACCCTGGTAAGGCTAACGTAGTAGCTGACGCACTAAGCTGAAAGATGATAGCCGAACTCCGAATCCAGCCTACTCTTGAGAACGAAATTCACGCCGCACAAAAGCGTGACGACTACTGTTTGAAGACTTGTGAACTTGTCTCTAAGGGGGAGAGACAAGATTTCACTGTGAATAATGGAATTTTATTCTACAAGAATCGTTTGGTAGTTCCTAGTGGCGAAGTGAAGAAACGTTTAATGCGTGAATCTCACGAAACCACTTATACCATGCATCCTGGTAGTAATAAAATGTTCCAAGATCTGAAGAAGACATATTGGTGGCCCACAATGAAGCGGGAAATTTCTGAATTTACAACACGATGTCTGACGTGTCAACAAGTCAAGGCTGAACACCAAGTGCCAAGTGGGTTGTTACATCCACCTACTATCCTTGAATGGAAGTGGGAACGAATTACGATGGACTTTGTGATCGGACTTCCATTATCAGCTAAGAAAAATTACGCTGTCTGGGTAATTGTTGATCGATTAACCAAGTCATCTCATTTTATCCCAATTCGACGTGATATGTCTTTGAAGAAATTGGCAGAATTGTACATCCGTGAGATCGTAAGGTTACATGGTATACCTTTTTCTATCATTTCTGATCGTGACCCGCGATTCACGTCGAATTCTGGAAGAGTTTGCAGAAAGCCTTAGGTACTAAACTTAACTTTAGTACGTCATTTCATCCTCAAACTGACGGACAATCTGAAAGGACAATTCAAATTCTGGAAAATATGATGAGGGCATGTGTAATAGATTTTGGAAGCAACAGGGAACAATACTTACCATTAATGGAATTTGCTTATAACAATAGTTATCAAGCGAGTATCCAAATGGCCCCGTATGAAGCTCTGTATGGGAGACGTTGTAGAACCCCAGTATGCTGGACAGAATTGAGCGAACAAAAGCTTGAAGGACCCGACCTTGTTCGAGAAACTGAAGAAAAGGTCCGTTTGATCAGAGAAAGGCTACAAGTGGCTTCTGACCGACAGAAATCTTATGCCGACTTGAAATGTCGCGAAATCGAATACAATGTTGATGACAAAGTGTTTCTGAAAGTCTCACCGTGGAAGAAAGTGTTACGTTTCGGTAGGAAGGGAAAACTAAGTCCGAGATATATTGGACCCTATCGAATCACTGAACGTGTGGGTCCAGTAGCCTATCGGTTAGAACTTCCACCAGAACTGAACAAAATCCATGACGTATTCCATGTATCGATGTTGAAAAGATACCGTTCCGATCCATCGCATATCTTGACTGAGGGAATCGTAACTCTTGACGAACAATTGACTTACGAGGAAGAACCTGTACAAATTCTGGCACGTGAGGTCAAACAATTGAGAAACAAATCCGTACCTCTAGTCAAAGTACTATGGAAGAATCACTCGACTAAAGAGGCGACATGGGAAACCGAAGAGTCAATGAGGACACAATATCCGAACCTCTTCAATCAATGAACCAGGTAATTTCGAGGACGAAATTATTTTAAGGGGGAGAGAAATGTAACGCCCCGAAATTAGGCCTATCAGAATTAATTAATTGATAATTAATTAATTACTGAGAAGGACCCAAAAATAAGTGATTTATAAAGTTTGTCAATAAATAATGAAAATTATAACATTATGTAGAGTTTGACTGTCTGACCCCAACGGCTCAATCGGATTTCAATTTGGAGAAAGTTGGACCAAAAAGTGTACCCCGACTGGGACCAAATATTAGTCCCAATCAGGGACTACGTACCAAACGGAGCCTATTCAATTAAGCCGATTCCAAAATCCGAATCACCGTGCAATCAAGGAAGCTGCAAACTCCCTATCTTCTTCCTCCTTCACTGGCCTATTTAAGGAGAGCCAATTCTCCCATTTCTCCACCAAAATCTTTAATTCTTCATCATATTCCTTTGTTCTGAGAGAGGAGAATACACTGGTGCTGTCAGCTTTGTGAGAGGTCGCCGGAGCAGTGAGATAGAGTCCCTGGAAGTTTCGCCAGAAAATCTTTAAAACCTCCATTACGCTTCGAGGTAAGCCCGTAGATATATCTAATAACTAGAATGTTCATATAGGTCGTTTCTACGTTCATAAATGGTCATTTGGTTGAGTTTTGTGTTTGACACGCTTTAAGAACTAAGAATCATAAACCTTGAATTTGATGTTAAAACTATGAATTAATGATACCTAAATGATCTATGAACATTGGAGAACATTTCTATATAGTTTAATTGAAGTTTGGTGATTAAAAATGGAATTCCCGAAAATAAACCCGAGGTAGAAGACGATGAATAGTACTCGGTAACAAACTACCGCCGGAACGGTAGCTAGGTACCGTCCAAACGGTACCCACCTGCCGCCAGGATGGTAGGGTTGCTACCGTCTCCACTGAGTTCCTCTGGCGGTACCTGTCCACCGGCGGTATACCCTACCGTCGGCACCGTACCAAGGTACCGTTAACCGGTACCGAGGTACCGTGAAGGGTACCGTCCGACCTGATATCTTTTCTTGAAAATTCGATTTTTGAACCATAAAATCCTATTTTTAATACCAATTGATTATGATTATTATAAAAATGATTTTTCATATTAAAAATAATGTTTTTTTAATAAATTAAACATTATGTGATGCATGACGGTAAGTTCGGGTGTTAACACCCGAGACTAGGCCGCTATTTGTTATTAAATGTTATGTTGAATGATGAATGATAAATAATTGTTATGAATGATTATGAATGATAAACCTACTGATTATAATGGTTATTGATGACTTAATCATAATTAGAAATGGACATATTGATAATCATAATGAGAATGTATTGTTAAGAGTATCTAGAACAACTCTAAGATATATCTATAATGAAATTGATGTTGAAAGGTATCTAAAAGAACTCTAAGATATACCTAATTAAGTTAGGCCTTGCGGGTATGATTCCCGGTGGCTAGGGTTAAAATTTACGTACGGGATCCAAGAACCAAACTTGAGTACCTACTCGTTTGGGGGTACCACCCAACCCAACAGTGAACACTACGCGGTCGGTTTTTGGTTGACCTTAAGCGAAGGTAAGTTTAAGATTTGAAAACTCTTTTTAAAAACATATCTTAAACTAGGCCTAGCTTAAGGATTAGGATATCTTGAACTGGAATCAGTTTAAGAATGGAATTGGCCTTAGACTAAGTATAGTTTAAGGATATTGTTAAATATGAATGTTGAGATATTGAAATAAAAATATTGAAAATATCATGAATGAATTATATATTGTGTGAATGATATCAAATGGTTATTTGTGAATTGAGATTCAATTTATGTGAATGTTCGACGCTTTAGATATGCTTACTCAGCTTCATCGCTGAGCGTGTAGTATGTTTTACTCCCTCCGTCCCTCAGTTTTTGTCCACTTTCATTTTTGCACACCATCCAATGCACTTCTTTAATCCATTTTATTTTGTAATTTGTATATTAAAAAATTATAGAAATTATATATTAATAATCTATATGTTAAGACAAATCAAACAAGATCACACATGACTATATTTAGACTTACACATTGAGAGAATTTGATGAGTCAAAGTGCTTAGATGAACAGTTTCAAAAGTCAAAAGTGGACAAAAACTGGGGGACGGAGGGAGTATTTGCTACACGCAGGTAGGCAGAATGAATGATTGGCATGTACCTGGCAGCGGAAGGGGTGAGAGTGTCGTGGTGGAATTTGTGAATTTAAAATAAATAATTGTGTTGTTATTAAATATGGTTTAAATTGCTTCCGCACTATTGTTAAACAATTCGTATTTTGTTACAATTATGTATTAAATAATATTTATGATGAATAAAAGTATTTAAAATGTTTTAAATATTACGATTTCTAAATTAATACTTTAGTCCAAAAGGGGCCGCAGACCTGGACGGATTAGGGTGTTACAGCATAAGATTCCTAAACATTGATGTCCGATTCATCAGGCCCACTCGTAGACACCATACACATGCATATTGTGTTTGTACAATCAATGTACAATTATAATACATACACCTGTTGTACGTAGAGTTAGGTTCATCTAGCAAATGTTCATTTTAAATAATTTAATATTTATCTTTTCAATAAAAAACTAAACTTTTATTTTCAACTGTAGTGTTCACTCTGAAGCCTACTCTGGATACTGTCCATTCTTAAATAACTCCCTCGATAGGAGTTAAAAACTATGAAAATACCAAAATAGAAGTTATAAGTCTTTTAAGATCAAAATAGGAGTTTACACTCGAATTGTTACACTACCGCACTCACCATATTGTCACATTGTAACTGTCACACTATCACCGCCACACTGCCATCCGTTGCTGCCGGCCACCAAAGTGTCGCCACAGATGATTGTCGGTTGACTGATCACACTAACATATTAAACTGTCAACACTTCTTCATCACACTGTCAGTGCGTACTCTTATTTTACACTGCCATTGTACTCTTATTTTGGTCTTAAAAGATATATGACTCATTATTTGGTATTTTCATACTTTTTTTACTCCTATCTAGGGAGATTTTTTAAATTTACAAGTTTGTAATGATGAGGAAAGAGGAAGGTACATTCCGCTAGGGTAGATTCATTGTTTTAGAGTAGGGGGCCATTATTCCTAACTAATTTTTGGGTCTAAGGTAATTTAGTTTAGACTTTAAGTACATTGGCAGCGAATTAGAACTGAGGAAACCCCAGTTAAAATGTTTTTCATTGTATACAATTAATTTTTTATAAAAGAAAAATTCACCTTGTCTATTAAAAAATTCACATCCAATAAATATTTAACATAAAACCCGTTACTTTTATTTCTCATTTTTAATTGCCCATTTAAAAAAATTTTGGGAGACGTTGCACTCGGACCCCCGACTATAAATGCCCCCAACTATTTGAATTCTTGGATCCACCACTGCATCCAGCTGTACCATACGAAAACGCACTAACGGCCCAAAATAGAAGAATCTTGAAAGTTGTGAAATTTTGGTATATGATTTAAAGTTTACACAAAATGAAATAATGCTAGAATTCGTAAATTCATGAAATTTTCACATTGTTTGTATGATAAGAAAAGGAAGGAAAGAAAATACAAGGTGAGAAAACATGTATTCCAAAGCATTTTTATTGTTTGTTTTGGTGAGACAATGAGGCAGGAGAGAATACAACCTGAAAAGTTTTCTCTCTAATATGGAGTAAGTGAGATATCTCTATCTTGCAAAATAATCACAACTTTACACGCTATTTCAAAAATAATACTGTGATGCATAATAATATCAACCTTACTAGAATTTAAGAGTTTTTGCTCGCTGATAAGATGCTAACGAATGGTTAACAAATGCTTGTTTTGCAAAACAAAATCAAAGCAAAACAGATTAATTTTGATGTTTTTTTAAATTTTTTGTTTTTTTAATTCTTTCTTAAATTTTAAAATGCATTTATACTTTCATCATTTCTTTTTATTTTTTTAAAGATAAAACATTAAAAAAATAAATAAATATAAAAAGATAACGAAATTGAAAAATAACTACACCATACAAAACTAATGAAATAAAAAGATAATCTATAAAAAAATTCTCAAAAATTAGGCAACATAAATAATATTAATGTATTACTTTCTCCCGTTGGAAAAAATGAGAACAAAAATATAAAAAAAACAAATTAAAAAATATTTTCTTATTAAAACCCTAAAAATTAGAAATAAAAAATTATTTTCTTAAATGTAATTTTATTTTAGTTCTTTCTTAATAAGAAAAGTAATTTCTTTATTTCTGTAGGGTTTTATTAAGAAAATCTTTTTTTTATTTTTATTTTCATATTTGACCAAGAGGAAGAAATAATACATTAATCCTTCATATAATGCGTAAAATGTTTCTATTCCTTACCGTTTTGAAATCAAGTTTTATTGATTACCTTATTTATTTCATTAATTTTGTATGATTTTACTTATATATATATATATATATATATATATATATCTCATTTTTATTTTTTTTATTTTTTCTAAGGTACTACTAATCTTAGAAAAAATGATAAAGATAGAAAGTCATTTTAAAATTTTAGGGGAAAATAAAAAAAATTCAAAAAAATAATCTCAATTTTTGTTTTATTACGCAAAACAGATCTTTTCAGTTAACCAGTCATTAGCTATCTAAAAATTTGCAAATTACTAAAATTAGAATTATGTATCTCAATAAAAGATATGAAATTATTTTTAAAACGTCATCTTCTTTCTTCATTTTCTCACTTCATTCAAGGTTAGGGATCGATAAACAAATCAATGTGTTGCTTCAACTTGCGGCGCCCTTTGACACGCGGTTGCAGAGGAATGCTTGCTTCCAGGTTTCTCCTCAGGTACGTGTGGCATCACATCCATTTTCTTATCCAGTGTAATTTTGAAAACCCTAGTTTTAATCCATTCGAAGAATTACAAAGGAAAATTGAAAAGTGTAGATACAGAATATAAATTTTAGCCATGATTCCGAGTTCAATTTTCTTATCAGAGCCAATCCTGCTTTGCTAGTCGGCAAGACTTGCGTACGATCAAGGCACCTACCATTTTTACTGGTATGTTAATTTCTCTGTCATGCATTGTAGCGATATCTGCGATCAAGAGCGATTCCAGCTATAGTTTCTGTTATACACTTCTTGTTTTTCATGGAAAAGAGGATAAATTGGTCCCGTTTGGCAACATCTTCCGTTTTAGCTTTAATATTTTAAAAAAACTAATAAATTGTTTAGTTTTAGCATTTCCAAAGTTAATCTAGACGATTAAAAAATTATCCAAATCACTAACAGTACACTAATTGAAAACCTTGTTATCTATTAAGGCCTTTGTAATTCACCAACATATAGTACTCCCTCTTGGAAATTTTTTATGCTTGTTTTACTTTTTATATACAGAGTATTTTTTTTAGGTTTCTCTATAGTGTGCTAGATTGCACCCATTATGGTGCATTTAATACCCTCTTTTGTTGTGTCTTTTAATTGAAGTATACTACCAACAAACCAATATATTTGGAAGTATACTACCAAAAGTTGTCATTTACCGGAGTAATATATTGGGCTAATTACATTCATTGAAGTACTACCATAAAAATAAAAGAAAAGTTACTCACTCCATTTTGAAAGTGGCCGCTTTTAGTTTTTCATGCTTTACTTTGACTATCTATGTACCAAATTGTAGAATAAGTTAAAATAAAAAATTATACCCAAATATTTGTATTGCAAAATACTTCTAATACAAAGTATATTATTTTAAGAATATTATTCGGTAATATTATTTAAGAGATATTTTTGGTCAGATGTTCTGCATGGAGTGTAAAATGAAAAGTTAAAAAAGAATGCAGGGAGTAAAACACCACATTACCACAACAATCTATGACCAAAAAAATAAATAAAAACTCTGCAAATATCAGTTCATGGCCTGCAAGCAACATAATTTATCAGAAAAACAGATCAAATTTTTACAATTTGTCAATACAAGATACCACAACAATAAACATATGAACAATTGATAGCAACATCTAAAATTTTATAGAAATAACTTGATTGATACTCTCCGATCTTCCGGTTGTAGTCGTTCTTCCAAAATAACGATGACGGAGATAACCGGGCACCCAATATCTCATAGAAACCACACACATGTTTGTTGGTGTGCGCCGATGTTGTACTTACCTATTAGCAATGACCATTGGTTTTTTTTATAGTGTGCTAGATTGCACCCATTAAGGTGCATTTAATGCTCTCTTTTATTGTGTCTTTTAATTGAAGTATTCTACCAATAAACCAATATATTTGGAAGTATACTACCAAAAGTTGTGATTTAATATATTGGGCTAATTACATTAATTGAAGTATACTACCAAAAAAAGAAAATAAAAGTTACTCACTCCATTTTGAAAGTGGCCGCTTTAGTTTTTCATGTTCTAATTTGACTATCTATGTACCAAATTGTAGAATGAGTTAAAATATAATATACTGAAATATTTGTATTGCAAAATACTTTTAATACAGAGTATATTAATTTTAAAATATTTTTCGGTAATATAATTTAAGAGATATTTTTGGTCGGATGTTCTGCACGTAGTGTAAAATGAATAGTTAAAAAAAGAATGGAGGGAGCAAAACACCCATTACCACAATAATCTATAACCAAAAATATAAAACTTATCGAATATCAGTGCTGCATGCAACATAATTTATCAGAAAATCAGATCAAAGTTTCATAATTTGTCAATACAAGATACAACAACAATAAACATATGAACAATTGATAGCAACATCTAAAATTTCTTAATGTAACTTGATTGATACTCTCCGATCCTTCGGTTGTAGTCATTCCTCCAAAATAGCGATGACGGAGATAACCGGGCTCCCAATATCTCATATAAACCACACACATGTTTGTTGGTGTGCGCCTATGTTGTCCTTACCTATTAGCATTGTACCTCAAATTCTTCAAAACTGTCTAACTTGTATAACCCATATAAATCAGAAAACCATTTCGCGTATAGATCGCAGAGGGTAGAACTGAACCAACCACTAAATTTAGCAGTAGTGAGCCAAATACGTCATGCATGCTTTGTAGTTTGCATCTCTTTCAATATAGCTTGGGTCATCCATGGATCTTGATCCGTTAAAATCGTTTAAGGAGCTTCACCAGTCTCTCCTCTTAGTTCATTTTGTCTTCCCATTTTCCTTTCCTTCCACTTTTCTTTTTTTTTTTTCTCTAACCAAATAAGAAAAATCATTTTCCATCTCATTTTCTTTTTGTTTTTTCCATTTCAAATTCCACAAACCAAACATAATGTAAAAGCATAGTGAAAGCTGGAATTTTTACCTTTTAAATCCTTACAAAACTGCAATAGTTCCATAATATCATACTCACTCTCTCTTCTACAAACTTTACTCAAAAATTTGTAAATCTCCTTAGCTAGAAAGGGAAGATGACCATGTTTAACAACCCATTCAAGTTCCATGACACGTATAATGTGCCTAACAGAAAGACCACCTTCTTTGTACAACAAGATACATTCTTCATCCTCCTTATCATAGTGTGATTTATAAGATGAACATGTTTAACAACCCATTCAAGTTCCATGACACGTATAATGTGCCTAACAGAAAGACCACCTTCTTTGTACAACAAGATACATTCTTCATCCTCCTTATCATAGTGTGATTTATAGGATGAAAGCTAACTTCTTCCACAGACAAAAGTGTGGTTATGATCCTCTTCAAATGTTACTACTTGCCACTATAGAAAAGTTCAAAAGATTTCTACACAATCAGCATGTGAGCTTTGCACTCACATTTAGTTGATGCTCTATTCCTATGTTCTTTGGTTAGATCAACTATTTTTTCTCATGGCCTTCCAGGACAGCTACACACAAAATCACACCATTTTCATTCTCTTTGTGCATTGAGAACAAATATGCTCTTTCGACATGAATACCCATCTTTTTGCATGCTTTTTATTAAAGACAAAAGCCTCTTCCTCACCGATAAAACACTAACCAATAAATGGCTTGAAATCATCTTCCATAAACTCTTCTTGAATTGCATTTTATCAAGGTCACCCTAAAAAGAGTATTCAACTTCAACAATAGTATTCCACCTATTACCAAATTAAACACAATTATAACAAAATTCCTCCACAAAACTTAACCATAATATTACAAGAAAGAAGCTACTCACTAGAAAATTAATGAATGATGAATGAAAACAAACAGTAGAAAAACAGGCGCGCAACTCATTTTTTTAACTACATTAGAAATACAGTAGCCACTCACTTTATTTTTTGCAGTTTGTCAAACAGTAGGTGTGAAACATAAATCAGAATGAATTCTTTAAGTCGGATAGATCTAACAACAACAACCCAGTTGGATCCCACTAGAGTAGGGTTTGGGGAGGGTGTGTGTATGCAGACCTTGCCCATACTCGAAAGTAGAGATCTTGTTTCCAAGAGACCCCTGGCTCAAGCATCACAAATAATATAAGATGACAAAAGACACATAGATCTAATGGTTCTTAATTCTCAAATACAACAAACCATAGAACGTGAAAAATGAAACAAAGAGAAGAAAAGAAATATCAGTACAAGGGGAAGATGATGTTGAACAATTTCTATATTGGTTTCTCACCGCCTCACCGGTGTAGGAGGCCGTGACTACTTGGAGACCGGTTAGCTGGAAATAAGAGTAGATATAAGGCGTGTTTGAATGGGGGTGAAATATTTCCCCAGAAAATTTCCACTCTATTCTCTTGTGTTTGACAAGGGCAGAATTCATTTTCTCATTCTCGCTCATTCTTATAGAATATAACTATAATGAAAATTTTATGGGAAAATTGAATGAAAAAATTCTGGGAAAATTGAATGAAAATTATCTAGGAAAATATTTCCCCCCCACTCAAAGATTCAAACACACCTATGGTTGTTTTGGGAAAAGTTGGCATAGAAGAATGAAGGCTAGCGTGGATTAATTAAGGTTATTGAGAAGTCATCCAAGTAGTAACCATGGTTTTAGCAGTATACTTCAATTCAGACGCAATAAAAGAGGGTGTTAAATGCACGTTAATGCGCACAAGCTTGCACTCTTCAGAAAACTGTTTATTCATTCCCTCTATGAACCTTAACCTTTCACTTTATTGTTAATCATTCCCAGTCAAAAAGACGCACCAAATTGGGATGGAGGGAGTAGGTCAGCATAGGATATATTTTGATGCCTTTTGTTTACTAAAATACTAAAAGAGAGTTGTGCCACATGATAATCTGATTCTTGCTTATATGGGACACTGTAGGGATGCTCTTATCACTCCGGTTTCAAGTATAATTCTGAGATGGACTTGAAAGAAAATTTGCTGGCTTCTAAGGTGCAGGAGAAGCAGAAAGTAGTAACTCAAGTATGGAGACCAGTCTCGACTCTGTCAACTTCTTGTGAGGGTGAATATTCTGACTTCTTCATATGTTGGCCTCTGAGAGCTGACTTCATATGCATATATGGTTACCTTTGAGATCTCAATATTGTGTGAATACTTTTGTTTTGAATTATGATCATCATCACCTTAATCCCAACTAGTAAGTTGGCGGTGTCACTTCAAGACGTTAATAAATATTCAAAATTGTCAAATTTCCATGCGCACACATGTAACCTAATATTGCTTATAATAATATTCACTATCCTTTTGTTCTGCATTACTGTTTGACAAATATTAACAATAGCATGATGTTGGCAACTGAATATAATTGGATACTTGTGGAATCAATGGTAAAAGACACTAGCTTCCATGTGGAAATTCTTCATGTTTTGATCACGATAGCAGAAGTAAAGTGGCAGGAGGACATCATACCTTCTTTTCCCATCTCTCAGGTATAATTTCTGAGGGTGGTGATGCTAAAGAAGCTGACTCAAATTTGTGCCCAAACACATTTTATACTTGTACTGAAGGAAGTAATACTACAGGAGATACACCACTTGTTGATGAGAAACAAATTTCAGTGGCTGAGAAGCATTCAATTTCAATACAGGTAGAGTTCTCATTAAACAGATGGCTTTGCAGTTGTTGCTGACCGATAGATTACTGTTAAGTTTGTTATCAGGGGGCTACGCCTTCCTGGATGTTGTTTATGATCCTCCCTTAAACTGTAATACTGGCCAAACTTTTGGCATTCGCACATTTCTTTACTACAAATGTCACATTATGATCTTTATTCACCATACTCCCTCCGTCCCACTATTTTTGTCCCATTTTAGCTATTTCGTCTGTTCCCCTATCCCATGCTATATTTGGTCATATTTGTATCATTGTGTGGTTTTCATTCATTCTCAATTTATCTTACTTTTTCTTACCTTTTAACATTAATATCAACCACACAATATTACTTTTCTTAATCTTCGTGTCACTTCTTCATGTCCCAAATATAGTGGGAGGGGGAGAGTATAAAGGTAGAAAAATGTTTTGTTGACTCCGAAAGAACAATTAAGTGGGCCACTGCCAACTTGTTGCTAGCTTGATATACGGAGTAGTTTGTATAGCTAAGATGCCTCAATCTGTGATATTTCGGTGTTCTGTGACATACTTGAATGCCAACTGATTATATATTTTTATCTCCTTAATCCATGCACCAAATACATAGTGCACAATGATTTCTAGTTACAAGCAATGTCTTTTGTTGTCTACGTAAGTGCTGAGGTTCTGCAAATATGTTTGTGTGTGAATTTATTACCATTTCAAAATAAAGTAAACCTTCTGCACTTGTATCACCTCTTAGCAACTCTTTTCTCATTATGTACATGCAGACAGGGGCTGCTTTGATGCGTTTCATTAAAGGGAAAGGGTATTTTTCTGTGCAAATTTTCTTCACTCATTTAAAAAAAAAATTTCCATTAGTGTTTGATAGTTTTTGAAACAGGGGAATTACACAGAAAAAAATTGAGGAGGATCTTGGTGTTCAAATTTCTTTTCCTTCATCCCAAAAGGAAGATTCTCTTAGTAAGTTGCATGTTTCTGGCTTAGTTACTTCCACTTGTTCTTTTTGTTTGTTTTTTAAATCAAATCAATCTATTCATAAACTTACGTGCATCAATTCTGCCACTGTTTAGACCCCGTATATTCCTCCACAGAACATCTCTTCCTACTTTATGTGTATAACATCCAATTGTCTATTCATTTTCCATCCTTCGACTATAAGAAATATACCAACTTTTCGTTACTTCTATGCAAGTCGAAAAAACATAAGATGATTACGGCAGGGCACCCAACTTTTCTTGTGCTGATGCATCTTTTTCATGAACTCTCTTGCTAATTAATGTTAAACGATTAATTGATAGTTTGATATTATAAATGATCAAATCCAATGCAGTCAACCTCAGTGTTGTTGGGAGATTAAGGCAGTGGTGATGATGCACATCTTTACTTTAACCTTTTTTTTAAAATGAGATTTTCTGCAGTTTGGATATTAATTTACTTTTTCTGTGCTATTATATACTCCATATATGTGCCAAAGACCTTGTGGTCCAACGGCATGATCATGACTCTTTCATATGAGAGGTCACAGGTTCCATCCCCAGTGAGGGTAATAACTCTACATGCTTAACGGGTTGAGAATGCATGAACACATACTACATTATATTAGAGTTATTAGTGTTCAAAAAAATATACTCCGTATTTGTATTTCTACTCACCCTGTTCCTATTTGTCTGTCTAAGCTATCCAAATCCCACATTTTAAGACAATATATTGAGATGATAAATTAATTGATAAAATATTTTAGTACTTCATCTAAAATTCCTCAGTAATTGACAGACTCAGTGATGTTCCTCTAGGGATAATATAAATTAAATAATATACGAAGAGCAAATCAGAGTAAAGCTAGTTAATGTTCATAGATTTCTTAGATGGAAAAATAAAAAAGGACAAAGAAAAGTGATCAACCTAGACAAATACTCCGGGGTATATAAGAACAAAGGGAATATGTTTCAATGTTTGACATGTTTATATTGGTTTCTTGTTTCAGCAATTGAAGGCAATTCCCCTGAAAGTGTTGCAGAAGCCTCAGAAAGAATCAAGATAATAATTGATGAGGTTTTACGAGCCTCTGAACTTTTACAGTTTTATTTTACCAGAAGAGAAAATATTTGTGCTTTCTGTACAAGTATGCAGTTATGTTGACGTCCATGAATTTTAACTCTTCTTTACTTCGTTGTGCGGGGAAATTCCAACTTGTTACTTCCCAGTGGGACAGAGGAAGTTTTTTTTTTGAAAACGGTTATGTATTGGCTAAGACTGGTAAGGTTTGGGTATGCAAATTAGTCAAACGGTACATTTTTAGAAGGTTTTTTTATCTCTCACTTTCTTCTGTTTTTCGTTCCATTTCCAAACCATATGCCCATTCTTTCAAACTAGAACCTCATCGAGTTGGGATTATACCGGTTTATTGTTGTGTGTGTGTATTGCCATTCCTTTCACCACACTTATTGAACTTTTTTGTACCCCATACCTGTTTCCATACTGTGTAGTGTGTACAGTACCTTACCCATATCTATGCAACATAGTTGCATAGTACACCAAACCGCTGGGAAGGAAATTCCAAGTCCTGCTGAATAAAGTTGATGTTCAGAGGTCTTACCCTGCTGGATCACACATCACATACATCACTGTTTTCTACAGGCACTTAATAGCACAGCTCTGGACTACTCCCACTTCGTGTCACTTCCCTTGTCCATACATGCTGATCTGGTAAATAAGCTCATCAACTTTCAAAGCTCAATTCTTGGAGCAACAGAAGTTAATGAAGAAGGGAATTCAGAAAGCAATTCAAATGGAGACACTTCAAGTGAGGAAGAGGGTAAGAATATTAGTAAAACTCCAAAGGTTGTGGCAGAACCCAAGACTAAAAATGATGGAGAGCATGCTAAAGTTGATGTGCCTAAGATATCACTTGTGAGTTATCCACCTAAAGTGTCATCAAAACTGTCAGGTATTACAATTCTTGCATGCTTCTGTAGAACAACTAAGCCTTCAATGTTCATCCAACCTCAATGACTCATTGTTTCATTACTTGTTTCCTTGAAAAGTTCATTCTTCCAACCCTTACTTTTTTGACGTGTTTCTTTGTAATTCAAACATAAGATACTGATAATAGCTTTGAAAGGGTTCGAGTCCATTTAAGTGCACCATTCAGTTTATGCTTTGCTATTCTTGTTTGTCTTTATAGTCACTTAGTGAGGTCAAGCTCCATGATTTACGGTTTGATTTTACGATTTAAATCTTGTAATGGAACACGACGACAACAAATATCTCAGCTTACTGCCGTCATATGGTATTTTCCGTGCACGTGGAAATTGGAAATAATATATATGATGATGCTAATTTTAGAATTTTCATTTCATTATTCATTATTCATTGTTGTTGTTTGTATTCCTTGTGACATTTGGCGTAAAGCAATGTCAGTATGCTTTTTGCATTAATTTATTTGTTACTTAATTCTATACAATTAAGTGACACTAAATTAATGCCACCGACCCCAAGTAGTTGGGGTTAAGGATAATGAAGTCACTTAGCAAAAGCAACAACAACAAACCCAATATAATCCTAATTACGTTGGGGTCAATGGGTCAATATGTATGCACTATTGCCCTATAATAACCTAGATGTTGTTTCCAGGGTCACATATCAATAGTAACTCAAATATTGGCCATAATACTTGTTTAGGGATTCAGAAGTCCACTTTCATTAATCCAAAAATGCTACACCTTACTGTACTCATGCTGAAATTATGGAATAAGGCCAGAGTTGAAAAGGCTGTTGAGGTTTTGCAGGTAAGTTCTCTATAAGTAGCATTTGTGGAAATGTTGTTTTTGGCTCTCATTAGATCCTTTTGTATCATCCTTTATGATTTCATATTTTATATTTTGTATTTTTCATCTTCAGAACGTGTCATCAAAAGTAATTGATGCCTTGGAGAACCGGCCTATCTCTGTACGCCTTAAGGGGTTGGTAAGGTGTCTTCCAACTGAAACTGCTTAATATGATTCTGTACCTCTGCTAACCTATGTATCACTTATTAGCCATGTCATGAAAACCTTATTCATACTGTTTCATTTTTCCCCATCCTAATTTTGCAATATGTGACAATAAAATAAATACTTACTCATTTAACTCGATGCGTCCCTATCTTTAGCCACTAGCAGGGTGCTTATCAGGACTTAATAATTCCTTGACTGAAACAAAAATTACATGTTGTTCCCTTGTAGAAGTGCATGAAAGGCTCATTCGCCCGTGCTCGAGTTCTATATGCACCTGTAGAAGAAATCGGCAATGAAGGGCGGCTTTCACGTGCTTGTCGTATCCACAATTTACGCGCATATTTACCCCCC
>OOIL02000560.1:1910447-1925360 GCA_900332095.2 Cuscuta campestris
CTTCATTTGGTTTACTACATTTTTAGGGAGGAGGAGCGAAAAAATTTTATCCCCTCCACCCAGCATTTGGATGGGAGGGGTAGAACCGTAAAAATGTTTATAACCAAACGAGGGATCGGGGAATTGAAGGAATCACTTTCCCTTGCCTCCAACCAAACACACCCCTGAACTTTCTAATGGTATGTTTGAACACACATTTCAGGAAGAAATGGCGTAAAGGGATTCTCCCATTCGATGCAACAGCCATATACGAACGCTATGGATCTGAAGAATGGGGAGATTATCCTATTGGTGAAGCCCATCTCTCACAGAGGTTTGTGTATGATGAAAATGGGTACTACCATTGCTGTGCTTCCATTCCATTTCCCGAAGGCTCTTAGGAATCTGCTCTTAGGAATCTGGGTTTGCATGGTTTCTAAGGTTATGATCATCCAATCTCATTGAACATCTTGTTAGATTCATTGGCATTACAAAATGTTGGTTTCAATGCATTCTTGATTATCTTCCTAGACAGTGTGCAAACCAAAACAATATGGTTCGAAATAGAAAAGCCATTTCTTAATAAAAAAAAACCCCCGAAGAATGAAATACGGAATACTAGATAAATTGATTTAAAAAATAAAATGCAATGATTCCCTGAATTTGCAGTTGTTGATGAGCTACTGGTAATCCTCAATGTTCTATAGCATGCCTTTATCGTTACTGAAATACGGAGAAGTTTGTTGCATACATATACAATTTACTATTGTTAACCACCTAACCTCTTGCTTTTTACGGACTTGTATACATTCTAAATATTCTATTAAGTACTTCCTCCGTCCCAGAGTATTTGTCCACTTTCATTTTTACACACCATCCAATGCACTTCTTTAATCCATTTTATCTTGTAATTTGTATATTAAAAAATTATAAAAATTATATATTAATAATCTATATGTTAAGACAAATCAAACAAGATCATACATGACTATATTTAGGCTTACAGATTGAGAGAATTTGATGAGTCAAAGTGCTTAGATGAACAGTTCTAAAAGTCAAAAGTGGACGAATATAGTGGGACGGAGGTAGTACTATTTAAGTATAATTCTATTTATTTTAATTTTCTAATTATGATACAATAGGTCTTATATGAATACTTTTTAACTATCATATATATCTTCGTCGTAATAAAATTTTAATTTTAAAATAGATGTATATGTATTAAAATTCTATTTTCATATACATGTGAATGATGTGCATGTGTAATGTGAAAATTTTTATACAAAATTAATGGTTGTTGAATAAAATAATGATAAAAATTTTTAATTAACAATAAATTGAAATAATAGATGTTAAATGGACAATTAAGTAATGACACAAACTTTATTTAATAAATAGTATTTTTTGAAAGATACATGTGATAAAATTTAAAAAATAGTTTTTTAGAATTTATAAAATAAACGAAATGGTGGGCAATTTGAGAAACTATTTACTACCTCCGTCCCTGAGCGGATGTCCAGTTTTGACTTTTTTCAGTCAATCATTTTCAACATTTGATCTACAATTAAATAAAATATATATTATATATTAGTTAGATAAAATAATATTTTTAAAATGTTTAATTTAATAAACCTAATAAAACTATTTTTATATCAATATTTAATATCATTTTTATTTAATTTGAAGTCAAAATTTATCAATCTTAACCGAAAAAAGTCAAAAAGGGACAAATACCTAAGGACAGAGAGAGTACAATAAAATGGTGCTTTTTTTAATTTTTATAAAGTTTATATTACATTTTAAAAATAATGATAACATAATTTTGCATATTCCAAAAATATGTAAGATTAATGAAAATGGTATTTTTAAAATAATTATAAAATGAAAGATTTTACAAATTTAATAAGAATTATAGTTATTTAGTGTTAGAGAGTAAAAAGGTTTATAAAGAAGTAATAAAAACACATACTCTTAGTTACTCCTTCCATTCCATATTAACTGTCTATTATGACTTTCTTGGTACATTGAGAAATGAATGAATGTAGACATAAAGACCTAAAGTATGTCTACATTCATTAATTTTTCAATGTATCAAGAAAGTCATAATGGACAGTTAATATGGAATGGAGGGAGTATTTAATGTTTGACTAATTAACTATATATAAAAAGAATAACTAATTTACAAAATATATAGTTATTGAGTATTGATAGTCTAAATTACTTGACCGGGCAAACTATACTAGACCGGGTCTAGAATAGTTCACTAGATTTACTAAAGTTAGAAAGGTAAAAACACGCAGAGTGACCGATAGGACTTTAGGTGGAACACCTGTAGCCCAATTTATATTATAATAGAGAATGCACGGGCACTTTTACAAGGGAGTTTAGAGAGAATGAATTCAGATCCCCTTTTCTGAGGTTTACATGAGTATTATACTAGGCTGCAGGGGACAGGACGACGTGCACCCACGTGGGTGCACGTTCTCGGATGGTGAGAGGTGATGGGCCTTGTCCTCTAGCTACCTTGTCACCTTGTGAGGGGAATTATTCCCTTTTGTCAAGTAGTGCCTTGGATGGATTCCTCAAGCATCTCCAGCAATTCTCCACTGACATGGGTCGCTAAAGTCCGAGCCCTTTTAGATTCTCTTCCGCCGACGCTTTCTAACCCTAGAAACTACACCCGGTAATTTCTGAGGGATGAGTTTATCGAAATTAGGGAATGAACGGAGTGATAAAGTAGTTTGACCGGTATACTTTTTCTGAAGTATACCGATCACCTTTTGACCGATTTGAGTGTCCTCTGGCTGATGATTAAAGTCCCTCCCCTGAACTTCCAAGATTGACCGGTCAACTATCTGGTCTCTTCCTTTGACCGGTCATGGGTGGAATACACCCATCAAGTATAATTTTAAAAATTTATTCATAAATAAATCCGTGGAAAAATAGACAATTCTTCAATAGGACACGAAGAAGTTTTGTTGAAAAAAATAGACAATAATAACAAAATATCTTTTGAATTTGATACATGAGAATTCAATTAAAAAAATTAATAACAAAAGGAGAAAAGATTAAAGTGTGAGTAAACATTTAAAATATACAAAAATAAGAGTTTCATATTTTTATTCCCAAAATAGGAGTTAAAATGCATTTATAGTGCAAATCAGGACCATATACATTACCAAAAAGTATTGTGAAATATTCATGTACAATGTCACATTACCACAGTCTGAGTTTCTATTTTGAAAATAAAAACACAAACCTCATATTTTGGTACTCTCTCTATGTTTTATTTTTGATTAGGGTGATTTTTTAACAAAAATATATTTTGAGGAACATGACAAAAAAAATTAAAGTCATTTGTATAAAAAAATGGCTAAAGGAAGGGGTTGAATAACCACATGAAAAGGGAGGCTTCCTACAAAACTGAAATCTTTAATGGTATGTTTCGGAACATGGATTTGGATTTCAAATTCGGATTTAGCTTAAATTCCATGTTTGGGAAACTTAAACATTTTGAATTTGGACTTGAATCAAATTATTTACATTCAAAACAAAGCTTGATTTGAAATACATGCACCTCCCATTGTCATTTAAAATTAAGGACTTCAAATTTTGGAATTGAAATGCATGAATCGAAATGAAATGCTAGTTGCCAAACACTACCTAAGGTAGTATTGATGAGTTCTTCTACACAAATCGTATGAACAAAAACGCCATATAAGAAGAATGAGCAAAGAGCAAATAAAGACAAAAAGTGGGAGCGAAAAAGAAAAACACATGACAATAATTACTTAATTAAAATAATTAAATCCATGAAAAAGAAAGATGCTTCTTCAATAGGACACGAAGACATCTATCTATACAATATACAAAAGCAAAAGAATTGGGTAAAAAAAGAAAAAAAATAGTGTTTCCCGCCCAGTCTATCCACCGTTGATAAGCCCTTTGGAATATTTCATCCACGGCCTTTATCAAGCCTTGGAAATTGGAATACATGCATTAATTAGTCAGCCGCTTCATTTGCATAAGGCTGCGGAAACCGATCACTGAGCTTCCCTTCTCATTTTTTTTTCCTTTCTCTTTTAAATTCCTATGTTGTGAAATGAAATCTCATTTGTTGAAAACCTAAAACGTAATGCAATAAATGATTTAATACACCAATAAGAAAATGCATTTAATTTGGGTAATTCCATATGGTGTACTCTTTTCTTTTCTTAAAACAATTCTTCTTTCATTATTTTTGTTTTTTTGAAAATACTTCCATTTTTTATTAAAAAAATAACTTTTAATCCTACTTTTTCTTACCATGCATATCATATCATACTCTGACACTGATAATTTATCCATCACATCTTATTTTTATACATCATATTAAGGGCAAAATTGTAGCATCAACTACAAATATGCATTCCTTATTTTTTCTAAAATTCAAAATAGAAACCGTTTTTTGAAACGGAGGGAGTACTATATAGAGCATGTTTTATAAATCTGAAATTAAGAAAATAAAAAAATGGAGCAATGTTTAAAAAATTTTGTAATTAATAAAAACTTGGTGTTAAAATACATCTCAAAATAGAACTAAAATTAAACAATGTGTACATTGACTCCACAATACAATTTATTGAAATTGAATCCAAACAATGACTCTAGGACATATTTGGGTTCTCATAAGGTTTGCAACTCAGATTGCAATTCAGATTTTGACAACATTCCCTACATTTGTCGGAATTCTAGAATAATGTATGTATCTTGGGTGTTCCAAACCATTAACTAAACTTGAAAGTTAGCATATCAATAATGTTGTTAAGAAATATTAATTGCACAATAGAGTTGTACAATGGTATCAAATTATTAGTCACATGTATGACCACTTCAATTTAAAGTAAAATTTAATCTGGTATGCATGTGTGTCAAGAAATTGTTATTCCAAGATTGTCATTAACCCCTTCACATTCAAGAGTTGCTCTCAAGTTTGAAAGATGACAATTTCCCATGAAATTTTCATATGCGATGTTTATAAACAAAAGTCAAAGTCAATTGTTGTCTCACGTAGGCCTTTAAACATGGAAATCGTATGTCATAGTTTGAATAGTTATAGATCGCATTAATTTGTGCTAATGATGGACAACGTGCACGCTCCACAAGTTATATTGTTTATAAAGAAAATTTTCATAATTTGTTGACGTCTTATGAATATGTCGTGAAATTGTCTATATTTAATTTTAAGATGTAGTACAATACTTAATTTTATTTGTACCTCTATTTATATAATTAACTTATACTCCGTATTTAATTTACTTAAACATTGATAATTCAAATATTTGTAATTTATACGTAGTATTTTGTAACATTTTTTCCCGTGCAACGCACGGGTATGAATCTAGTTTTATTCTAAAAAATAGGTGATAATAACAAAATATCTTTTTATTTTTATATAAGAGAGTTTAATGAAAAAAATTAATAATAAAATTTTTTTTGATGAACCCGACCAAAAGAATTAGGCAGTGACAATCGCTAGAGGAAGGGAATATCGACCCCGAGTTCCTCGATCTACACGGTGCAAATTGTATAAACAAAATACCATATAAGAAGAATGAATGAAGAGCAAATAAAAATAAAGAGTCAGACTATGAAAAAGAGAAACGCACGACGATAATTAAAATAAATCTCCATAAATACAATGGTATGAGGCTAAAATGAATAGTGTTCCCGCCAAAAGTGATTGGGCCGGGTATGAGCTATTTGGGCTGGGTTATATTGTGGGCTTGAATTCGGATTTTGGACTGCGAATGGGTGGCACCAGGTTGTTTTAAAAGGCTAGCTGTTACATAGGGCGGCTAGAGGAGTTTTGCATAGGGCGGCGAAGGTTATGATGAAAAAAACTTTGGGGTGCGTGTGCACTATATTTACACGGCTTTCACCACTTTTTAGGAGCCCAATTTACTGATGTACATTTAATGCTTTAGATTAGATAAAATCTTAGGGTAAATGCATGGCCATTAAATGCAAAAGCTTCTCCCACCACTCCTAAAACATTATTTAACCGAACCAAGGGCCAAATTCTTCATCACCCACAAAACTTTCATACCAACAAGAATACCAAGATGTCCAAAAAGCCTGTAACCGAAATGTGGCACATGCTTGACAAAATTGATAACGGACGAACGACATGGATGCTTAAGTTACGAGCGATACGCGTTTACCATGTTTCGGCTTGGTCTAAGGGCAGAGATTCCATGGAAGTCATCTTCCACGATGAACGCGTAATTTCTTAGTATAGTTTCTTAAACAATATTTACATTCTTCCGAAACTCATTTATAATTATTTTCTTTTTCATGCAGGGGACGAGGATTCATGCTCATCTTAAGAATCCCGAAAAGAAATGTTTTGAAAACCAAATCGTTGAAGATGGCGTCTTTGGAATCTGAAATATTTTTGTTCCTGATAATTACCTTTCATGCAAAACAACTTCGCATAAATCTTTGTTGGTTTTTTATCCAAAGACAGAAGTCAAGACGCTTAGTGAAAAAGATTTTCCCAAATTCAAGTTCGACTTGAAATCATTTTCGAGCATTCAAGCTCAATCCTGTTTGAACGACCAACTTCTCATCGGTATAAAAAAACTAATTATTTTTCTTTCGCAAATTGTGCATTCAAATATTAATTACCTTCGGTTGTTTTGAGGAAAATTTTGTTTTTTTTGCAAATTCTGTTTTCAAATGAACATTTGTGCATTTAAATTGTGCATTAAAAAAATTTATATTTTTATTTTGCAAATTGTGCATTCAAATAAAAGTTTTGTTTTTTCGCAAATTCTACATTCAAAAATTTTTTTGAAGATATTTTCCTTCAGATTGTGCATTCAAAAAAATTGTACATTTGAAGATATTCGCAAATTTGCAGTCAAATAAAAATTTTGTTTTTTTTTCGGCCGGTGCAAATGTCATAGGAAAAATTGTTGGCCGATCAAAAGTTCAAACACACTTTAAACGTGGTGGAGAAGAGAAGCTAATGGAAATAACACTTGAAGATCATGAGTATGAGAACATATTTATAAATGACTTATAAGAGCTATTGCTTATAAAAATATTACGTAAATGATGATTGAATATATTTGGGAGAAATTCTGGGGCGAGTTTGACCCAAGATGTTTCGGGACCTTTTATCTTACTTCTTTGCTTCTGTCGGCCTAAGCGATACATGGGTAACATTTAATATTTTTCTCAATTTTCATCAGTTTCGTTTCATTGCTAATGATGATTGAATATATTCGGGACTAATTTAAATTATTTGACAGGTTCGGTCACTGTTTCAACTTCTTTTCATGTCACAAAGATGATTTTCGATGGAAACTATGATGAAGTTAATCAATTCCGAGCTAGGTACCATACGAAACTGCATGCCCTCTATACTATTTACGACTTTTCTTTGTTTTTTAAAATTCTAATTAAAGAAAATTTTTTTTAGCACAAGTTGATGATGTTAGTAGCATGAATACTTTGATGATGGATGGTGGAAATGAAGATGTAAACGAGCCTTTGAAAATCACCCCTTTGAAGACTCTGATTGATACAACTAAAGTTAAATTTTACGGATTAAAACATTTATATTAAACATGGTACTATCTTAAATGCATGATTGTCTAAATACAAACCTAAATTTTTTTAATGATTTTTACTATTTAAATAAACAGCCCGGGACATATTGGATTCTAGGTGAGATTTCATCACTTGAAAATACACCTGATTGGTGTTAGATGGGGTGCACCGAATGCAACAAGAATGTCATACCCGACGGTTTCCATTTTACATGTTCGGGATGTGATCTTAGGATGCCACATGGGGTTTACAAGTAAGTTCTACTTACTCATTCTACAACGGATGAAGTAAATTCTATGAAAATATACTACGAATTGAATGTAATATTAATGCGGTTTAACGCATAGGTTTAAGGTTAATGTGCACGTTTTTGACGTCTCCGGTCATGCCTCCTTTAATTAATAGGTAAGAAAATAATTTTAATCGACTAGTAATTTCTTTGCATTTATATTTTTATAATTTTTCTACATATCACATATATTCATATAAATAAAGTGAAGTATCTAAGAAAGTTCGGTTTATTCGGTTCAATTCAGTTTTTCCAAGTGAAAACCAAAACGGAACCAAACACTAACGGTTTGGTTCGATTTTTTTACATTCGGTTTTGGTTTTTTCGGTTCAGTTTTTTTCTAGCTCGTTTCGATCGATTTCGGTTTGGTTTGCGGTTTTTGGTTTTCCCAACCCAGCCCTACTTTAATAGGACATGATGGGCTGATACCCGCCAAGTGGCCCAGAAGGTGAGTCCAAATGTGTCTGGACCCCGCAGGTGCTTTAAGGTAGCATCGGGCCGGCCCAAAGCTTAGGGCCTAGGCTGACCTGGACTGAAGCGCCATGGAGTGTCCATCTTCAGAGAGGACGCGGCTAGGTTACGGGAAAAGAGCCAAAAAAAGAGGATCGCGAATCACGGGATTAGTTTCCATAATCCAAAAATTACCATAACTATGTAAAGGACATGTATAAATAGAGGCGATCCGAACAGAAAACCTCAAGCTAAACCTAATATATAATTTCATAATTCTTGAGTTCTTGTTTCTCAATTGTTTTTACGATCCGCCGATCAAGTCGGATTATTAAGTGGAATTCTTGTCCATCAAATTGGTGCTCTCATTGAGAGCTCGAGAAATTCACTCAGGAAAAAACCTTCTAAAGAACGATGATGCAAACACGCAGTAACGCTAATCAGCCCACCGGAAATCCTCCTCAAGGAGAAACTAGTGCCACCAGGGGCCGTCACCTCCCTATCAGCGTGACAGAGGCTGAAGCCCTCATCCAGCGGATCAAGACCACGTCTGATCAGTTTAAGGAGGTGGTGGAGGCCCTGGCCCCAAACCAAGAGATTGTGATGGACGACATCACAGGACCGCAGGTCTAGGGAAGGCCGGACCTGCAAGATCTGACGGAAAGAAGAAAAAGAAGACCAGGGGTTCTCAGAAGAAGAAAGCGACTAAGCCCAACGGGAAGGCGATGATAGAGGACGACCTGAGAAGGTTGGACGAGGAAGGAGAGTCGTCCTCGCTCGAGCGGGCTTCCGCTTTCAATCGGCTGGGGGACCGCAAAAAGAAGAAGCTGCAAAGCTCCGCGTTCGACCGGTTGCAAGACAACCGATCAACCCAGAAGGGTGACCTGAGGGAAAAACTCTAGGAGCAAAGGGAGGAGTCCTCACTGACGTCCAAAGCCCACTCGGAGGGAAGGCAAAAGGCGATCATGGACAAATATTTGGTCGAGTTGTGGAAGACAATCGACCGGCTAGAAAAGCAGTTTGACGCCCAGAATCCCTATCGCCAGGCAGTTTTTAATGAGGTGACCCCGTTCTCGAAGAGGGTAATGTCGTGCCCTCTCCCTGAAAATTTTAAGACCCCTTAGATCAAGGCGTATAATGGGACGACCGATCCACAGGACCACCTGGCACGTTTTCAAGCGAACGTGGTTATATATGCGTATCTAGAGGAGATTCAGTGTTGATGTTTTTTGGCAACCTTGGAGGTGCAATCCTGCAATTGGTTCCATAAGTTGCCAAGGGGATCGATCGACGAGTGGATGGACTTGGCCCACAAATTTTTGGAGCATTTTGCATCAAGTCGGAGGCAGAAGCTTCCCTACTCCCACTTGCTCAACGTTAGGATTCGAAAGGGGAAGCAACTCCGTGATTTTATCACCCGATGGGAGAAGGAGGCCAGCGACGTCCAGGGAGCGGACGACCAGGCTATGATCTCTATGCTCCGAGCGGCACTCCCCGCAGGGGATGTGCGCAAGGAGCTGCGACGGAACCTACTTCCTACATACCAGGGGATGTTTGCTAGGGCGAAGTACCTAGCGTTAGAAGAAGTTGATGATGAGGTGCTTGCCCAGAGGGAGAGGAAGAGTGTTCAGCTAGTAGGCGAGGGTAGGAAGCGAAAGGATTTTGGAAGAGGACCAAACCCCACATGCTACCAGGCAAGCAGGCCGCCAGTCCACGTAGTCTAATCCTTACCAGTCCCTCTCCGTGGTCGGGAAAACTATAGCGTCCAAGATGCTCCAAAATATTGTGAGTACTACCGTAACAGCACCCACAATACGTTGGAGTGCATTACGCTGAAGAAGGAGATGGACTAGCTGATCGCTAGAGGACCACCAGCCCATGCGGAGGGACAGGCACCTGGAAACAGGACTTGGAGGAGACCAGCCGTAGCCGGCACCGCGATCCGGAACGGGAAGGGACAGGTAGATGGAAGAAGGCATCTGGGGAGAGACTGTGAAGATCTTGATGAAGAGGAAAGGGAGAATCGATGGCATTTGGGGTGTCAATTTATCATGGGAGGAAATACTAGAGGAGACACGGTGTCCTCCCGAAAAAAGTCAAGGAACATGGTACATCTAGCCGAGATACAGAGACCACCGTTGCCCAAGAAGAAGAAGAGAGAACCGATAGTTTTCATTGATGAATACTATCTGCTAGTGCCTAGTTCCCATCAGGATGCGCTGGTGATAAAAGTGGAGATCAATAATTTGGTGGTTCATCAGGCATTGGTCCATACAGGCAACTAAGTCAATATCATGTACAGCAACACCTTCAAGGAGCTAGCCTTGTCTCGAGTAGATTTAAAGCCGATTCGTAGTGGTTTTACTGGGGAAATGATCGAAGTAGAAGGGACGATCACGGTGAAGGCTGGGGTACGAGATGGCACCCACTGACTCTGGCTCAACATGGAATTCATGGTAGTGCAGCTTGACTATGCACACCATTTGATCCTAGGGCGACCGAGTCTGGAAGATCTGGAGTGTGTAATCTCCCCCGCCCACTTGTGCATGAAGTTCCCTACCCCCACAGGGGTAGGTGTGGCTAGAGGGAATCAGAGTTTGTAGCGGTCGTGCTACGTTAGGGCGACCAAGAGTTATGCATGGATCGACGAGAATATCAAAACGATTTGTGCTGCCATTCAAAGGGAAGAAGGCCGACCTAGGGCAGAACCGGCAGAAGATGTGGAAGAAGTTACCTTGGACCCTGGAAAGCCGGAGCAGAAGGTTAAGGTTAGCAAGACCTTACAACGGGAACAAAAGGGGCAGTTGGTGAGCGTTCTTCGATCATTCAAGGTGCTATTTGCATGGGGTCCAAAAGACATGCCTGGGGTCGACCCACGAATCATCTGCCACCGACTGGCGGTCGACCCGGCACACAAGCTAGTCAAGCAAAAGAAGTGTTTCCTCTCTTTAGAGAGGAGGGACTTTATGACAAAAGAGGTAAGCACCCTGTAGTTCATTAGGCATATCCGGGAGATCCGATATCCAGAATGGTTGGCTAATGTAGTCCTCGCACCCAAAGGGAATACCTGGCGGCTGTGCGTCGATTACACCGACTTGAACAAAGCCTGCCCAATGGACCCATTCCCTCTCCCCAATATCGATCAGTTGGTGGATGAAACGGAGGGTGTGAGTTAATGAGCTTTATGGATCCGTTTATGAAGAGAAGCTTCGTTCATTACTTCAATTGGAGTTTATTGTTACAGGGTAATGCCATTCGGGTTGAAGAACGCCAGGGCAACCTACGCCCGAAGGGTCAACAAGCTATTCGCGCTAGTCTTAGGGAGGTGCATGGAGGCGTATGTGGACGACATGATCGTCAAATCAAAACAGATGGCATCACACGCACAGAACTTAAAGAAGGTGTTCAAGATCATGCAAAGGTACCAGCTCTGCCTCAACCAAAAGAAGTGTACGTTCGTCGTACAAGGTGGCAAGTTCTTGGGGCATATGGTTATCCGGAGGGGTATCGTACCCAACCTAGAGAAAGTGAAGGCGATATTGGACATGGAACCTCTGCGAAATGTGTTGAGGTCCAACAGCTAACGGGAAGAATTGCCGCTCTAAATAAGTTTTTGTCAAAGATAGCTGATCGAGCGATGTCGTTCTTCCAAACCATCAAAAGAAGCAAAGGGTTCATTTGGACAGAAGAATGTCAGCAAATCTTTGAAGGGTTAAAAGCTTACCTCCTCTCACCACTAGTGCTTTTGAAGCCAGAGCTCGGGGAGACTTTGTACATGTATTTGGGAATCTCTCCTCAAGCTGTGAGCTCAATGTTAGTGAGGGAAGAGAAGGGCACACAACGTCCCATTTATTATGTGGCTCAAGTGTTGCGAGGAGCTAAGTTGCGGTATTCTAACATGGAGTAGACCATCTTCGCGGTGGTATGTACGGTAAAGAAGCTTACGCCATATTTCCAGGCACACCTAGTACAAGTTTTGTCCCAAAGTCCAATCGGAGCCCTTATCCGGAGTCCCAACACCCCATTGCGAGTAAGTAAGTGGGGAGTATTTCTGGGGTCATTTCAGATAGAATTCAAGCCTCGACCAGCGATCAAAGGGCAGTCACTGGCGGACTTTGTGGTGGAGTGCACTACGAGGGATGAAAGAGCAAGCGAAGAAGAAGAACGAAATGGGAATTGGGGGAATATCTATACTGATGGGTCTCCCGAGACTGATGCTTTGGGGGGTGGAGTCGTGGCCATATCACCAGAAGGATTCAAGGCTTACTACTCGATAAGGTTTCGGTTTAAGGTATCCAACAATGAAGCGAAGTATGAGGCACTCCTGGGTGGATTAAGACTTGCGGCTTCCCTAAAGGAAGATCGAGTTCAGATCAGGTGCGACTCTAAGTTGGTGGTCGGCCACATCACTGAAGAATTTGAGGCAAAAGATGAGCGAATGAATAAATGTAGGGACGCTGCACTAGACCTACTCAAGGCCTTCAGAGCATACCGAGTGGAGCAAGTTCCCCGTGAGGAAAATAGTGAGGCAGATTTCCTCTCTAAACTTGGTCCGGGTTCCCAGAGCACATCAAGGCAATGATGAGAGAAGAAGAGTTGACAGAGCCAAGCATCAGCCCCGGACAAGTCTTGGTCATAACAGCTAAGGAGCCAGATTGGATAGATAAACGAACTGACCATGTATATCGTGGAAGGATCAGTATACCTGGCAATCGGGTCAATCGGTTTGGTTCCGATTCGGGTCTTTTTAGTTCGGGTCTCTTTCGGATATATGTTATAATCGGTTTGGGTCAGTTCGGTTCCGGGTTTATTTCGATTTGACTGGTTTTCAGTTCGGGTTCGGTTCCGGTTCACGTTTATATTGGGTTGGGTTTATATCGATTCGGGTTTGTATTGATTCGGGTTTATATCGATTCGGGTTTGTATCGGTTTAGGTTTATATTATTTCATGTATGTTTTAAATATATACTAATAAATCAATAGTATCGCATAATAAATTTAGTCAATTTATGATATACTTCGTAGTTATTTTATTATTTAACAGGGATGTACATAAAAATAACATTCACATAATTGACTAATTGTTACATTCTAAAGTTTTCCCTCCTAAAGTTTTTGGCGCGGCCTTTTCAGTTAACATTCTACTTTGTACTTCATCTATTTCTATTTAACTATCCATTTCACTTTGTGTCAAATATTTGAATAACTATATATAAAAATATATTATGAATTAAAATATACAGAGTAAAAGTTATTACCAAATTGTTGGTATTAAAAACACTTTAAATGTATTATTTTTAATATTTTTTGCTAATATATTTGAAGAGACGATGTTGGTAAAACTTTAAGTTCGAAGATGATAAAATACAAAAATACTTTAACTTAAGTTATAAATTACGGAGTAAAAGATTTGTACATGAAAGTAGTTGCATGGTTTGTACCTATAAATTAAATATGTTTTTTTAGAAACACATCAACATATGTAAACATATATGAGTAATTCTTTTTCTCCAAGTTTATTTGATAAATGAAATATTAATAAATTTGATCAATTTCAGTTCTAATCGGTTTCGGGTCTAATCGGTATCGGGTTTAATCGGTTTCGGGTTTAATCGGTTCGGGTTTAATCGGTTCGGGTTAAGTCGGATTCGGATCTGAATCGGGTCTAAATACATTCGGTTCGATTTTGGTTCGGTTCGGATCATTTTGGGTGTTCGGTTCTATTTCGATTCTTTAGTTTTTGGGTCAATTCGTGTTCGGTTTCGGGTTATTCGGTTCGGGTTATCGGGTCCGGGTCAGTTTTGCTAGGTCTAAGGATCAATACCAGTGGACTCAGTCGTAGCCAATATCGTTAAGCAACACGCACCTAGCTAGACCTGGCAAAACTGACCCGGACCCGATAACCCGAACCAAATAACCCGGAACTGAACCCGATTTGACCCGAAAACTGAAGAACCAAAATAGAACCGAACACCCGAAATGATCCGATCCGAACCGAACCCGAACCGAATGTATTCAGACCCGATTCAGACCCGAATCCGATTAAACCCAAACCGATTAAACCCGAACCGATTAAACCCAAACCCGGTTAAACCCGAACTCGATTAAACCCGGAACCGATTAGACCCGAACCCCATTAGACCCAAAATTGATCAAATTCATTAATATTTCATTTATCAAATGAATTTGGAGAAAAATAATTACCTATATATTTTTACATATGTTGATGTGTTTCTAAAAAAACATATTTAAATTATGGGTGCAAACCATGTAACTACTTTCATGTACAAATCTTTTACTTTGCATTTTATAACTTATGTTAAAATACTTTTGTATTTTTATAGAAAGTATATAAAAATTATAGTTAACTAAATTAACTAAGTTTATTATGTGATTTATTCATTTATTAGTATATATGTGTTTACATTATACTTGAACTAATATAAATTTAAACCGATATAAACTCAAATCTATATAAACCCAAATCAATACAACCCGAATTGATACAAACCTGACCCGATATAACCCGAACCGATACAAACCCGAACCGATATAAACCCGAACCAATATAAACCCGAACCGATATAAACCCGAAC
>OOIL02000560.1:1925745-1957134 GCA_900332095.2 Cuscuta campestris
GGATAGATTTCGGTTCGGATACAATTTGAGTCGGATATATTTCGGTTTCGGGTCTAGTTCGGTTCGGATATATTTCGGTTTCGGATCAAATATATTTTGGATATATATTATTTTCTAATTAAAATTTAACTATCCGTGTTTCTTTTTATGTTTTATCACATTTATCAATCTATCATCAATTCAATACCTCATATTATTTTATATTTTTTTCTAGTTATATTATCTCTACCCTAAATAATCTTCCCTTTTTGACTTTTTAGTCATATTTTACAAATTTGGACTACAAATTATGAAAACATATATATTTAATTATGATATAAATTTAATATAATTAAATTGATTTTAAAATTTAGTTTTGAAATATCAAATTTTTCTCACATCTACTAATATACTTATGTATATAAATGAAAGGATAAAAGATAAATTCAAATAGTCTTATGTTCCATTTGAATACAATTTGGTAAAAATTGAGTAAAATTGGGTGAAATTAAGTGAATTTTATTCAATTGAGTGCAAAATTTGTAAATTATTAAGTATATTTGGTTGAAAATAGAGAAAATTAAATTTAATAGAGTCAAATATAATTAATTTTACACCTAAATGTAATGGTGTAGATCAAATTTGAAAATGATAACAGTAAAGGCTGCTGCTAGAGAGTCTTTTCAAAATGCTAACACTAGAATCTAGTTTTTTTGACTAATATTGAGTGAATTGGTTTGAAACTAATCAAATTAACTCTCAAATCAATAAAATTTCTTGTAATGAGATGAAATTAGGATAAAATCTAGTTATTCCATACAATTCATCATATATTCCTTTCGTCCCAAAAAGAATATCACACTTCACTATTTAAAAATTACAGAAATTTTATTTGTTGTGCGTTATCATTTATATGTATAACTTATCTTTAATTTCTACATATAATAAATTTAATGTATAAAATTTGTACTTTTTTCAAAACGATAATCCATTTTATGAGGGAATGAGCAAGTAATGTAATTAGTTCAAATGGTACAATAAAAGTAAAAATTTAGAAATATAATATGCTTATTGAAAAGCAAACATAATTCTGAATTTATCAATTTTAGTTCTAATCGGGTTCGGATATTATCGATTTCAGATCTAATCAGTTTCGGATTTTATCGGTTTCGAGTATTATCGGGTTCGGATCTAATCAGTTTCGGGTTTAATCAGTTCAGATATTATCGGTTTCGGATCTAATCAGTTTCGGATTTAAATCGGATATGAATTATTTAGTTCGGTTTCGGTTCGATTCGGATCATTTCGGGTTTTCGGTTATAGATCGGATCTTCATTTTTTGGGTCATTCCGGTTTCAGTTTCGGATATTTCGGTTTGGGTAATCGGTTCCGGTTCTGTTTTTCCATGTCTATCTGCAGGGATACTTTTGGCCAACAATCATCCCACACTGTGCGGAATATGTCCGTAAATGCAAAGTGTGCCAGGAGTTTCAGGAGGTGCCAGGACGACGAATGACAAACTACATTCCGATCAGCACAACAATACCCTTTGCCCGATGGGGAATCGACTTGGTCAGCATATTACCAAGAGGAAAAGGAAATAACATGTACTTGGTGGTCGCGATTGATTACTTTACCAAGTGGGTTGAGGTCGCCCCAGTGCCGACTATCACTGAAGAGCAGATGAGGAAGTTCATGTCGAAACAGATCTTGTGCCGCTTTGGGGTCCCCCAACAGATCATCAACGACAATGGAACCCAGTTTGAAGCTAGGGGACTTAACGAATTCTAAAATGTTGGGGGATAAAGCACAGCTATGCCGCAGTCGAATATCTCCAGACCAACAGCCAAGTCGAGAATACCAATCGCACCATCATTGATGGTTTGAAGAAGAAGATCATGGAGTGCAAGAGTGCCTGGGTAGAAGAGCTACCCTACATTTTGTGAACTTATAGAACCACCCCAAGGAAGGCTATTGGAGAAACACCGTTCGCCCTAACTTATGGATTCGAAGCAAGAGCCCCAGCGGAAACCTCATTGCTGAGCTACCGGGTAAAGACATTTGATGTAGAAGAAACTGAGGAGAACTTGACGGCTGAACTCCACTTAGAAGATGAAAGAAGAGAAAAGGATTATATCCGGGTCGAAAATTATCGCCGTCAAGTCAAGGCATACCATGATCAGAGGGTGCGACACAAGATATTCGTAAAGGGAGACTGGGTCCTAAGAAAGAGAGAGGTCAGTAAACTGACCGATGGGGTGAAGTTCGCAAAGATTTTTGAAGGGCCATACATCATAAAGGAAGTATTGGCCGACGGAACCTATAAGTTACAAACCCTGACTGGAAGAGATGTCCCATTGGTGTGGAGTAATGCTAATCTTATTAGATTTTATCAGTAAGTTGTAACATTCCTATGTTCCGTCTTTGAATTCAATAAAGGCAAATTTTCGCAGCTTATTGATCTTGTTCAAAAAAAAGAACGACCAAGAAGAGTCGCTAGGAAAGGCCAGATGGTGTTCGTGCTGAGCTACCCTAAGGGGGCAAAACACAGAACCCATTGGTCGCTCGGACGACCGCCAAGTGATGTGATCGTGAAAGATTAGGACGACGCCTGGGCGAGAAAGCCCCCACAAAAGGCTAAGTCAAGAAGCATATGGTTGTCTCACCTAAAGGGTGAAGCCACCTAATCACTAAGAACGACGCTCAAACAAGACCAAGCTAAGTCCAAAAGATATGGTAAGACCTGTCAGAATTTGATCAGACAGGTAACACCAACTTAATCAAGAAACATTCATGGAAACATTCATTACATCAAGACACCTTCATACATTCATAAAAACATTCATTACATTAAGGAATACTCATACGTTCATTACTTCCACAATAAAAAATAATAGTACAAAGAAAAAAAGTAACTTAAAGCAGAGGTTAGCCTAGCTCGCCTTGCGGAATGCAGGCTGAAGGGGTGAGAAAAGGAGGAAAATGTAAAGGGTAGTTCTGTAGCCAATGGCTGCATGGAGAACCCCAACCACCACCACCAGTCACAAACACCCACCTTCCTTCTCCCTCCGTGTAGAGAGGAAGTGAGTCTTTCGCACTGTGAGCCCTAATCGATATTGTCCCCCGAAGAAGATGAAGGGCCAAGAGATGGAGGAGCTACTCTAGGTCACTTAGGGGACTCCCGAGGAGGGGAAGGGCCAGCCCACAGTTACCAAGAGGGACCTAGCTCTTCCCCCGCAACAGCAGAGCTTGACCTGGCTCCGGCAAGTTGGTGCGGCTCTCGCGGGTCCATTGCTCTAGACCTATGTGGTATTCTATATCCTACTCCAATAGGGGTAGATGTTCGTCCTGCACACTCTTCCAAGCCGCATAATGCCTCTCGTCGATGGGGCAAGGAGCATCCTAATCTATCTCCCTAAAAGGGAGGAGATTAGCCATAAACACCCTTGTGGCCATGCTAAAGTCATCATATGGATTCGGAGGAATTGGCGGTGGCTTCACCATGGGCCAGCTTAGGCGAGGGAGACGGCAGAAGAATTCATAGGGGTCCAATCCCCCCCAATAGTTAGAATTGACAGACTTTGGGGAGGAGACGGGCTCCGGCGAGGAAGGAGAAGGACCTCCAGAGAGAGTCATAGAAGTGGATGCTTCTCCAGACATGGCAAAGGAGAGATATGAAGCTCTCAGGGAAAAAAAATTGCGTTGAAGAAGGGTGAATGGACAAGAGGTGCAAGACAGGTTATAAAGAATTTAAGGCGGAGTAATCGAAGGGTCTAGATGGTTAAGGCTTAGGGCAGCTAAATCGAAAAAGTAGTCTTGAGCGGCGGGACGGCCCAATCTCCCAATCAGACTCGTGTGATTGGCCACATGGGCAGTGCACTTAGCCATTTAGTGGATTGGGTTCGCCGCGTAAGTGGGCTTAAAGGGGAGATTGGGCCCCGAGGTTGGGTCCGGCCCCAACTTAAGCAAATTGAGAAAAGAAAGGAAGTAAGTGCAAAATAAGGGGAGTAAACCTAACAGAAGCGGCACACGAAAAGCTAAAGGGAACAAGTCAAAGCTGACATCATGGCAAAGCCCTGAATACTTGAAAGTTTTACAAAAATTCAAAAGAAAATACAAGTAACAAATTGAAAGGGGCCAGTGCTTGGGCCTCAGAATGCCTTGGTCGCCGCTTGAGTAGCTTCCCCTCCTTGATCGCCCTAGTTGCCTTGGTCGCCCAGTCCAATCTCTTCGTTTTCCTCTTCGCCAAAATCTTCCTCCTCAATGTAGGGAGTGGGATCAAACTCCTCAATGTCATCACAAGGAGGGGGAAGGCTGAAGTCGGGGAGGGAAGTCCCTTTGGGAAGCAGGGCCAGCTTGCGACGAAACACCTGTTGGGTCTTGAAGAGTCCCCGCCGATAGGAAACCTTCGACTGTTCGACCATCCAGTCTTCCCCAAGACGGGTCGCCACCCACTTGGGGACTAGCTTGTCCATCTGCTCCATAGCAGTCGCACCGAACTCTGGAGAAGCCTTGAAGGTCTCAACTGCCTCCTCGAGGCGACAGACCAGGTCACCCTTCTCGGCCTCTAGCTTGGCCACCAGGTCAGAGGTTGACTCCACTTCGAAAGATAGTGAAGTCTTCTCCTCCTCCAGCCGAATGGTGCGTCCCTGCAGGTCGGGATTCTCCCTCTCGAGGTTGGAGCTGCGGTTCCTTTTATCCAGCAGCTCCTTCGCGAGGCGGTCGACCTCGTCCCGCATCTCTTTCTTCTCGGCCTCAGCCGCTTCCTTCACCTCGTCCAAAGCGGACTGGTGAACATTCATTCGGCGGGCGAGCTCGAACACTCCTTGGGCGGCCTACACCAAAGTAGGGAAATTGAAGACACAAGACAAACACAGTGTGTGAAAAAAAACGGTCAAAGTACCTAGCCGAACTTCAGGAGGATCATGTCAGTCAGATCGTGACTGGGGCTAGTAGTGAGCCGGGCCTCGTCGACGGAGGAAAGGTGGGGGATGCTGAACTTTGTCGAGCAACCTTCCGTCTCCATCTCAAAAGTCATGGCAGGTGAGAGAGGAAGTCGCTCCGAAGACTCACCTCTGGTCGCTCCCAGCAGATTCCCCCCAGGGGCCTTTGCGCACAACAGGGAGTTGACCACCATCGCCCCCGACTCCGTTGCGGGGGTCGGTTCTCCTTGATCTTCCACGTCAATCACTACCTGATCGAGCTGGAAGCGATCCTCGTGGCTCGAGGACGGACGATGCTCATCGCCATGCGGAGTGTTAGCCTTGGTTTGCTAAGCCTCGTGTTTTGATGTTAACAAATAATATAAGAGCTAAACGTTTGTTTAAATGTTTCAGGTACAGCAAGAATCCATTAAGATTCAGTTCTCAAGAATGAAGTCGAAACACTAAACTAGTGTAGAATATATATAGGTAGAAACCAATGTACGGATATGACTTTATATACCTATATTCACAAGCTCAAGAGCACTCACAATATATGTTTAAAACCATCCTATAAAATATATGCTTTTCCAATTGGACATGAAGATATTTTGTTCGGAAAAAAATAGATGATAATTAAAAAAAACTTTTTAATTTGATATAGGAGATTCTGATTTTAAAAACATAAACATTAAAAATATATATTGATGAACATGATCAAAGTGTAGTAAGAGAATCGCTAGAGGAAGGTGTTGAATATGACCTAGAGGTACCGTACATGCATTTTAACTCCTATTTCCAAAAAAGAGGATGATATGAGCCCCATCCCCGAGGGCCCATTCAGACCCGATCACACGGTCACCGAGAGGAAGTAAATTAGACTTTAATTGCAGATTGGTGGCAAAAAGTTGGGCCTTTTTCCGAGAATAAACACATGGAACTCCTATTTTGGTATATTTTCAATGTTATAATCCTAATTTAGTCTTTTTTTCCAAAAATAAATGCTTTTTCAATAGAACATGAAGACATTTTGTTCGAAAAAATAGATGATAATTAAAAAAAACTTTTTAATTTGATATAGGAGATTTTATTTTTAAAAACATAAACATTAAAAACATATATGGATGAACATGACCAAAGTGTAGTAAGAGAATCGCTAGAGGAAGGGGTCTTGGACATGACCTGGAGGTACCGTACATGCATTTTAACTCGTATCTCGATAATAAACACATGAAAGTCCTATTTTGGTATATTTTCAATGTTTTAATCCTAATTTAGTGCTTTTTTGCCAAAAATATATGTTTTTTCAATAGGACATTAAGACATTTTGTTCGAAAAAAATTGGTGATAATTAAAAAAACTTTTTAATTTGATATAGGAAATTTTAATTTTAAAATAATAAACAATAAAAAAATACTCCCTCCAAAATAGTCATGTATGACCAAAGTGTAGTAAGAGAAACGCTAGAGGAAGGGGTTGAACCTTTGACCTTGTGGTTAACAGCCACACGCTCTAACCAACTGAGCTACTCCAGCTTGTTTTCTGGTTTTACAAATACCTCTTCTCATTTCAATGAGTGCTTGCCCTATTTACAATTGGGACTTGGGCAACTGTAAATGTGCTTGCTATTTTCTGTATTTTTCTTCTTAAGTTGACCAAAAAAATTGAAGAGGTCATATATGTAGTCAATATAGCTAGAGGAAGGGGTTGAATAACCGCATGAAAAGGGAGGTTTCCTACATAATCGAAATCTTTTTGGTAACAAGTCCGTATTTTTATCCGTGGGACGCACGGGGCCGAACAAAATTTTTGTCGAGTCTGAATTTTTTTCAGTGCAATATCTTATCCTAAATAAATAAAATATATTTCTCACATTATCTCTAATACTATAGACAAAAATGTCAAATTTGAATAAAGAACATTTGAGGAATTGAATGTATACTCAACAAAGTTTGTTTTAATACAAAATTTTCTGAAAAAGTTCTGGGTATACAATTTTTTGGTATGGTTGCAAGGGTTTCCATTTTTATCTAGAAACAATATTTTTAATCATGTGTTTGTCTTCACTCGTGAAATAGCAACACACAAACTTGCCATGAGTGAACATCCACTTGGTTAAAAATAATCCAACAAATGACAATGTTTGACCTTGATTTTTGTTCATAGTCATTGCAAAACATAAGGATATTGGGAGTTGTCTTCTCTAGAACTTCAGGAGTAGTCCTAGATCAGATGGCAAAATAATCTGGGTATGTAAATTTTTTCCCCGACTCGATTTCCCGAAACCACAATAGCACCGATAGCGTTCTTTTATAGATCTTCAACGATTAATCTTGTACCATTACATAATCTAGATATTTGGTCAATGTTCCTCATTTCATCTCCGGGAATAAGGGATAAAGAAATTTCATTTACCATTTCTACAACCTCGAGCGTGGGTGTCAGTAGTGCCCTATCTTTAGAAAAAGAATAATTTTTCATATTCTCTAATAGGTTTGGATAAGTAAAGTCCACTATACGCTTCAGGGGATAACTTGTGCCTAGAATCAAGTATTCTGACGGAATTTCAACGTCAGTTGTTCCATCAATGACTGATAGATTTCCATCTCCAACTTTGATTATCCAATCAGAAAAAGATTTTGTGTCCCTGTCGACGTAAGAGGACGTAGATGAATGCACCTACAATTTCTTCTCTTGAAGCTCTGGGTAAAACAAGAAAAATTTGCCAAAAATCACCTCCGAGTACAGTTAACTATTTTCCTTCCAAGTGGTTCATTTCTAGAGTTTTCATTATAGAACCTCATTACATTCCTCATTATACGATTCAATGCCTCAAAAACAAATCTATTCATCATAATATAATAACCATATTAAGCTGGGAATGGAAAGAGCTTAAAAGGATTGTCAGTACTACTCTTACCAATAAGATGCATATTCTTTTTCGAGAGATCATCACTTAGAAACTTCAAATTTAAGCGTGCTGGACTTGGAGCAATTCTAAGATGGGTGACCACCTGAGAAGTTCCCTAGGCGCGCACGAGTGATGACAAACTACGCGAGAAAGACTTGTGTTTGTTTGTGGGGTAGGTCTACAATCTTATGAGCAGACACTTTTAGCCAGGTAGGGGCTGAGGTGTTACAAATGGTATCAGAGCGGGGAAGATCTAAGGGCTTGAAAAAAACGATGCAACAAGGAAGTTACATTCCTAAGTGGGGGGAATGAAATACCCCCTGTTAAGATGGGAGTAGAAAGAGCTTAAAAGGTTTGATTATACTACTCATACCAACAAGATGCATCTTCTTTTCGAGAGCTCGTCACTTAGAAACTCCAAAGTTAAGCATGCTGGACTTGGACCAATTCTAGGATGAGTGGCCCTTGGGAAGTTCCCTGGGCGCACACATGTGAGGACAAAAGTGCGCGAGAACTACTTGCGTTGGTTTGTAGGGTCAGTGTACAATCTTATGAGCAGACACTTTCGGCCAGAGTGGGAGTCGGGATGTTCCAACCTCCAATTACTTCACCAAATTATACGCTCTTTTTTTATGTTCATCTCTAAATGATCCAATTTCATTTTAAGTATTCTAGATTCAATATCAGGTCTATCTTCTGGCCTACATTTTCTTATTGTAATATATCTTTTAATTTATAGCCATTGGGGATTGCATGTCATAGTAATGAATAAATTTAGATAACCAAGTATTCTACAAATGGTCATTGCATCTAAACAGTTGTTAAACATATATCTAATTCCCAGAATGAATGTAAATGGTAGAATAACTCGTTGGCTAATGAATGCCGGTTTCGTATCACCTGTCATGACAACTTCTTGTATGCCACTCATAATTGATCTTCTAACTTTGTCCTAGTTGAACCGCACCCACTGAATTCTCTATGCTTCAACCATCGTGTATGCATCAACTAAAAACTGTAAATACAATCTCTGTGTAAGCAAAAAATACCGCCATAATTTTCTCTTTCTTTAATCCGAAATGTAACAAATTCTCTCACTTAGATCTTAAAAAACTTTACATTTTTTCTCAAAAAATTATTCCCTTATAAGGATATTTTCTTGATACTCATCCTCCCAAAAAGGAAACAATAAAGGGTATTGCTGAGGTATGAAAATAGGGTGTGTGTCATAAATTTTTGTAAGAGTTCATTTCTTTTTGCAACCATGATGTCCTTTTCTTCATTAGATGAATTAAAATATCCAACAGGAAGATGGATCATCCTAATGAATCCCTCATCATGAAGGAAAATTTCTTGACCAATGACCTAAATCAGAAACTGAGAGACTCTTATCTACTTAAATGCCAACTTGCTAAGCATGAATGGATAACAGAAGGAGACCAGGATACCAAGATCTTTCATGCTTGGATCAAAAAGAGGAAATCCCATAATCACATTATACCTATTCAAGACAAAGAAGGCCAGCAAAATGAATGAAAGAAAAGTATTGCCAATGTCCTTTTTTATTTCTTTGAGAGCTACCTGGCCGGGTAAAACCTGATTGGACAGAAGATATATATTTGGGCATAATCCAAAAGGTAAAATACTCTCTATTACCTAGCAACTTGAGCCCAATAACTGCTTAGGAGATTAAAGCAAACTTCTTTAACATCCCTAATAGTAAGAGTCCAGGTCCTGATGGATTTAATAGTAGTTTCTTTAAGAAACAATGAACCAAAGTGGGGGAACTCTCTACAAATGTTGTCTTGGAATTCTTTCGCAATAGTGATACTTTGAATCACATCAATGCCACTAATCTTACTCTTATCCCTAAGAATGATTCCCCAAGTAAATCCTGCTGATTTCAGAGACGTTTCCTCTTGCAAAGTACTACCTCCTTCCGGCTATATTCGTCCACTTTTGACTTTTGAAACTGTTCATCTAAGCACTTTGACTAATCAAATTCTCTCAATGTGTAAGCCTAAATATAGTCATGTGTGATCTTGTTTGATTTGTCTTAACATATAGATTATTAATATATAATTTCTATAATTTTTTAATATACCAATTACAAGATAAAATGGATTAAAGAAGTGTATTGGATGGTGTGTAAAAATGGAAGTAGACAAATACTCTGGGACGGAGGGAGTATAAAACTATAACCAAGCTCATTAGAGAGAGTCTCAAAAACATCCTCCTAGAGATCATGACTTGAATCAAAGAGATTTTATTAGGGGCGGAAGCCTTGTCTAAAATGCTCTTCTATATCAAGAACTAGCTTGGGGCTATGGTAGAAAATATATTTCCCCTAGATGCATTATGAAGATTGATCTAAGAAACGTGATACGTTACAAATTGTCACATTTTATTTGGTCATACTTTAGTTCTTTATTATATTTTTAATGCATTTTATGTTAAAATAAATTACATAATGAAATATTTAGCTCTTTAGGTTTCGTGTTATATTTTTACACTAAAATCATAAGTTGGGTAAAGTTTTTATTTTATTTCGTTTTGAAATTAATTTCTCTCATATTTAATTTCAGAATATACTCTTTTGAATTAAAAAATGGGTGTCGAATTGAAGAGATGAAGAATTGGGCCAAGCTTTAATGGAAATGAAGATTTAAAGTCCAAGTGCAAGTTTTTATCCAATTGCTATACAAATCTCATCTCAACCCAACTCAATTGAAACCTAAAAAAAAGAGAAAAACATGATGGACATAAAGAGAAGAGCCGCATCTCAAAGAAGGGGGGCTGGAAACGGAAAAAAAGGAAACGGAAAAAGGAGGCGGGGAAGAACAAGAGAGAGCAGCGGCAGCCCTTGCTTCGCCGGCGTCCTGGAGCAGCGACTCAACAGCATGGGGTTCTCTTCTTCCTCTAATTCCAAAGTTTAATTCTTCCCTTCTTCTTTAATTATGTCAATTTTTGTTATCAATTTTGTTGAATTTTACATTATGTTTGGCTAAACTCCATAGCTAGGGCATGGATGAAGCTTATATATTCTATTTGATTTTTACTCATATTTATTTTTTTCCCACATTGATCTTAAATGTTTATTGTCTATTTTTCCAATTGATTGTTAGGGTTAATTTTTAGATGAGTTCAATCATGTTTTTCTCATGCTTTGAATAATCTTAATAATTGCTTGACAAGTTAAAAGAGCAGATATTAGTTGTGATTTCTTGTTGAGATACAATTAATGATTTGAATTTCTCTTAAAACTTTGAAAAATAGCAAACTATAGAAATTGTTTTTTAGAGCTTAATTGATATATCCTCCATGATAACAAGACTTGGTTGCAAGATTATCATGCCTAGTAAGTTTGGAAGAAGTTAATGATTGAGTAAAAATTACATTTGAATATATAAATGGATTCTAAGTCCTAATTCTTTCTTATGAGTATTTATAAACTTATTTTTAATCTCTTAATTTTTAGTAGTTAGTACAATCTTTAGTTTTAGTTTAATTTAAGATTTCTTTAAAATTGTTCACTTTCACATTTAGTTGTTTTTAAATATTAAATTTTGTCCAACTAGATTAGAAATATTCAATTGAATCTAGAATAAAATTCTTCACATATTTAAGTCTCTGTGGGATCGACCTTGAATTTGCGTTATTATACTTTCGTGCGGTTCGTCTTTTGATTCTGTCAGCTATAAAGGTCTTTTCCAAATTCTCCATGCAATGCACTCCCCCCAATTCATATCTTCGATCAACTTTGGTGGAAATCACACTGCTTATTCCTTACAGATTAATGGTGAGGTCTATGATTATTTTATAGGGCTAAAAGGCTTGATTTATAGTAAAAATTTTGTGCAATTGAATACTTTAAGTTAAAATAAAAAAATAATTTTTGTAAAATAAAAATTACATTTATTCAATCCTGTCCCGATCCGGTCGGGTTTTACCAGCTCGGTACCTGAGCTGGTCCTTATCTAATTCGGTCTGGTCCTCGATCCACGAAACATCCCTTATTCAGTCCCGAGGAACACCCGTAGGCCTGAGACCGGCGGTCCCATTTATCCCCTCCATGGATTATCTTACAAGATTCTTACATGATTATGCAGCAAAAAGTAATTTCAAATATCATCCCATGTGTAAAATACTCCGAATTATCAAAATAATCTTCGGTGATGATCGCACTATCACTTGTAAAGATGATGAAAATTCCATTCATTGCATTCTTCAAGCTCTTAAACATTTCAAGGATGCTTACTGTTAAATACTACAGCGGGAATAAAAAATAATAATAATAATAATAATCTGAACTTATAAACCGTTTGGATTTTACAATTGAAATAAAATAAAGAAAAATTGAATCTTCAGGAAGCTCGAACGAGAACGGACAATGGCAAGAGCACGAACAGACAGAACAGGAACACGAACGGACAGAGGAAGGAGTCGAATGGAGCAGGTGTGTCGACCATCGAGTAGAGATGTCGGAGGGAAAATAGAGGCGAACCGGAACAGCTTCTGGAAATTGAGGTCAGGAAAGCGGAGTCACCGAAGTTTTCCTTAAGGTAGTATTGCCCGCCTCCCACACTAGCAAACGTGGACAATCTCCTCCCAGGATAAAACTGCAGCGTGCAAAGTCTAGAGCGGTAGAATGATACACCGGCGAACGAGAACGACGGGAAGTTATCGCCGGAGAAGATGATCGGAAACGGAGGATAGTCGGAAAGCTTTTCGTAATACAGAGACGTTTTTGCAAGTGTCTTCTTCCCTGCAGCCAAGCCCTCCTTTTATAGGAGGGAAGTTGGCTCTTCGTTGGACCTGACGGAGATTACAAAGAGTCGAGTGGCTCTTCGTTCGTAAGTACATGCATGCTCATTATTCCGTCACTTCGTTATTAACGAAGTGCTTACACGTGTTTGATTCAGGATTATTTGATTTGTACACCAAGAACCGGTATGACGTACTATTGTACCCAATGAAGATTCCATCAACTGTCTGTGGACCAATCTTCATCTTCTTTGGTGGTGGTGCAAGTACTTTCGCGAGACACCCCCACACTTTGAGATACTTATAGGAAGGTTTCCTATTATGCCAAAGTTCATACGGAGTTTTGTCAAGTTTCTTACGAGGTATTTTATTTAGTAAATAATTACTTGATAAAACAGCATCCCCCCACATGTTCTGGGGTAATCCATAACTAAGTAGCATTGCATTCATCACGTCTTTTAGAGTGCGATTTTTTTGCTCCGCTACACCGTTAGACTGCGTTGTATAAAGTGGGGTTACTTGATGCACTATTCCATGTTGTGCACAAAACTCATTAAGTGGAGCGTCATACTCACCACCTCTGTCGCTTCTTAAAGCTTTGATCTTGCGATTGAGTTGATTTTCCACTTCATTCTTATATCGAATGAAAGTATCTAACGCTTCATCTTTACTTTTTAGTAAATAAATATAGCAATATTTCGTGCTATCATCGGCGAAGGTAATAAAGTACTTATTACCCCTTCTTGAAGGCGTTGTTTGAAAATCACACAAGTCGGTGTACCAACTCTAGAGGTTGAGTATTTCGTTCGATCGTTTGAAACGAACTTCGAGTTGACTTTGCCTCAACACAAGTTTCGCACTTGTGAGTTAAGTCAATGATAAACTTTGGTATGTATTCCATGCTAATTAATTCCCAGAGAGATGCATAATTAACATGTTCTAGTCTACCATGCCATAAACTGGAATACTCATACACATAAGCAACGAGATTTTTATTGATCTTTTCATGAACAGTCATTACATTTAGCTTCACAAGCCCATTGGGCCGAGTTGCCCATCCAGATCTTGTCACCAGTGGTCTCTTGGAAGTCGTGAAACATGCTCCGATTGGAGCAAATATGGTGTGTGGCCCCTGTGTCCACAAACCATTCCCTCGGGTTTGACCCGACGAGATTCACCTCGGTGACAACCGCGCAGAGGTCCAAGTTGTCGAGCTCTGCGCACATGGCTTCCGTGGTTTTCTTCTTGTTCTTTTGTGGCTTCTTTTTCCTACAGTCGAACGAACGATGACCGGTAATGCCACAATTGTAGCACTTTCCTGCAAATTTAGAAACACCACCTTTAGGACCTATTTTCTTTTTGTCCTTCCCGCCATGTGACGAGCCCAAAGGATGTCCTACCACATTCGCCTTTGCCCCTCCACCTCTTCTGGCAAGCCCTTCATCTCGGATCCTTAACCGCGTGAGCAGTTGCTCCAGGCTCAGCTCTGTTCTTTTGAGCTTGAGATCGGCTTGGAAGTCTTCCAAAGAGCGGGGAAGTTTGTGAATAATGGCCGCCACTTGAAAGGCCTCGCTGACACCTACTTTCTCTTCATTGCATTTATTGAAGATTACCGTAAGCTCTTCAGCCTGGGCGACAACAGATTTGCTGTCGACCATCTTGTAGTCCAGCATCTTCCCAACAATGAACTTCTTCGTGCCGGCATCTTCAGCTTGATGCTTCTTGTTCAAGCTACTCCAAAGCTCCTTGGCAAGCTTTGTACCAGCAAAGACGGGGTACAATGTCTCGGCCAACCCCTCGAGGATGTAGTTTATGGTGAGATAGTTATTATGGTACCATGCTTGGTTCACCATCGCCACGAGGGGGTCGTTGCCGTCGTTCGGCTGGGGAGGATCTTGCTGTAGGTACTCGGCAAATCCCAAGATGGTCAAAAGAACATCATATTTTGTTGCCACATTTTGAAGTGTGTGCCATTGAACTTTAGTGGCCTTTGGACCGTACTAGCGGGCACTGATATCGGCCTAACTGCATTAAGCGTATGGAGGAAAGGCCCGTTGGACGTCCAATGAGGTTCGAAAAATGGATTGACCGGTGCGTTGAATCCCGCGTTCGGTCCGAAGTTGACCGTCGTGGCCGAAGCCATAGACAATCCGAGGAACGGGTTCGTATTACCGACGGGGTAACCCCCCGTGGTCTCGAGCCCAGGAATGGGTCGAGGGGGCCGACCCGAAGATCGAGCTCGGCATCGAGAAGGAGGTCATGGTGGCGGCCCCCACACTTGACCCGAAGGGCAGCGGTGAGGACGACACAACCATAGCAACCGAAGGGGTTTCTACCGGAGCTTCGGAACTCATTTTGTTGCCGGAGGAACCCGCGATGCCGAATCCGAAGTCCATGAATACTACCTTAAGATTGTTAAATATTACAACGGGAATAAAAAATAATAATAATAATCTGAACTTATAAACCGTTCGGATTTTACAATTGAAATAAAATAAAGAAAAATTGAATCTTCGGGAAGCTCAAACGGGAACGGGCAGTGGCTAGAGCAGGAACGGACAGAACAGGAACACGAACGGACAGAGAAAGGAGTCGAGCGGAGCAGGTGTGTCGACCGTTGAGTAGAGATGTCGGACGGAAAGTAGAGGCGAATCGGAACACCTTCTTGGAATTGAGGTTAGGAAAGCGGAGTCGCCGGAGCTTTCCTTAAGGTAGTATTGCCCGCCTCCCGCACTAGAAAACATGGGCAATCTCCTCCCAGGATAAAACCGCAGCGTGCAAAGTCTAGAGCGGTAGAACGATGCACCGGCGAACGAGAGCAACGGGAAGTTATCGCCGAAGAAGATGATCGGAAACGGGGGATAGTCGGAAAGCTTTTCGTAATATAGAGACTTTTTTCCAAGTGTCTTCTTCCCTGCAGCCAAGACCTCCTTTTATAGGAGAGAAGTTGGCTCTTCGCTGGATCTGACGAAGATTATGAAGAGTCGAGTGACTCTTCGTTTGTAAGTGCATGCATGCTCATTATTCCGTCATTTCGTTATTACTTCGTTAATAACGAAGTGCTTACACGTGTTTGATTCGGTCTTGTAAAACGCTAGCCCCGCGCCTCGCCCCGCCTCGCCGCGACGCGCGTGCGCGCGTATCGTGACATGCCTTGCCGAGCCAGACGGGCGGCGGCAGCGTGCGAGAGGTCCTTTTCTTGTTCCTTTCATAAGCTCAATTAAATGCTTAAGTTTAAATATGAGAATACGAAAGGTTCAAGATCCTGTGTGGGACATGGGTTTTTACTTTTCCATGTGTTCGACTTTGTGAATTAATTTCTCATTCACCCGAGCACCAGTTTTGGCGTGTATTATGTCGAAACACTTATCTCACTTACGAGATTGAACGTCCATTAGACACACTAGTTGAAAGCCTCACTAAAAAATTATAATATTCAACTTATTGATATGTGAAACTTTACATCAATATATATACAAGTAATACCAATCCTAACTATGGTAGGATAGGAATAATGGAAACTAATTACACATGGTAACTACTATAAATACAATATTAAATATATTAAATATATTTAACATGCTCCCGGCTACGTCGGCTGAGAAGGAGGGTGAATTCTAAGATTTGTGTGGAAGTCAGTGAATAGTATAGATGGGAGACCCTTGCTGAATATGTCTGCATACCGAGAGGAGGATGGTGCATGGAGAACTCTGACCTGGCCAAGGGAAACTTTGTCACGAACAAAGTGAATATCTACCTGAACATGTTTGATACGTTCATGCTGGATAGGGTTGGTGGAGAGGTAGACAGCGCTCACATTGTCACAAAACACGAGTTTGTATTTTTATTTCAAAATAAGAGCTTTGTATTTTTATTTCAAAATAGGAGTTTGCATTGTGGTAATATGGTACTGTATGTGGACATTTCACAATACTTTTAGCTAACATATATGGTCATGATTGACATTGTATATGCATTTTAACTCCTTTTTAAAAAATAAAAATATAGAACTCCTAGTTTAGTATATTTTTAGTGTTTGAATACTATTTTAGTTTTTCCCCAAAAATATACTCCCTCTGCCCTAAAAGAAAGTTACAATTACTATTTCGGCCTCTCGATAACATTTGTTTGTTTATTCGTTTTAGTTAATCATTTGATGAAATAAATTATTATTGCCAAATCTTGTTTTGTAAAACTTTTGATGTACTTTTGATTGGTATATTTTTTATTTTTTATTTCTTTGCCAATTTGTAAACAAAAAATATTTAAAAAGATGATATTTTGCTCGTCCTTCAAAATGTCCCAAACAATTTGGGACGAAGAGAGAGTGTGTTTTTCATTAGGACACGAAGACGTCTTGTTTGAAAAAAATAGATAATTATAAAGTAATCTTTTTAATTTGATATAAAGGAGATTTTAATTTTAAAAAAAATAAATTTATATTTTGATGAAAAGGAACAATTTGAAAGATGATATTTTGCGCGTCCTTCAAAATGTCCCAAACAATTTGGGACGAAGAGAGTATGTGTTTTTCATTAGGACACGAAGACGTCTTGTTTGGGAAAAATAGATGATTATAAAGTAATCTTTTTAATTTGATATAAAGGAGATTTTAATTTAAAAAACAATACATTTATATTTTTATGAAAAGGAACAATTTGAAAGTTTCACTAACAATTTGGGACGAAGAGAGTGTGTTTTTCATTAGGACACAAAGATGTCTTGTTTGAAGAAAAAAATAGATGATTATAAAGTAATCTTTTTAATTTGATATAAAGGAGATTTTAATTTAAAAAACGTTATATTTTGATGATAAGGAACAATTTGAAAGTAGGGCTGTAAATGGATGACTGAAAATTCGATTACCGTCTGCATCCGCATCCGTTCATATGGAAAATCTCCGCATCCGTTATAAGCGGTTATTATCCATATCCGATTAATGATATCCGATTGCTGAATGGATACAGATTTAGTAATCACACATCCGATCCGTTTATGATCCGCTCCGCAAAGACATCCGCTTAAATAACTATTTATCCCTGTATCCGATCTGTTATATATAGTTTTTCCTAATTTTTTTTATTTATATATTTTGTTTCTCAATTGATATCTCAAAGTATAAGATATTTTTATATGCAAAATATATGTGTAGACACATAAAAATATGTGTAGTCATATAAAAATATGTGTGTATATCTATTGTGTATATCTTTTTATGATATGAAATCATCGTAGAATATCATAAACTATAAAAAAATAAGAAAATAATTATCCCATAAAAAATTATATTTGATTTAATAATATTTTGATTTAGTTTAATTGAAAATTAAGGTATTGTTTGATTTGGTTTAAAAAATTGGAAACGGATACGGATATATCCGATATCCGACGGATGCAGAGACGGTTTTAATTTTCAGTATCCGTCAAGATCCGTATCCGAATTGATATCCGACAAAAATAAACGGATCCGATTAATATCCGTTTACACCCCTATTTGAAAGATGATATTTTGTGCGTCCTTCAAAATGTCCCAAACAGTTTGGGACAAAGAGAGTATGTGTTTTTCATTAGGACACGAAGACATCTTAAAGTAATTTTTTTAATTTGATATAAAGGAGATTTTAATTTAAAAAACAATAAATTTATATTTTGATGAAAAGGAATCATCTTTAAGATTCGCTAGAGGAAGATTTTAATTTAAAAAACAATAAATTTATATTTTGATGAAAAGGAATCATCTTTAAGATTCGCTAGAGGAAGATTTTAATTTAAAAAACAATAAATGTATATTTTGATGAAAAGGAATAATCTTTAAGATTCGCTAGAGGAAGATTTTAATTTAAAAAACAATAAATGTATATTTTGATGAAAAGGAATAATCTTAAAGATTCGCTAGAGGAAGGGGTTGAACCTTCGACCTTGTGGTTAACAGCAACACGCTCTAACCAACTGAGCTACTCCAGCCAGTTGTTTTATTTTTCAACAACAATGTTTTTTCCCTTATAGTATTGAGCTTCTTGTTACTATGTGTAGATATCACTCACTCGCGTAAATTATATGTTCTATGATAACTATCATCACTCGTGTAAACATAGTCAACTTGAAAAATTAGTTTGCCAACCAACCCTTGGGAATGCATGCATTGCGAGGATATATCAGTTGAAAACAACACTACATACATCAATTTGGAGACAGCAGAAAATTGAAAAAAAAAAGAAGGAATATGAATGTCTAGAAAAGATGAAGATGTAGTATTATAGCACGTGTTGATTTTGTTCCGATAAAAATCGACCAAACATGGTTGGTTTGGGTTTTTTTATTTTCAACTTAGGCCAGTTCGGTTCGGTCGCTTATTCTGAACCATTTTTTCCAGTTAGTTCAATTTCGGGCAAAAGCCGATTGAACCAACCGGTGCTCACCCCTATTTGTAATCATTTATTCCATTTATCTCACAAAATCTTTTCACTTAGATTTTTTACTTGTCACAATAAAAAATTTCAATTTGGGTTAAATAGAAATAAATCATAAATGTTCTTACTTTTCCTAAATCTAATATATTTAAATGTTTCAAGTGTGATCGAAATCTAAGTAATCTAGATAACTAGATTTAGCATCGTGCTTCGCACATGATCACATGCATTCTCAAATTTTAACATTTTTTATAAAATTACTCCGTATATTTTTTAAATACACTAAAATATCACTTTTTAAATTTTCTAATAATGTACGGAGAGCATATCATCGCTCTATTCATTTTTGTTAGAAAAAATTAACTTCCAACTTCTTCCACTTTCTTCCAGCTCCTTCTAGTTTATTTCAACTCCTAGTTTCTTCTAACGACTAAAAAAAGTATTTACATATGATGAATATTCAATAACGTCATATATCCAAATTTATAACATGCCACCTCAAACACAGACAAAAATAATTCTTTTTATCTAAATTTAGTTTTCTTTAATATTATTTAGTTTTCTTTTTAACACTTTAATTTTTTCTAACATTTTCTAACTCCCTCTAGTTTTCAACTCCTAGTTTCTTCCAACTTTTTCCAACATCTAAATCTCTTTTTACAACACAATGTTGTACGAAGAGCTTGTTCGTTAGAGCTTAAACTCTTAATTTTCAATTTCTTATAGTTTTTTCCAATCCTTATAGTTTCTTCCAGTTATTCTATTTCTTCGAGTAGCTTCTCGTTTCATTTAGTTTTTTAGCCTCTTCCAATTTTTCCAAATATTTCTATTTTTATCAATCTTTTTCTACTCCTCAACTAATGACTCTTAAAATGATATATATTTTTTTGTATTATTATTATTATCACTATTATTATTAATAGGTTCATAACTATTATTTGTTTTTTAATTTTTCAATTTGTATTTGATGGTGTAAATTTGACTGTGTAGGTTTGACTAGATCCGACCTAGTCAAACAGACTCTACCGAGTAAAGGAAACACACACAAAAGTAAGAACAAAGATGTGTGTAAGAAGCATTCTGGTAGGGCTTGTTTTGGCGAGTTTGACATTCATTCATGTAGGACATGATCATCGATGGAAGATTGATTTTCTTTTGGGTGAGGATCAGAGATAGTACAAGAGGGTACATTCACGCATTCAAAGTAGTTTTCTTTGTTGAGTACGAGAATGATATTTTCTTAAAGAACTTTAAGGTGAATAAAGTTATTTCCAGTGAGAGATTGAACGGCCGGGCGAGGGATGATACAGTCGTCTAAAACTTGGTCAATGAGAATGTGGTTAAGAACCCTTAGACAAAGTTCGAATGAGAAGTCATCCGATTTCGCCATCCACCCCTTTTTGAAATAGGTGGTTAGGCTTTAAAGGGGAAGGTGAAAAAGGTTAGCAAGAGTTTTGGGACTAAAACCTACGGTGTGACCAGAGCGGAAATGAGCATATTTTGGCGATTGAGTTTGATGGTGTTGTAGAACTCAAAAATGAGGTCGGGGTAAACCGGAGCTTGGAGTTGAAGAAAGTGACTCCAATTTTGCTCTATGAAGAGTTCAAGGATGTAAACACGAATGTCATCCATCTTCAATACTCGTCCCTCGATAATGTTCGGGTGGCTATACGCCTTGAACTCGATTTGTGTTTAGGCGGAGGCGATTTCACTTTTTTTGTAGGAAGGTAGGAATTTCACATGGGGAAGAGAAAGATTAGAATTGAGAACCAAAAGATTGAAGAAGTTGAGTGAAAAGAGAGGAGAAATGGAAGATTAACTTAAGGTGTCGCTTGGTAGAGAGAGAACGAAGGTGGGAGGCAAACGGAGAAATGGCGTAGATGGTCGGTACCTAGGTTTTTAAAGTTTAAAAAACTTGTAAGCACGGTCGATACCTAGGTACCGTCCATCCGGTATCTACCTACGTACCAGTACAGTGGTATGGCCTATCGTCAGGTATACTAGCTCAAACTATTCTCCTGTGGCGGTATCTACGATTGGTGGTATCGAGGTACCGTTGCGACGGTATACCCTACTGTTAGGATGGTATGGGTTACCATGTCAGGTACCGTCTGATGCTGAGTTTCCTTCATTTTGGACTCCATGGAAAGTGTGTTAAACATTTTAGCTTGATCAAATTAATATAGAAATACTTGCGAGTTTGAGAACCTTTAAATTATTGTAACTCAAGCATTGTAATGGATTCTAACCTAGTAACTAGAGCAAATGTTTCATCATAGTCAAGTTCTGCGACTTGGTTATGGCCTTTAGCAATAAGTCGACTTTTGTTAGTGATGATCTCACCTCTTTCGTCCAACTTGTTTCTAAACACCCATTTTGTTCCAATAATGGGTCAGTCAACCAGTCTATTGACTAGTCGTAAACCTCATTTCGTTCGAACTGCTCTAGCTTCTTTTTGCATGGAAATTATCCAATCACTTCCTTTTAAAGTCTCTTCCACATTTTTTGGTTCTTATTGACTTACAAAAGCATAAAAAGCACAAAGATTGAAATTGTGACAACTTTTAAATCCTATTGGCCGTGTACTCCTTGTGACCACACGGTAAGAACCGAGAGGACCGAATCTTGAGAGGCCCGGATCCGGAGAAGTCCAAATTCCGAGAAGTCCGAATTGCGAGAGATCTGAATCTCGAGAGGTCCGAATCCTGAGATGACCGAATCTCATTCTAATTGGGATTGATCTTGATTTATTTTTTTCCTAGTTTGATTATTGATTTGTTTCCTTGTAGGATTTGTATTCCTTGTGTATTTTGGAATTATTCCTTTTGTGATCGAAAAGTGCACCAATTTCTGATGGGATTGGATAACGAAGGATATGGGAGTCTATGATCCAACATCATCGCCAGAGAGCCCTTGCCACCACTGAATCGCGTTTACTCGGTCATCATCCAGCAGGAAGGATCCTGAAGACTACCCAAGAAGAGGAACGTAACCCGGTTGGCTTCGCTGTCATTTCTAAATTTTATCGTGACGCAACTAAAGATTTAAAATGCAAACATTGTGGGATGAGCGGACACGAGAAGAGTGGTTGCTTTTAACTTGTTGGATATCTTGAATGGTGGGGAGATCGCCCATGCATCTTGAACCCGGGACGAGGTAATGGCCGAGGCAACGGCAGAGGAGGACAGCGCGGCGGCAGGGGGGCAACGCCGGCCGAGGTAACCGAGGCGAGGCTGGTGGCGGTCCAACAGGCGGACTGGCGGTTCACACGGCTTAGGCCCACACGACGGATGGAGGGCGTGCGAATCTCTCTTCTCTCACAGCCAATCAATGGAATGCACTTATGGGACTTTTAAATGAGAAGGATCCGGTATGGAAAATTAATTTTCAGGTATGACTAATACTTCTTGGATCATTGATAGTGGAGCCAGCTAACATATGACCATCGTTGAGAAGTGTTTTAAAAATTTGGAAGCAACGAAACCTTGTTCTGTTGGTCTACCAAATGGAGATTGTGTGGTATCCAACAAAAAGGGGAGTGTGATCTTGAATAATTTGATAACCTTAGAAAATGTTTTGCTAGTTCCTCAACTTAACTGTAATCTTATATCTGTCTCACAACTTTTGAGAAAAAGAATTTAATTGTCAAGTTTAATACTAAAACTTGTATCATACAGGCCTTTATCTCGAAGATGGTGATTGGAGTGGGTGAGCAGGCTGAAGGACTGTATTATCTCAAGAAAGGTGTGAAGGACAAAGTCTGCACTGTGAAGGAGGCAAAAGATCTAGACATTTGGCACAAGCGTTTGGGTCATCCCTCCTACACTATTGTCAACACTTTTCTTCAATTATCCAAAAATACCAATATCCCTAATTCCCCTTGTGATGTGTGTTTTCTTTCAAAACAATGTCGTGACTCTTTTCCAATTAGTTCAAATAAAACTCTTACTCCTTTTTCCTTGATTCATTGTGACTTATGGGGTGGGTATCGTACTCCGTCTCGCACTGGGGCTAGATATTTTTTTACTATTCTTGATGATTTCTCTCGGGCAACATGGGTATATCTCTTGAATCACAAATATGAAGCTCCCACTGTCCTACGTAACTTCTTTCCCATGATTGAACGCCAATTTAATATACAAGTAAAAACTGTACGAAGTGACAATGGTACAGAGTTCACTTGTTTAAGATCTTTTTTTTAACAATCATGGGATTATTTTTGAATCCTCTTGTGTCGGTACCCCACAACAAAATAGTCGAGTTGAACGAAAACACCGTCAAATTCTCAATATTGCCAGAGCCCTTCGTTTCCAAGCCAATCTTCCACTTAAATTCTGGGGTGATTGCATCCTCACCGCTGCCTATCTCATTAACCGAATACCCTTTAAGCTACATAAAGGCAAAACCCCACATTCCATGATATTTGAGAAAAACCCCTCATACAATCATATCCGCGTTTTTGGATGCCTCGCCTATGTCCACAATCAATCCCATCATGGAGACAAATTCAAGTCCCGTTCTCGTCGCTGCTTTTTCCTTGGCTACCCATTCGGCCAAAAGGGGTGGCGACTTCGCAATTTGGACAACAATAAAATGTTTTTCAGTCGAGATGTCAAATTCTTTGAAAATCATTTTCCCTTCCACCCACAAAATACCCCCAATCTCACAAAAACTGAACCCACTGCTGATCTCTTTGAAGAGGAAATACCCACTGAAGAAACTACCTCCGAAACGGTCGACGAGATCGACCGTCTAGCCAACAACGGTCAACCGTCTCCCTCTGAATCTGACACTGCCACTCAGACGGTCGAACCGATGGACCGTTCTCAGGACTCCGGTCGACCGTTGCTCACACCGAACCCAGATATCGCTGCATCAGCAGCACCAAACAGCCATCCCACTAAAATAGTTCAGCCTTCCTCTGATCTTGATAACCAATCCCTTCTGACCCAAGACACTTTGCGCCGAAGTGAAAGAGAACGTCGTCCTTCTTCGCGACTGTGTGACTTCGTCACTCACACCATTCAACGTCCCTCTCCTGATTCACCCACACCGACACCGCCTTCAGGTACAGCACACTGTATTACAAACTTTATTGACAAATTTTTTTGTTTCCCATGGATGTTTTCTGGCAGCTATAGGTACAGATGTTGAGCCTACATTCTTTTCTAAGGCGGTCAAAACCCCACTCTGGTTGCGAGCTATGAAAGAAGAAATTCAAGCATTGGAAGCTAACGGTACCTTGTCGCTTGTCCCTTTGCCTCCTGGAAGGAAAACAATTGGATCCAAGTGGGTCTATAAAATCAAGCGCAAGTCTGATGGAAGTATTGAACGATACAAAGCTCGTTTAGTGGTGCTTGGCAATCGCCAGAAAGAAGGAATTGACTTTAAAGAGACTTTTGCACCGACGGCCAAATTAGTTACCGTTCGCACTCTCTTAGCTATTACCGCTGCCCGGAACTGGTTCCTACAACAAATGGACGTTCATAATGCCTTTTTGCATGGAAATCTTCGCGAGGAAATATACATGACTCTTCCTCCAGGGTTTGCCTCTCGCGGTAAAGGATTGGTTTGCTGTCTTCATAAATCCCTCTATGGTCTTCGTCAGGCTCCACGTTGTTGGTTTGGTAAACTCACCTCTGCTTTGAAACATTTTGGTTTTCACTAATCCAAGGCTGATTATTCTTTGTTTACTCTTCTACGTGGCTCCATTGAGCTTTGTGTGCTGGTGTATGTGGATGATCTCGTTATTGCAGGAAATGATGAAGGTTTCATTGAAAAGTTTAAATAGTATATCTCTGATTGCTTCCATATGAAAGATCTCGGCCTTTTAAAATATTTTTTGGGCGTTGAGGTTGCCTGAAATTCAAAAGGAATCTTCATATGCCAGTGAAAATATGCTCTTGATATTCTCTGTGAGACTGGGTTTTTAGGTGCTCGTCCGGCTTCCACTCCTCTTCCTCAGAATCATCGTTTGGCTCTGGCGAGTGGCCCGCTTCTCCCTAATCGAGAGCGTTATCTCCGACTTGTAGGGCGCCTTATTTATCTCACGATTAGTCGTCCTGATTTAACTTATGTTGTTCATGTGTTATCTCAATTTATGGGGAACCCGCGACAAGAGCATTGGGATGGTGCGACGCATGTTCTACGCTATATCAAGGGTAGTCCCAGGCAAGGCTTATTCCTTCCAGAACAAAGTGATCTCACTCTTACGGCTTTCTGTGACTCTGATTGGGCTGGCTGTCCTTTGACTCGTCGTTCAATTACTGGTTATTTTATTACTCTTGGCCATTCCCTGGTGTCCTGTCGTACGAAGAAACAAAATGTGGTCTCCCGCTCCTCTGCTGAGGCCGAATACCGGGCCATGGCAACCACTGTTTGTGAACTGAAATGGCTGAAATCTCTTCTATTGTCCTTGGGCGTGTATCACACACAACCCATGCGGTTGTTCTACGACAATCGGGCTGCTATCCATATCGCAGCTAACCCCGTTTTTCATGAACATACCAAATGCATTGAGATTGACTATCACTTTGTGCATTATGAAATTCATAAAGGTGTTTTGTGTACCCGACATGTCTCCACAACAAATCAACCAGCTGATCTATTTACAAAGGCTTTGGCTTCCGCTCCATTCTCACATTTGCTGTCCAAGCTAGGCACGCAAAATCTGCACACTCCAGCTTGAGGGGGGGGGGGTGGGTATTGGCCGTGTACTCCTTATGACCACACGGTAAGAACCAAGAGGACCGAATCTTGAGAGGTCCGGATCCGGAGAAGTCCGAATTCCGAGAGGTCCGAATTCCGAGAGAACTGAATCTCGAGAGGCCCGAATCCTGAGATGACCGAATCACATTCTAATTGGTATTGATCTTGATTTATTTGTTTCCTTGTAGGATTTGTATTCCTTGTCTATTTTGAAATTATCCTCTCCTATAAATAAAGGAGAAACCCCTTGCAATTAGGCAGAACAATTCAATATAGAAAATATTTGCTCTCTTATTATTTTCTACAAATCCCTTCTCTAATATCTCCAATGATCGTATCACTTGGATGACTTTTGAGGTGCTTATAGGCTTTTGGGAGTTCCTTCATCTGAGGTGCTTCTTGTTTTGTTTCTTCTGTGTTTTCTATTGTTGCTTCTTCTTCTTCTTCTACATTCCCTGCATTTTCCTTTCTCGACCCAAAGAGATCGATTTTATCAAATTTTACATGCATGGATTCTTCAACCCTTTTTATTTAATGTATTATAAACTAGATATTCTCTACTATTTGTTGAATATCCAAGGAAAATGCCTTCAGTGGATTTAGGTTGAAATTTGCCTAGGTAATCCTTAGTATTCAAGATATAGCATTTACAACCAAATTTCTTAAAATTGGAGACGTTTGGAGATTTACCTTTTCATAGTTCATAAGGAGTCTTTTTCATGATGGGTCTAAGAAGTAACCAGTTTAGAACATAGAAAATGGTTTTGAGAACTTCTCCCCAAAAGTATTGTGGTAGATTGTGTTCATTAAGCATGGTCCTTGACATTTCTTGTAAGGTTTTGTTCTTTCTTTCTACCACTCTATTTTGTTGAAGATTTCTTGGGGCCGAGAAGCTGTGGGATATGCCATGGTCATCACAATAGACTTTGAACTCTAAGTTTTGATATTCTCCACCTCTATCACTTCTTAATGTTGTGATTGAATAGAATTTCTCATTCTGAACTTTCTTGCGTAACTTAAAAAGTGCGTTAAAAGCATTATCTTTATTGGCAAGTAAGATAATCCAAGTATATCTTGAGAAATCATCTACTATAACGAAAGTAAACTTGCTCCACCAAGGCTAAGGACATGAATAGGCCCAAATAAGTCCATACAAAGAAGATCAAGTGGCTCAGATGTCGTAACCATTTTGATGGGTTTGATATTCGGTTACACCCTAAGAGGGGGGTGTTTAAAAGTTTCTCACAAAAACAAAAATTTTAGTGAAATTAATAGCGGAAAAAGAGTGAGAAAAATAATAAGAAATAAAAGAAACGACACAAGAGATTTTAGACTGGTTTGGGAACTCCCTACTCCAGTACCTCGAGGCTCCTCCTCAAGGATTTTATATCCACTAACTTGTTTGGCTTCACCGAGAAGACTCAAACGAGATTTGGCAAACAACCCTTACCTATAAGTGATGAGATTTTACAATGGCTATCTCGACCGCTTACAAATGAAGATTTAAAGGCTATCTTCAATCTTACAACATAATGACGATTTATAGGTTATCCACACCTTTTACAAAATGAGAATATAAATTGTTGCTTCTCTACCAAAGAACTAAAATTAGGACTTGGTAGAAGAAGAACAAAATCTAAATCAACAATAACAAAGATTATGGGTAAGATATAAAATAATGAAGCACAAAAGCCCTTTTGTGTGAGTGATTAAAAGATATGAGCTTATCTCAAAAAGAGTAATGAAAATATCAAGAGCAATGCTTTTAAAAACACTCAAGAATAATGGAGAATGGCTTTGAATGATATTGGATGTAGTTGTGTTGAAAATGAGACTTAGAGGGAGTTTATAGGATCTGCTAAGAGCCGTTGGAGAGTGATTAAAGGGCAATTAAATTTAAATTTGGAAATCAGGAACAGTAGTCCAACGGTTTTGGTAGTTATTGCAGTACCTAGGTACTGAGATGATATCGAGGTACCACCTAATACGGTAGGCTGTACCGTAAGGGCTACCGTCTCAGTGCATTTTGCACTGTCGGAACCTGCACCATCTAGTACCTGGTCCAGTCCTAAGGTACTGGGACTGTACCAAGGTACCGTACCAAGCGTATGGGGTACCGTCTGGTCTGAAGCTTTTTCCAGAAACTGATTTTTGTTCCTTTTTCAAAATAACCCCAACTAAGATTATGTTTGAAAATATTTAGAAAAAGTGTTTTAAGTGCAAGGGCATAAGTGAATCATTATAAATATCAAAATCCTTACATTTTTATTTTCTATGCTCGTAGGAGTATCTTCTGGATGAGGCGAATCAAGTTAGGAGAGGTTGGATGTTTTATTTCTCCTGCAAAAACGTTAGTAACTTTGGAAGAATTATTTAGCACATCAAAATGTATAGAGGTTTGGCATTCAAGGCCAACAATCTCCCTTTTTTTGATGTTGACAAATAAGGTTTTCAAATATTATAAACAAATGCACAAACATAACTTGAAAGCATATTTGAACTTGAAAAACTCCCACTAAGTTTATGCACTTAGGTTTTGTACAAAAACCTCCCTAAATACATGCATGTTAAAGCCTAAAACTTCTCCTCCTTTTGGCAACATTCAAAAAAGTGGGGAAAGAATAACATTGTGCAAGTAGGCATTCAACACATCAAATAATATAGGAATTCCAAACCATTATTGCATGTCAAACAACAAGTCAATCCAACCACAAGTAACATAAGCATACATAAGTTCATAAGAGTTTTGAAAAACAACCATGAAATGTTTTAAAACGATGTTTGATCACATGCCATAGCTCAAACACAATCAACAACTAGAAAGTCAATCTTGGTTCTTCTTTTGGCGGTTCTCCCTATCTTCCATCTTCTTCACTCGATCCGAGAGGTCCGCAAGTCCTTCTTGGATCTTTTGAATCCACTCTCCTTTAATTTACCACCTCCTTACCGAGAGAAAAATTAACCTTCCTTCCATCATCCTGCTAAGAAATCATAATTGTCTTGAAAGAGACAAATATTTTTTTTATTTTCTCTTTCTTTCATAATGGATGATTTTATTTTTGCCTCATTTGACTGTATGTCTTCCTCTCGAAAAAAATTTTCTAAAAATTTTTTTAAAATTCATTTTACTAAGGGGGAGAAACTTTTATCAAAATATTTTTATTTGTTTCCACTTCCCTCCTATGCTTTTTTAATCATCACAAACTATTGACTTTTTTTCCTTTTGATAGGGGGGTGTCTTTTTATTTATGCTTCACACAATTTATAAAAATATTTTTTTAAGAAAACAGTATTTGAATATCATTTATTTATCTCTTTCAAATAATTTTTAGCAACATATTTCTTTTTATTTTTAACATGAATTTAACGTTTGTTTCTTAAATTACGAACTCAAAATTGATGCAAATCTCAAAGAATACAATACGGAAAGTTCTGGTAAATGCTATCTGGCTGACATGACTGTTGACATGTAAACAAAATTGTCCAGTAAGTGTGACACATGTCACAATTCTGTAAGCCAATTCTTAAATTTTATATATAAAGATAACGATGAGTTCTTCTACATGGTACAAATCGTGTGAACAAGATACCATATAAGAAGAATGAAGGAAGAGCAAATAAGAACAAAATGTTAGAGTGAAAAAAAGAAACACATGACAATAATTAAAATAAATAAATCCACGAAACAGACAGATGCTTCTTCAACAGGGACACGGAGACATTTTATTCTAAAAAAATAGATGATAATAAATATCTTTTTAATTTGATATAAGAAAATTTTATTGGAAAATTAATAATAAAAATATATTTTGATGAGCAAGATCAAAAGGGAAGTCATAATGTGTATTAACAATCGCTAGAGGAAGGGGTAATATTGATCCCGAAATCCTCTACATGGTGCAAATTGTTTCAACACTAAAGAATTGTGATTTTCCTTAAACAATAAAGTGATAGTACATGGGTTTATATATACAACCTTTCCCTAATCCTAATCATGGCAGGTATCTACAGTAGGAAACAATATTTGTACAATTAATATAGAATATATATTTAACATAAATATAGAATATATTTAACATGCTCCCGGCTACGTCGGCGTCGGAGGTGAGCGAATCCCGAGGCTTGTCCGAAAATCTTGAAATAATATGGACGGGAGGCCTTTCGTGAATATGTCGGCGTACTGTGACGATGATGGCACATAAAGGACTCTAATCTGGCCGAGGGCTACCTTGTCACGAACAAAGTGAATGTCAACTTCAATATGCTTGGTGCGCTGATGCTGGACCGGATTGGTGGAGAGGTAAACAGCACTGACGTTGTCGCAGAAGATGAGTGTGGCGCGGAGTAGGGGCTGTTGTACCTCTAGGAGGAGATTTCGGATCCAGCTGGTTTCGGCAACGGCATTCGCAACGGCTCGGTATTCAGCTTCAGCACTAGATCGGGAAATGGTAGCCTGGCGTTTGGAGGACCAAGAGATGAGATTGTCCCCAAGGAATACACAGTAGCCTGATGTGGATCGTCTAGTATTAGGGCACCCAGCCCAATCAGCATCAGAATAGGCCTGGAGAGAATCTGTGCCAGAGGGAAACAGAGTCATACCGTAAGTGGAGGTGCCACGGAGATAGCGTAGGACACGCTTCATGGCCGTGACGTGGGCATCTCGGGGGGCGTGTAGATGGAGACAAAGCTACTGAACAGAGTAGGAGATGTCTGGCCTGGTGAATGTGAGATATTGGAGTGCTCCAACTATGGAGCGATAGAGAGATGGGTTGGCCGCCAGCGAGCCTGATGTGCCAGACAGTTTGGCCTTCGTATCGGCTGGAGTGGAGATGGGACGACAAGTGGTCATGCCGGCACGCTCTAGGATGTCGTGCGTGAACTGTTTCTGATGTAAAAATAGACCACGAGCTGTTCGATGAACATTGATGCCCAAGAAAAAATGAAGGTCGCCCATGTTAGCCATAGCAAATTCCCCCTTAAGTCGGTCAGTCAGGTGCTTAAGGAGTGAGTCAGAGGAAGCTGTGAGGACGATGTCATCCACATAAAGGAGTAGGTAGGCAGTGTCTGTCCCATGAGAGTAGATGAAGAGAGAGGTGTCCGACTTACATCCTCGAAACCCCAGCGTGGAGATGAACCCAACAAATCATTGGTACCACGAACGGGGAGCCTGTTTCAAGCCATAGAGAGCCTTCTTCAGCCTGCATACATGGTTGGGCCTGTGGGGATCCTGGAATCCTGATGGCTGAGAGGCGTAGACTACTTCCTACAGATGGCCATGGAGAAAGGCATTTTTGACGTCCAACTGATGGATCGGCCATCCTCGAGAGAGAGCAAGGCTGAGAATGATGCGTATAGTAGCTGGCTTGATCACAGGGCTAAATGTCTCATCATAGTCGACTCCGAATCTCAGGTTGAAGCCACGAACAACCCATCGGGCTTTGTACCTGGTTAACTCACCTGTACGGCCAAGTTTGTGCCTAAAAAGCCATTTTCCAGTTATGATATTTTGGTGGGGGGAGGGGGTACTAATTCCCATGTATCGTTATTAATCAATGCATTAAATTCTTCACACATAGCATTGTGCCAATTGGGATCTTTGAGAGCACTACGGTAGGTGAGAGGCAGAGGGGAAATGGGTACAGTGGTGTTGAGATTGAGAATATGTTTGGGACAGGTTATGCCAGTTTTGGAATGC
>OOIL02000560.1:1972892-2007972 GCA_900332095.2 Cuscuta campestris
GATAATGCTGCTTGCATCGAGCAAATGAAACTTGGATTTATCAAAGGTGATAACACCAAACATATTTCTCCCAAATTTTTCTATAATCAACAACAACAAACTCTCCTCAAGATCCAAGTAAATCAAATAAGATCTGAGGAGAATGTGGCAGATTTATTCACCAAATCATTACCTAAAGCCACATTTGAGAAACATGTTAAAAATATTGGGATGCGTAGACTTTCAGATCTTCCTTGATCATGTACACTTCAGGGGGAGATTTGAATATTCAAGGTCTAGCTTTTATTTTATGTTACACTCTTTTCCTTAAACCAAGGTTTATTTTTCCCATTGGGTTTTGTTACTTGGTAAGGTTTTTAATGAGGTAACAATATGACGAGATTTTGACAAGAGATCAAGATTCTGCAATTCTACCTACAGCTCAGCACAAGGGGGAGTGTTGAAGGAATTTGTAAATTAGTGTGCTGTTGTGTAGATAGAATTTACTTTATATTGTGTAATAAGTTGTACTGGCCTATGGGCCTTCTCTTGTAAAACCCTACGAAGCTTTTCCCTATATAAGGGAGCTATTATCAATAGAGAAAGACACATCTCCCACAACATTTAATTTTATATATAGGAGATTTTAATTTTAAAAACTTAACAATAAAATTACATTTTGATGAAGAAGAACAATATGTTGATACAATCGCTAGAGGAAGGGGTTGAAACTTCGACCTTCTGGTTAATAGCCACACGCTCTAACCAACTAAGCTACTCCAGCCTATTAGTTTGTTTTTCAAATTCCTTTCCTCATTTCAATGTAAGCTTGCCTTATACAACTGAGCTACTTGCTATTTGTTGTATTTTTCTTGTTAAATTGCCAAAATTATTCCAATGCCTTTAAGGTACAATATATACAGTGCAGCTGGTTATACAATATTTCCCTTATATTCACAGTAAGTGATCATTTACGAGTAACTCAATTCTCTTTTTTGAACAACTTAGTACTCATTTTTCTAAAATTCAGTTATGCTGGAAAAATGAATATTCAGTTACTCAAAAATAAATATTTCATCATTAAAAAATGAGTATTCATGCGAATATACATGAAACATCATACTACGAGATATATTGTATAAGTATTACTTTTAAAGCAATTGAACATAAGGAGTAAATATGTAGCATGAAATTTTGCAACAGACTTTACATTTTTTACGAATGATTTTGACGTCTCAACTTTAGCGTAAGCTTGTAGTGTGTTTTTCAAACCTCATCAGAGGTGTTAACTCTGTGCTTCAACAGTTTGAGAAGTATAAATATATACTACAATGTAATAAGGTAAGTAGTACAAACAAATTAGGTTGAAATTAGATTTAATATCACGCTCACAAAGTTGAGATATAAGATATAGAGTATTAAAACTTACATTTGTTACTAGGGTGAAAGTAAAAGCATTTGGTAAAATGAATTTCAACCAAATAAATAAGTCAAATGTCATGTTAATCTTCTTTTATTTCTTACTTTTATAAATTTTGGGATAATAAATATTAAATACATCAACTTTTTGTACATCTTGACCCCAATATTGTTGGGATACATAAGTTAGTGAATTTAATTTATTTTTTACATCTCCAACATTGTGTCATAGAAGTTGATGGGCCAATATCCAATGGGCAGCCCAAATGAATCATCCAAACAATTTGGGTCAAGCACTTGGAGGATATCAAGGCTTGGGCCGGTCCATAGGGCTAAGCCCAGTCACTTCCGGTCCAGGAACAGCTGGCAGAGTCAATCCGGAAGAGGAGACGGAACCGAATGGCGGAGACAAAGCCAGAAAAAGGGGATCGCGCCATTGACGGGATAGACTCCATTGATTATGCATTACCTTAATTGTCTAAGACTCATGTATAAATAGAAGAGACCCGAAAGGGGAGAATTCAAGCTACATCAAGCTAATAATACATACTCAATTCTCGAATTCTCGTTCTTAATTAGATTCTTACGATCCGCTTTCTGAATCGGATCATCTGGTGGATTTATTGTCCATCAAATTGGTGCTCGCGTTGAGAGTTTGAGAATCATACTCAGAGGAAATCCTCCCCAAAGACGATGGTGCAAACACGCAGCAACGCCAACATTGGTACCGGAGCTCCCCACTAGGGAGAAAACAGCGCCACTGGAGGTCGGCACCCCCCCATCACCACGGGGGAGGCAGAGGCCCTCATCTAGAGGGTCGGAATCACAGCTGAGCAATTCAAGGAGGTGCTGGAGGCACTTACACCCAATCGCAAGATTGTGGTGGAGGATATGGTTGGGGGACCCGCAGGCGGGAAGGCTGGACCCGCGGGCTCTCAAGGGAAAAAGAAGAAAGTGAGGCGGTCCCAGAAAAATAAGGCTACCAAGCCTAATGGGAAGGCTGTGATGGAAGATGCGCTCTCCAGATTGGACGAAGAGTCGTCCTCCTTCGAGCGGATGTCTGCTTTTGACCGTTTGGGAGATCCGAAGTCAAAGAAACCTCGGACCTCTGCGTTCGAACGGTTGCAGGACACTCGGTCGGCCCGAAAAGGTGACTTAAGGGACACGCTCAAGGAGAAGAGAGGGGAGTCCACAGCGACCTCCAAGATCGGTTCGGAGGAGCGACGGACGACAGTCGGGGACAAGGGCGCAGCCGAGCTGTGGAGAATGTACGAACGACTGGAGAAGCGGCTGGACGCCCAGAACCCCTACCGCCAGGCGGTCTTCAGTGAGGTAACGCCCTTCTCCAGAAGGATAATGTCTTGTCCTCTCCCGGATAATTTCAAGACTCCCCAGATCAAAGCGTACAACGGGACAACCGATCCCCAGGATCACCTCGCTCGCTTCGGGGCAAACGTGGTCATGTATGCGTACCCCGAGGAAATCAAGTGTCGGTGTTTCTTGGCGACACTGGAAGGGCAGGCTTGTGAGTGGTTCCACAAGTTACCCAAAGGTTCGATAGATAAGTGGAGCGACCTGGCCCACAAGTTCTTGGAGCATTTCGCGTCCAGCCGGAGACAAAAGCTCCCCTTCTCGCACTTGCTCAACGTGAAGATTCGAAAGGGAGAGCAGCTCCGGGAGTTCATCAATAGGTGGGAAAAGGAGGCTTGGGACGTCCAAGGGGCGGACGACCAAGCCCTGATCGCCATGCTCCAAGCTGCACTCCCCCAAGGGGATGTGCGCAAGGAGCTGCGACGGAATCCTCTCTCGACCTATCAGGAGATGTTGGCCAGGGCGAAGTACCTGGTGTTGGAAGAAGAAGATGATGAGCCACCAGCCCGGAAGGAGAAGAAAAGCGGGCCACCGGTGGCAGAAGGAAAGAAGAGGAAGGACTACGGTAAGGGGCCGAACCCCACCGGGTATCACGCGAACAGGCATCCTGTTCATGCGGTACAGTCGTTGCCTGCCCCTCCTCCCGGTCGGGAAAGTTATGGTGTGCAAGATGCACCCAAATACTGCGAGTATCACCGTAACAGCACCCACAACACGTCGGAGTGCGTTACGCTAAGGAAGGAGATGGATCAGTTGATCGCAAGGGGGCCACCTCCTCGGTCGGAGCGACCGTCCTCAAGTAACCGGACCTGGAAGAGACCGCCAGCCCCCACGGCAGCGATCACGGCAGGAGAGGGGCAGGAGGATGGACGACGGCATCTAGGAAGAGATTGTGATGATCTAGATGAGGAGGAAAGGCAAGGTCGTCGGCACCTAGGGTGTCGGTTCATCATGGGGGGAAACACTGGAGGGGATTCAGTATCTTCCCGGAAGAAGTGGAAGAACATGGTGTACCTGGCCGAGGTACAAAGGCCGCCGCTGCCTAAGCGGAAGAAGAAGGAACCTTTGATCTTTACAGACGAAGATTATCCCCTAATCCTCAGCCCTCACAGGGACGCTCTGGTGATAAAGGTGGAAATCGGTAATGTGGTTGTTCACCGGACTTTGGTCGATACGGGCAGCTCAGTCAATGTTATGTACAGCAACACCTTTAAGGAGTTGGGGTTGTCCCGAAACGACCTGAAACCGATCCATACGCCATTGTCAGGGTTCACAGGGGATACTATCGAAGCTGAAGGAACTATCACGGTGAAGGCCGGGGTAGGAGATGGCACCCACTGACTCTGGATCGACATGGAATTTATGGTAGTGCAGCTTGACTGTGCACACCATCTGATTCTGGGGCGACCAGGGTTGGAGGACCTGGAGTGCGTAATCTCCCCCGTCCACTTATGCCTAAAGTTCAATACCCCCACTGGGGTGGGGGTGGCGAAGGGGAACCAGAGCCTGTCACGGTCGTGCTACGTTAGGGCGACCAAAAGCCAGGCCCGAGTCGACGAGAATGTGAGCACGATCTCTGCGGCAATCCAGAGGGAGGATGGGCGACCTCGAGCTGAGCCGGCGGAAGAGTTGAAGAAGTTTCTTTGGACCCGATCAAGCCAGAGCGGAAGGTGAAGGTAGGTAAAACCTTACCGCTTAAATTAAAGGAGCAGTTATTGGAGGTCCTCCAAGCATTCAAGGTGTTATTCGCTTGGGGTCCAGAGGACATGCCTCGGGTCGACCCAAAAATCATCTGCCATAGATTGGCAGTGGATCCGACCCACAAGCCGGTCAAGCAGAAGAAACGTTTCCTCTCCTCAGAACGAAGAGAGTTTGTCACCAAGCAGGTGACAACCCTACAATCCATTGGGCACATCCGGGAAGCCCGCTACCTGGAATGGTTGGCAAATGTAGTCCTCGCACCCAAAGGGGATACCTGGCGGATGTGCGTCGATTACACAGATCTAAACAAAGCCTGCCCGATGGATCCTTTCCCTCTCCCCAACATTGATCAGTTGGTTGATGAGACGGCAGGGTGTGAGCTGATGAGTTTTATGGACGCATTCAGTGGGTACCATCAGATCAACATGGCCGTGGCGGATGAAGAGAAGACCGCTTTCATCACCCCCCAACGGGGTATACTGTTACAAGGTAATGCCCTTTGGTTTGAAGAATGCTGGGGCGACCTATGCACGGATGGTCAACAAACTGTTCGCGCCGGTGCTAGGGGGATGCATGGAAGCGTATGTGGACGACATGATCGTCAAGTCCCAGCGGATGGAGTCCCATGCCGGCGACCTGGAGAAAGTGTTCAAGATCATGAAGAAGTTCTAGCTTCGCCTTAACCCTAAGAAATGTACATTTGGGGTTCAGGGGGGCAAGTTCCTAGGACACATGGTCAGCCGGAGAGGGATTGAGCCTAATCCGGAGAAAGTAAAGGCAATCTTAGAGATGGAACCTCCGCGGAATGTGAAGGAGGTCCAGCAGCTGACCGGCAGGATTGCTGCTCTCAGTCGCTTTTTGTCAAAAATAGCTGATCGAGCGGCTCCTTTCTTTCAGACCATTAAGAAGAGCAGAGGGTTTGTCTGGACCGAAGAATGTGAATGGTCCTTTGAAGGGTTGAAAGCATACCTCCTCTCCCCACTGGTACTTTCGAAGCCAGAGCCCGGAGAGATCCTATTCCTATACTTAGGAATCTCTCCTCGAGCTGTGAGCTCGGTGCTTGTGAGGGAGGAGGAGGGCATACATCGACCTGTGTACTATGTGGCCCGGGTGTTGCGAGGGGCGGAGCTAAGGTACACGAACATGGAAAAAACTATCTTCGCGGTGGTATGCACGGTGAAAAAGCTCACCCCATATTTTCAAGCCCATCCGGTCCATGTGTTATCTCAAATCCCTATCGGAACACTTCTCCGAAGCCCAAATGCCCCATCACGGGTCAACAAGTGGGGAGTGTTCCTGGGATCTTTTCAGATAGAGTTTAAGCCACGACCGGTGATAAAGGGGCAGGCGTTGGCAGATTTCGTGGTAGAATGCACAGCAAGAGAGGTGGAGTCTAGTGGAGAAGAACCCGAAGGGAGTTGGTGGACTGTGTACACTGATGGTTCGTCCGCGACTGATGCTTCCGGGGGAGGCGTCGTGGCGATATCACCAGAAGGGTTCAAAGCATACTACTCCGTTAGATTCCGGTTTAAAGTCTCGAACAATGAGGCTGAATACGAGGCGCTGCTTTGCGGTTTGAGGCTAGCAGCTTCATTAAAAGCTGAACGAATTCAAGTCCAGTGCGATTCCAAGCTAATAGTAGGTCATGTCACTGGAGAGTTTGAGGCCAAGGATGAGCGAATGAAGAAGTATAGAGACATCGCCCTGGAATTGCTCAAAGCGTTTGGAGCGTACCGGATAGAGCATGTACATCGAGAAGAGAATGCTGAGGCGGACATCTTGTCAAAGCTTGGCCCGGATTCCCCAGGTCATATCAAGGCAATGACCCAGGAAGAAGAATTGCTCGAACCAAGAATCAGTCTCGGACAAGTGTTGGTCATCACACTCAAGGAGCCAGCGGATTGGATCGATGAGATTACCATGTACCTCCTTGACGGGTCGCTACCTACCGACCCAATCACAGCAAAAGTGGTAAAACGACGTGCACCCAGCTACACGCTGGAGTGCGGTCGGCTGTACAAGCGGTCGTACAATGGTACATTGTTGAGATGCTTAAGAGCGGAAGAAGCGCAGAAGTTAATGGAGGAAATCCATGAAGGGATATGCTCAGCGCATCAGGGAGCCTTCACCATGTCCAGGAAGGTAACACTGCAAGGATACTTTTGGCCAACGATTATCAGAGATTGTGCAGAATACGTGCGGAGATGCAAGGTTTGCCAGGAATTCCAAAGGATGCCGGGGCGACCGGAAATGGCTAAGTCAAAAGAAGCGAGGTATTCTCTGATTTAAGTTTGAGGAAACCTGAACGTCTAAAGTGGGATGCGAAAGAGAAGAAGGTGAAACTTGTAAGTAAATAGGTAACATCAGAATACGTTCACAAAAATGTTCATTACATTTCAAGGATAATCTCTTGCATCTGCTACAATACAGTTGAGAACAATCTCTACATAGGGAGGGATACCTTCCCATACATCTCTTACAATGAAAAAGAACAATCTAAAACTTTGCGAGCAAAAGGTCTAGGGGGGACAGGCAGGTTTGAAGGGTAGTTCTGCAGCTGTACAGGCCGGCAGAACTCCGATCACCGGCCGTCCAGGACGACCACCTCTCTTCCCCATCATGGAACGGGATTGGTCGCCCCCAGCCTCGGCAAAAACCCGCCGCCCTTCTCCTATCAAGGAAGGACGGGGGACGGCTCACTTTTCCGTGAACCCCAACCAGCATCACCTAGATGAGGATGGAGATCCTGAAGCCGCTCGAGCTACTCCAGGTCGCCTAGGGGTCTTCCGGGGAGGTGAGCGGCAAGCAGGGCGAGGTAGGGAAGGACCCAGTTCTTCCCCCAACACAACCTCCTCCTTAGGCCTCACCGGCGAATTGGTGTGACTTTCGCTAGTCCATCGTTCAAGACTTGCGTAATATGTGCACTCATGCTCCAGGAGGGGTAAGTGCTCATCGTGGAAGCTCTCCCAGGCCATGCATTGCAGGGAATGGAGGGGGCATGGGGCATCCCAATCAATCCGCCCGTCAGGCAGGCGGTTGGCGGAGAGGGCCTTGTACGCCTCACTGAAATCTTTGTAAGGGTTTGGCGGTAGTGGCGGCGGTTTCACCGACGGCCACTGCCGGCGAAGCAACCGGAGACAGAATTCGTAAGGGTCTAGCCCCCCCCCCAGTCATTGGAATTGACTGACTATGGGGAGGAGGCAGGCTCCGACGAAGAAGGAGCCGGCCCGTCGAAAAGATTCAGAGAAATAGGGAGTCCTTCAGACATGACAATGATGGAGAAAGGGAAAATATTTGGTGATGGAACAAAATGAAGGTTAGGGGGGCTTATAAATAAGCCCAGGTGAAGAAACCGGAGAGACGGTCAAGTCCCAAGGCAGCTGAACCGATAAAGCAGCTTTGAGCCGCGCGAAGGTCCAATCAGAGACTGCAAGGGGCATTGGGACAATTGGACGACACGTTGGTCAATCTTGAGATTGGGCCTGGTCAGGTAATCGGGCCGGGATTAGAAGTTGGGCCCTAACGAAAACGTCCATGTTAACCAGCTAAATTAAAAAAGAGAGTGCTGAAGTGAAACGCCGAAAAAAGAAAGCACATGGTGAATCCAGAAAATCAGACAACATAGGAGCATTGTATCAAAACGACAAATCATTCCGAAAAAAAAGAGGCAAGTGTTTATAAAGCTGTGGGGGAACAACAGGGGAGTTCAGACGGTCGAGCCGGAATGTCCACCCGCTTTGGACGTGGCTAAGCTGGCCCCTGGATTCTGGTCGCTCAGTCCACCTTCCTCTTCTTCTTCTTCCTCTTCTTCAGACGCGCTTGAGCTCCTTCCGTCCAAGTAAGGGCTGGGGTCGAACTCGGCCAAGGAACGGCAAGGAGGGGGAAAGCCGAGGTCGGGGAGAGAGAATCCTTTGGGGAGCTGAGCCAGTCTGTCGCGGAAGACCTGTTGAGCGCGGAAGAGTCCACAATTGAAGGACTTGGTCCCCTCCTTGACCATCCATTGAGCCCCAGGTTCAGTTTTGAGCCAAGCGGCTGTTAGCTCTTCCATCCGCTCCATCGCGACCATCGTGAAGTCAGGAGAAGACTTGAAGGATTCTACCGCTTCTTCTGCATGGCGGACCCGGTCGCTCCTCTCCACTTCCAACTGCTGGATCAGATCAGACTTCTCCCCTTCCAGCTCGACCACGCGAGCAGAAACAGATTCTACCTCCAAGGACAAGGAGGCCTTGTCTGCCTCGAGGGCGACGCAGCGGTTCTCCTGGGAAGTTTTCTCCGCAGCAAGCGCCGCGCAGCGATTTACCTTCTCCCCCAGCTCTCTTATGAGTCAGGCGACCTCCTCCTGCAATTCCTTCTGCCTGGCGTCCGATGTCTTCAACGCCTCGCCCAAGGCAGCTTGGTGACCCCGTCTCCTACCAACCACCTCGATCATCCCCAGCGTGGCCTGCACCAAGGCATGGGGGTTAAGAACGTAAAAAAAAGGAGGAGGGCAGAGAGAATCAGTGCAAGTACCTGGCTTAGCCTCAAGAGGACCATGTTATCAAGGTCGTCCTCAGAACCGGCCGAGATGCGGGCTTGGTCCTCCGCGGGCAGGGTGATCAGGGTCTCCAGTTGCACGTCTCCTAAGCTTTGGGGCAGAGGAGGAATGCAAAGCCTCGTCGAGCGACCCCCGATCGCCACCTCGTAGGTCACCGCGGGACGCAAAGGAGGTCGCTCCGAGGCAACACCTTGTGACGACCCAGCGAGGTCGCCACCCGGCCTCACAGAGTGAGGAGGGGAATGGCCCGTCATTGTACCCGTTTCCAGGGTAGCATCATCTTGGTCCTCCACTACAATTACAGCCGGCTCTCAGGAAGGACTCTCCCCGTGGTGGAACGAAGAGCGTTTGCCCTGGCCCTTCGTCTCTCTCTTCCTCTTCCTCCCCGCAGTGAAGCGGCTGAGTAGGAGATTGTCGTCCATCTCTTCTCCTGAATCTTGTAATTCCACTGGAAAACAAAGGAAATGGTCAGCCTTGGAAAAAGATAAACTAAACATCCGGGCAAAAGAAAAGGTCAATTACCAAAAGGACCACAGTCAAGACCTTCCTCAAGAATGTCCTTCAGCTGGTCAGGCTGATGCCCCCCGGGAATGTCCCTCAGTAGGTCGGGTTGGTGACGAAGCTCATCCTGAACAAACTCAAACCCCAACCCGGCAAGGGTTTCCTCTGTCACCACCTCTTTGATGTTCATAACTCCCTTATTGCAGAGTTGGCGAGTGATGGACAAAAGGGTGGCATCGGGGGGGCATGGGATGCGGCGGAAGGAAAGGCGCCCTGAACCCGTGAAAGGAGATTCGGGCCCCGTCGAGACGAAAACGAAGAAGGGTTTCCAGTCTTTGGTTGACCCCTTCATGTCACTAGCAAAGAGCTTACTGGACCTCTGGGAAAGGCTGGCATAGGACGCCCAATCCTTATGACCCTTGGTCAGCTTGAAAGTAAATAGGAAATGGTCCAAAGTTGGTTTCACCCCTACAACCTTGCACCAGACCAAATAACCGGCGATGTACCGGTGAGAGTTGGGGACCAACTGACACGGAAGAAGGTCCACCACGTTGAGGAATTCAATCAAAAGCGGGTGGAGTGGGAAGCGCAGCCCCTTCTTCAAAGACGCCAGATGGACCGTGAAGAACCCTGAAGGGGCGTCCAGGGCGGTTTGGGTGCTGGTAGGTCTCATGACTTCAATGGAAGGTCCGACCATGTCAGTAGCATCGGCGAACCCCCGGTCAGTAATCTGGCAATGGCACAGCGCCATGATGTTTTCGTCCAATCCAACCCTCGAGCCCTCATCTACCGGGGTTGAGGAGGGGAATTGCTTCCTCAATCGACGCCGTTTATGGCCAGACACGGCCGACGGTGACGGCTGGGGTGATTGAGTGTGGTCGGGGTTACGGCCAGAGGCCGATTGATCGGCTTGGCGAGAATTGGACGATGGGGTAGCCGAATCGGAATCTGAAACAATCATGGCGGCGAGAAAAGGAACTGACCTGGAAAGGAAGAAGAACGGGTCGGGTAGCAGCGGAATTGCAGACGAATGATGGTGAAGAAAGCGAAAGAAAGAGATGGCGTCCGGCGGCGGTTTTTAACTGACACTGGGGAGGCGAAGCGGCAGGTCATGATTACCTATTCGTGGATATCGTGTCCAAGTGTCACGCGGAGCCCAAGAAACGGCCCGGATCCGCGCTGGAGCGCCCACGTGGACTTTGTAAACTCCCCATTCCTCAACTGGGCCCAGTCGAGGATTGAGGAGTTGGGGGGCTTATGATGGGCCAATATCCAATGGGCGGCCCAAATGAATCATCCAAACAATTTGGGTCAAGCACTTGGAGGATATCAAGGCTTGGGCCGGTCCATAGGGCTAAGCCCAGTCACTTCCGGTCCAGGAACAGCTGGCAGAGTCAATCCGGAAGAGGAGACGGAACCGAATGGCGGAGACGAAGCCGGAAAAAGGGGATCGCGCCATTGACGAGATAGACTCCATTGATTATGCATTACCTTAATTGTCTAAGACTCATGTATAAATAGAAGAGACCCGAAAGGGGAGAATTCAAGCTGCATCAAGCTAATAATACATACTCAATTCTCGAATTCTCGTTCTTAATTAGATTCTTACGATCCGCTTTCTGAATCGGACCATCTGGTGGATTTATTGTCCATCAGAAGTTATACCAATTTTTCTTGCAAATAATTACAGAAACTCCCATTATTGACCCCTCCAAACTACTCTCAAGTTCAGGAACTCATTATCAACAACTCTACTTTTTAGGAACACTTTAGAGCTATGAAGCTTGGCAGTTGGCACTGACTACTTATTTTTTTCTTTTAAATACCAATAGCTTTGCTTTTAGAATTCGATTCCTACGCTTGCCAATGTGCTACTTCTTCCTCTGTTTAGTTGATGGATGTGTATGTTTTAGTGCGTGAATCCTATTTTATATTAGAGCAATGCTAGGGCTACACCAAAGGTGTACCCCAAATGTACACCACCCCTTTCTCCACCACCCATTTTTATTTTATTTTTATTTATTTATTTATTTATTTATTGAATTTCTTGCCTTTTTTGTGGACAAGGAAGGGGTGGGGGACAAATGGTGTAGAAACTAGAACAGAACTTGATGTTTTTCCCATTCATGACAAGGGATAATATATGGATAAAGCTATTTGTACCCCATGTTTCGTACCCCACTTTGTACCCCGTAGCTTTGCACCAACACTTTGTGTTGGTGTAAAACTAATTTTTGTTAATGCACCAACACTTTGTGTCAGTGTAAATTTTCATTAACGCACCAACACTTGTGTCGGTGTAAACCATCAAAACATTTGTGTATAACTGTGGTGTACAAATGGGGTACAATTTGTGGTGTAAGTGTAGCGTAACCCATAATATATACATGAATGAATAAGCAATCGGCCCAACACTAATGGCCCAATATGTGAGAAATATACAAATAGTGCATACATACATACATATATATATTTATGGAAAAAGCTTCAGATTTGTGGAGCGAATTGAAGGCTCGTTTCTCTATGGTTAATGGATCGAGGGTCCAGCAGTTGAAGCGAGATTTGGCAGAATGCAAACAGAAGAATCTTTCCATAATGGAATATTATGGAAAGATGAAGAAGCTGTGGGACGGCTTAACAGATTTGGAGCGTTTTCCAACTTGCACGTGTAGGAATTGCACGTGTGATTTGCCGGAGAAGCTTACACAAATGCGTGAGATGGGACGCTCTCTTCAATTTTTCATGGGTTTGAACGATGCTTTGTATGTAACCTTGCGGTGAAATTTGTTGGCCCAAGAGACCATACCACCAGTGGCAAGAATATACAATATTCTTGTCTAAGACGAGACAGCACGAAATGGTATGCACAATATATATATATATATATATATATATATATATATATATATATATATATATATATATCTTAACACTACCCCTCAAGTTCAAGCATGTATGTCAAAAATGACCAACTTGGATAATAAAGACTGAAATAAAAGACCGGGAAGCGCCTTTGTAAATAAATCAGCTGTCTGTAGATGCGTGGGGACATAAGCTGTGACAATGTGATGACGCTGAAGACATTCATGAACAATGTGACAATCTATATCAATATGTTTAGAGCGTTCGTGGAATACAGGATTGGCAGCAATAAACAGGGCAAATTTGTTGTCACAGTATAACCTCGGAGTAGCAACACAAGGAACGTCCAGAGCAGCGAGAAGCCCACGCAGCCATCGTATCTCGGTGCATGCATTAACCATTGCCCTATACTCAGCCTCAGCGGAAGATCGAGAAATAGTAGTTTGCTTTTTAGTACGCCAAGAGACAGGAGAACCACCAAGGAAAATAAAGTAACCTGTGACAGATCGACGAGTAAGAGGGCAACTGGCCCAGTCTGAGTCTGAAAAGGCGGTCAAAGCAATATTACTATCACTACGTAACAAAATCCCCTGACCAGGGTGGCCCTTCAGATAACGCAGCACCCGTAATGCGGCATTCTAATGATCCAGCCGAGGTGCCTGCATGAACTGAGAGAGTACATGGACTACATAACAAATATCCGGACGAGTGATGGTCAAATATAAGAGACGACCCACAAGACGACGATACTTCGTAGGATCCCGAATCTCAGCACTGGTGGAGCGTGCTAGGTGATGATTAGTCGGCAAAGGAGTATCAACGGGTTTACAACCCGCTAAATTTGCTTCTTGAATAATATCCATGGCATACTTACATTGATTTAAAACCATACCAGTACACTCAATACCCAGAAAATAAGAGACAGGTCCAAGATCTTTGAGATGAAAACAAGCATCCAAGTAATTCTTCAAGGAGGAACAGAGTGTGGCATTATTTCCTGTAAAAAGAATGTCATCAACATAAACCAATACAACCATCATATCTGGGCCCTTACGAAAAACAAACAGAGTGTGATCGGCATGGGCCTGCCGAAAACCATATCGTCGTAATGCTGTCTGGAGTTTGGTAAACCAGTTGCGAGGAGATTGGCGAAGACCGTAAAGAGACTTCCGTAGGCGACAAACTTTACTAGGATACAAGTGGGCATACCCAGGAGGAAGCTTCATATAGATTTCATCCTCAAGATCCCCATGCAAAAAGGCATTATTAACATCCAGCTGATCCACCTGCCAACCCCTAGCAACAGCAACAGATAATAAAACACGAATTGTGGCTAACTTAGCCACTGGAGCAAAAGTATCAGTGAAATCAACGCCAAACTTCTGGTGATTACCCAACACAACTAACAGTGCTTTGTCCCTTTCTTTGGTTCCATCAGATCGATATTTAGTTCTGTACACCCACTGACAACCCAGAGCTTTTCGGTCTGGAGGAAGATCGCAAATGGCCCAAGTATGATTACGCTCCAGAGCAGAGAATTCCTGCGCCATCGCTTCACGCCACGAAGCATGTTGAACGGCTTCACGGTAATGGCGAGGGACCGAAGAAGCATCAATGGCACCAAGAAAGCCTTTGTACCTGTCATTTAACCTGTTATAATGAACAAAGTTGGTAAGAGGAAACCTTGTACCTGATGAAGACGAACAGGGTGAAGAAGAGACGGGAGTGATAGTCTTTACATAATCATTTAGATGAAACGGTAAACGAGGAGTTCGAGGAGGAAGGGGAGGGGGGTAATTGGCGGAGAAGTGGTCTCCACGGAGGAACTCGTCGGGCTGGACTCTGACGATGAGAGGGACGAACTAGATGACAAAGTGGAGGACTGAGGAGAAGTACTGGAATCAGCCGAAGAGGAAGCAGTATGGGAAGGAGTAGGTGATTCGGCCATGCTCTCAAGAGTAGGAGGAACCGGTGTAGTTGGACGTGGGACAACTGGAAAATCCTCTGAGGATGGAACGGAAAGGGGTTGTGGGATGTTTGAGCAGGTAGGTGTAGCAAACGGGAAGTGGGTTTCGTCAAACGTAACATCCCGAGTGTGAAAAAATTGGTGTGTCTCCAACCTTTCGTGCCGTAGGGATAGCCAACAAACATACATTTCACACTCCACGGAGAAAATTTATGTATGGGTTTTTGACAAACAAAACACAAACACCCAAAGACACGAAGATGACTCAAGTCTTGAGGTTTGGAAGACAAAATTTGAAGAGGAGATTTACCACCAAGAAGTTTTGTAGGAGTACGGTTAATAAGATAAACAGCAGTTTTGACACATCCCCCCCAAAATTCAATAGGTAGTGAGGCTTGAAACATAAGTGACCGAGCCACATTTAAAATGTGACGGTGTTTTCGTTCAACCCGGCCATTTTGTTGTGGTGTACCGACACAAAAGGTTTGAATGCACACACCCAAAGAATCATAATATTGTCGTAAAGATGCATTGAGAAATTCAGTGCCATTATTCGACCGAACCACCTTAATTGTTTTGGAAAATTGAGTATGAATCATGGAAAAGAAACGCTTGAGACAAGATGTGACCTCACCTTTGGTTTTGATGAGGTAAACCCAAACAGCACGAGAGAAGTCATCAACTATAGTGAAAAAGTAATGTGCACCAGATGATATACAAGCAGAATATGGCCCCCACAGATCACAATGAATTAAATCAAAAATAGCAACCGCTTTATTATTACTGACGGGAAATGAGGAACGAGTTTGTTTAGAAAAGAAACAGCCTGAATACAGGATCCAATAGGAAGACAAATAGAGTGAGGAGAAATATCCTCGAGATTAAACAAATGTGATAAAATTCCAGTCATATGATGTGAGGCTCCACTATCAATTAACCAATCACAAAATGTAGAAGTCATACCATTCATTTGTTTGGACGAAGAGGAATCAATCAGAGACATTAACCAAACCATTTTATCCCCATTCAATTTGGTGGCCATGGTAGTTTTTTTTGGTTCGGCGAAGCACTGGAGTACTGGACAGATCTAACTTCACAAAAATTGAAGAGCAGAACCAGCGGACAATCTTCAAAAATCGAAGAGGAGAATCGGCGGATGAACTTCGACGGACTTCACATGTGGACGGCCTTCGCTGGGAAAAAGCGATCGGCGAACTTCGGCGGACTTCACAGGTGGACGGCCTTCGCTGGAAAACAGCGATCAGCGGACGAAGGAAACAGAACCGGCGGAGGAACTTCTGGCGATGGATCCCCTCGTGCGATTTCTTGAATCTGCGGGCGAAGGGAACAGAACCGGCGGATGAAAACACAGACGAAGAGATACGATTTGAATTTCCGGCGGACTGAATTTAAACAATCAAATCTGGTGATGCCAGCGATAGGTCAGTCCAGCGACGGAGACACATGATGGGAACGGAACGGGACGGCGGATAGGAAAATCCCAAGAAAGTGCTCCGATACCATGTAGAAACTAGAACAGAACTTGATGTTTTTCCCATTCATGACAAGGGATAATATATACATGAATGAATAAGCAACCGGCCCAACACTAATGGCCCAATATGTGAGAAATATACAAATATATATATATATATATATATATATATATATATATATATATATATATATATATATATATATATATATATATATATATATGTTCTAGTGAGAATGCAATTTTAGGAGAAAAATGAGAATGAATCTGGTGCTTTAGATTGTGATATCTAAGGGTCAAGATTTCATCAAAATTAGATGCATCAAAATGGTGCGAAAATGCATCACGTCGAAATGCACCATAAACCTTCGAAAATGCACTATCTCAAAATCTGAGCGCAGGATGCAATCTGAGCCGCACGATGCATCAGATCCGACGGTTAGATTTTATTCTCATTTCTCTCCACAAGGTGCATTCTCACGGGAGCCAGCCCCTATATATATATATATACATATATATATATATATATACATATATATATATATATACATATATATACATATATATATATATAATATATATACATATATAATATATATATATATACATATATAATATATATATATATATATATACATATATATAATATATATATATATACATATAATATATATATATATATATATATATATATATATACATATAGGGATTAACTGTAGTGAGATGACACCTTATGGTGCGATGACATGCTTCGGTCAGATGACGCAAAGCTCGCCACTGCTCACTACAAAGCTCACCAAGCACAACTACAAAGCTCACCAAACTGTAAGGCAAAGCTCACCATATTTTTTTCAACACTTTGAATTTTTTTTGAAAAAATAAAATCAAAGGAAGGGGTGCTGAGTAGACTTTGACCGTTGACTCCAGCATTGACCGCCGCCTGCCGCCGCCAGTCGCCGCCGCCGGTCGCCGCTGCTGCCGCCGGTCTCCGGCCGCCGCCGCCGCCGGTCATTGCCGCTGCTCCGCCACCTGCAGCCGCCGTTGACCGGTGGTTGACCGGTGTTGCTATTTTATTTTTAATTAATTTTTTAATTTTCAAAATTAAAAAAAAGGTGAGTTTTGGGGTTCAAAGTGGTGAGCTTTGCATTATCCATTGGTGAGCTTTGTAGTGTAGTGTGGTGAGCCTTGCGTCATCTGATCGCAGCATGTCATCGCACCGTAAGGTGTCATCTCACTGTAGTCAATCCTATATATATATATATATTAGCCCGAAAACTCCACCAAAGTCAGTGGGGTAAGGTCCAGGCCGCCCTTACCAATATCATTAAAGTCGAGTAAGTACACGTTCGGGGAGGACTAGACCAGTGCCCCGAAAGTAAGAAAGAATACGAGTTCGGGGAGGACTATACCGAAGCCCCGAAAGCAAAAGCCAAAAACAACAAAATAATATATATATATATATATATATATATATATATATATATATATATATAGATATATAGATTTTGGTTCTGGTGAGAATGCAATCTTAGGAGAGAAATGAGAATGAATCTGGTGCTTTAGATTGTGAGATCTAAGGGTCAAGATTTCATCAAAATTAGATGCACCAAAATGGTTCGAAAATGCATCACGTTGAAATGCACCATAAACCTTCGAAAATGCACTATCTCAAAATCTGAGCGCAGGATGCAATCTGCGCACGATGCATCAGATCCGACGGCTGGATTTTATTCTCATTTCTCTCCACAAGGTGCATTCTCACAGGAACTGGCCCCTATATATATATATATATATATATATATATATTTATTTATTTATTTATTTATTTATTTATTTATTTATTTATTAATTTATTTATATTTAATTATTTATTAAAAATGTTTGAACCACTGGTTCAACCACTCGAACCACTGGTTCGACCAGTAAACCAGTGAACCAGTGCCTTGACCGGTTCGAGCACCGGTTCTCCCAAATTTAAAACCGTTTTATTCACTTTGTGAGATATAGGGCACAAATTGTTGGGTTTGTGGATGTTTGGGCTTGACTTGTTGGCCCAGTCCGTGTTATGTAACCCTAGTTTCTTTTCTCCTATATATTGAGCCCTTGTATTTGTATTCGTTTCTCGCGGATATTTGTGTGTGTTGTGCGTGTAATTTTCCAACAAGTAGTATCAGAGCCAAGTTGTTCAACACGAGTATTGTGGGAAAAAATTGTCACCTAGGGTTCTTGAGAAAAGAACCGTTTCGGTCAACCTTGCCAAGATCGGAGGAGGCCAATACCGTAAATCACCATCCGCCGCCACCGCTAGCCGCGTGCAGAGGAGCCGTTGCGTCAGAATCGCGCAGGTCTGAGCCGTTGAGGGAGAGTTGCTCTGATAGACCTGCCGCCGCCATCGATAGCAGATCCAGAGCCGTCGCTGTCCTCAGTTGACGCCGCTGATTCGAGGAAGTCGCCTCCGTGGAGAAGGTGCAACCGCTGATCCAGTTGCCGTCGAGCCGCTGCCAGCCCGAGGCAGATCCGTCCAGTGGGTACCCTCGACGTCCGCAAATTGTCGCTGTTTAGATCGAGCGGCAAATCAGTTGCGAGGAGCGACGCCGACCAGAGCCCTGTCGTGCACCGATGCCGTCCCGTTCGAGAAGCTGCTGTCCAGATTCGGAGCCGCCATTAGTCGCGCAGCCTAGGTCCAGTTTTTTTTTTTTTTTGCAGCTGCCAATTGGATCTTTGCAAAAAGAAGAATTGAAAAAAGGGGTTTTTTCCTTTTGGCCTTCGGCAGAAAGAAAGGAAAAGAAAAGGTTGGGCTGTGTGTGTTTTTTTTTGGATTTTGGGCCGATTTGGTTTGGACATATTTAATTGGTGTGGTGGGCCTGATTTTCTGACGAAAAAAATACCAAGATCTGAAATTAGTTGTACTGAGTATCTCGTCTAGTCGTTTGAGATGGAAGAAGATGGGAAGTTCCGAATTGAGAAGTTCGATGGTACAGATTTCAGTTGGTGGAAGATGCAAATTGAAGATTTGCTGGTTCAGAAAGATTTGGATGTGGTATTGGGTGACAAGCCAGAAAAGATGTCATATGCAGATTGGGCAGGTTTGGATTGGAAAGCAGTGTCCGTGATTTGTCTCTCGTTGACCAAGAATGTTGCGTTCAACATTCTGAAAGAGAAGACAGCGAAAGGCATTATGGAAGCGCTGTCTAACATGTACGAGAAGCCATCTGCGGCAAACAAAGTGTTTCTGATTAGAGAATTGGTGAATACAAGGATGAAAAATGGAACTTCAGTTACCGAGCATATCAACAAGTTGAATTCGATCTTAGCCAGACTTTTGTCAGTGGGTATTAAGTTCGATGATGAAGTTCAAGCTTTACTACTGTTATCGTCATTGCCTGACAGTTGGTCCGGAACTGTTACAGCAGTTACCAATTCAGTAGGACCTGACGGATTCATATTTGAGAAGATTCGTGACCTCGTTCTTGGCGAAGATGTCAGAAGAAGGAGTTCTGGTGAGTCTTCAGAAGAATCACTAAATATCGTCAGAGGCAGAAGAAATAACAGAGGTAGTGGGAGTAAGAACAGACAAAGGAGTCAATCGAAGACTCGGGATAGCTCAGGCGTAGCATGCTGGAAGTGCAAGGAGGTGAGGCATTTCAGGAATCAGTGCCCGAAAGAGGATAAACAAGTGAACATTGCTAGAGGCTCTGCAAACGACGAGGATTTGTTTATCTGCTGTGCGGAGAGTAGTGTGGATACCTGGGTCATGGATTCTGGTGCTTCATTTCATGCTACCCACAGCGGTGAAACATTGCAGAATCTGGTTGTTGGAGACTTTGGAAAGGTACAACTAGCGGACGACAAAGCTCTTGATGTGATGGGCATGGGTGACATAGTGCTGAAGACCCCAGTCGGTTTCTAGACTTTGAAGGATGTCAGAGTTGTTCCAGCCATGAAGAAAAGTTTGATTTCTGTCAAACAGTTGGACGAACAGGGACACGAGGTGAAGTTCGAAAACGAGCAGTGGAAAGTCGTAAAGGGAAATCTTGGCATGGCCCGCGGAAGGAAGAGTGGTTCGTTGTATATGGTCGAGTTACCATCTGAGGGAGTGACCGTCCCAGTTCAGAAGAGAAACAAAGTTCGGTTCACAGAGTCTCGTGGGCAGAATAAGGTTGTCTATGCAGGAGAGAAACCTAGAGTCACAGGTCAGACTCAGGATGAACGAGTGAGGAAAGGTTCAACGAGGCCAGTCAGAGGTATTTGTGGCAGTGGGAGCTCAAGAGGCGCTTCAGTAAAGTTTCCTATAAGACAGTGGGTCAGGCAAACCAGTATTTCAGCTGTTGGAATATCTCTTGAAAATTTCTTGCTCGGTATGGAGAGTGTTTGTTCTCAGGATGTTCCAGGATCCGGCAGTGTGCGACTGTAGTGGGAGCCGGTAGGGACCGAGGACGAGTCAGGGGCAGATTTACCCGTGACTGATGTGTTGGAGCTTGGGAGAGCTTCAACGGGCCTTTCAGTTGTCTAATGAGAGGGCCGCTGCAACAGGAGAGCTGAGGAAGATTACTCGACGTACAAGTAATCATAGTGGATGGCAGTTGATGACTATCAAGTCTCCAAGTGGGAGAATGTTGGGTTTGTGGAGGCTTGGGCTTGACTTGTTGGCCCGGTCCGTGTTATGTAACCCTAGTTTCTTTTCTCCTATATATTGAGCCCTTGTACTTGTAATTCCGTGAGACACCACAAGTGAAATAAGAAATTCCTCTTGTTGCAGCCGTGGATTAGGAAAACCGAACCACGTTAAATTCTTGTGTGTCGTTTGTGTTCCGTTTCTCTCGTTTCTCGCATATATTTGTGTGTGTTGTGCGTGTAATTTTCCAACACAAATGTCACAAATAGTAAGATTGTGTATTTTGTGACATTTGTACTTGTGTTATACCATTTTTGGCTATTAGTGCAGGTTTTATCTTAATGGATTTTTAGTCTTTGTATTTTTTAAGAGGAGAGAGGACACTAGAGGGAGCTTTGGTTCTTTGTTGCGAAACATTGGTAACATCTCTACTATACTAAATTCACCCGTTTTTGGAACTAAAAGTATAACTATATTTGTGGAAGTACATAGTTGGTGTTTGGGGGCATGTTTGGGGTCTTTTAAAAGTCTATAGCATGTGGCTTGAGCTCAAAGGACTACAAGATTGCATTTAGACTTATATACCACCCTGTTGATGCCGCTGCTAGAAGATTATTTTTGGAATTTTGTTGTAATCTACATTATCGTGCAAAAGTTATTGGCTATCAATTTATCTACAAGGATGATTTGGCAAACAAATTTTTTAAGGAGAGATGGAGTGATGTCTTTTGAAACTTTGTTTTTAGTTGTTTAAGCCTTGATGAATTTATCTTCGGTCACTTACTTTTTTAGTTTTACTGTATGATCATTATTTGTGTTGGGTATTGGGTTTTAATTTTTTGTGTGTGTATATAAAATCAACAATTTGATGTGAATTATTGAAACTATGTTAGTTCCACATATTTCAAGCGTGTTCATGGAAGTAATTGTATCCTTGAGAAGTGGAAACACATTTTTAGTCATTGATACATTATTAGATGTTCTTGAGACTTATGCCTCTATTTTTTATTTGCTGAATCTAAGCAACAACACAACACAACAACAATCCAGTTGAATCGCACTACAGTAGGGTCTGGGGAGGGTGTGTGTACGCAGACCTTGCCCCTACTCGAAAGTAGGGAGGCTGTTTCCAAAAGACCCCTAGCTCCAACTGCACAAAAAATATGATAGGAATCACAGTATAACACAGATAAAGCACCAAGTACAATGGAAAGAAAGTCCTGCAAGCAATAGCAAAAGATTACAACCAAACAAAACACACTACAAAAAACCTCTGACGCACCGGGCCCCTATCTAGCTACTCTAATCCTAGTTCTCCAAAGGTTCCTATCTAAAGCCATATCCTCAGTCAGGATGAGAAGTCCTAAATCCTGCCTAATCACCTCCTTCCAATTCTTCCTAGGTCTACCCCTTCCCCTACTTTCCCCGACAACCGTAATCCTCTCGCATCTCCGTACGGGGGCGTCAGCATTCCGCCGTCTCACATGACCAAACCATCTCAACCTCGCTTCCCGCAGCTTATCTTCCACCGGCGCCATGCCTACCTGACGCCGGATAACTTCGTTCGAAATCCTATCCAACCCTGTCTTCCCACACATCCATTGTAACATCCGCATCTCCGCCGCATGCAGACGACGCACATGAGTCTTCTTAACCGCCCAACACTCTGCCCCATATAACATAGCAGATCTGACTACGGACTGGTAGAACTTACCTTTCATCCTGGGCGAAATCTTTGGGTCACACAACACTCCTGAATCTGAGCGAGATAACATTTTTGTTATGGAAGAAATGCTACTCTAATGGTACTCTTGATAGGCATACTATTTTCTAAAGTGGTTTTCTTACTTTTTATTAACTCAATTATTTATGGAGTGTTTTTCATAATAAACATGCAACTAAAAAATCTCTAATACCAAGTAACTTTCTTATATTTAAAGATTTATAAATATTATGAAAGTAAAAATGATATAAGTAATTCGGGATGGAGAAATTATATATCATGTTGAATTTATATATTTTAATCCATTTTTATACTACCTCCGTCCCAGAGTATTTGTCCACTTTCATTTTTACACACCATCTAATACACTTCTTTAATCCATTTTATCTTGTAATTTGTATATTAAAAAATTATAGAAATTATATACTAATAATCTATATGTTAAGACAAATCAAACAAGATCACACATGACTATATTTAGGCTTACACATTGAGAGAATTTGATGAATCAAAGTGTTTAGATGAACAGTTCCAAAAGTCAAAACTGGACGAATACTCCGGGGCGGAGGGAGTATTTTACATTTTGAAATAAATTACTTATCGTGGAACACAAGGGTAAAATATTATCATTTGTTAAATTATTTTTTTCAAATCAATATTTACTCATAATTAACTTTTTGTTGTTTTGCGAGTGAAAGAAAGACATAATTGAACGTATTACTTTTAGATGAGAAAGGTAATCTTTGCAACTTCACCAAAAATGTGGTGCATCTCGAAGTTTTTCATAAGATTTGGATCTAAATTATTCATTGACATGTTCCTTTCAATGTATATATAGATGAATTTTCATTACCAAATGTTTATGGTATATCATTCCTTAGATTCTAGGGATCCATACAATATTTTGCTCGCTTTTTGAATCAGTAACTAACTAGGAAGAAAAAAGTTACTCCGTAAAATACTAGTAGTAGTATAAATTCCTGATTTCTATCGCTTCTTTGACCCTAAATCGAAACGCAGTTTAGCTTGTTATGCGAATAAAAAATAGTTGGATCGGCTTCGCTGGTCGAAGGTTCTAGCCGCACCCGATACGTCCTCTGCGACCGGAATCCGTGTGGAGAGAAGTCGGCGACGAATCCCGTCCCTGCGAGACGACGCGCCAACCGGCAGTCAGCCGGCGAAACCGTACATCGTAGGTTGTAACTACAAATAAATTTGAATATTAGGAATTAATGTGTGATTTGTTTTTGTATTTTATTTGAGTATTTTGCTAATTTTTATGAACTCAATTAATTGTTAATCTTTTCACTATAAATTGGTTTAAGTCTCAAATTCTATTGTGTTAAATTGTAAATTTAAAATGTCTAATTGATCTTTTATGCATATGTTATTTGATTTTTATGCCCTTCATAAATTAGGGTTTTCAATTCTTTACTAATTGCTATTATTGAGAATTAGATATCTGTGGTCAAAAGATTGAATCTTTATGTCTATGAGTAATTTCAATTATTAGATCTTGCACATGGGTTGGGACAATTTTGTCTATCTTGTGCCTTATGAGTAATATGTTTTCATATTATATGGTATCTTCCATTTATAAGCTCAAGCTCTTTAGCAATAAACCTAGTTAATAATCCATTCTTCCCTATGTGCATACTAAACAGCGAGTATATAGCTGATTAAAGCTTGCTTCATAACTCTATTGCTGCTAATGAGTCATCGTATGTGTTTAACTAGCTCTAAGCGTCGTATAAATCATCCTTTTGTGAGAATTACTGAATCTGTTGTTTGGACATGATGTATTAAGCTTTCATTATTAAAACTTTAAAAATAAATACTCCGTAGGTCTGAAGTCAAAATACCCATGGCTACCCATGGGGGAAGCCGCAGAAGCATGAAGGGTGCTGAATCCTCTAGATCCAGCCGCAGAGGCATTAAGGAAAGTGGATCCTCTAGATCCAGAGGCAGCAGCCATCATCGTCAAACTTCGGACTATATCAGTTCAGATTATGAGTCTCCTGCAATCACAGACTCGGATTCTACCAGCCGAGACTCATCTCCATCTAGATCCAATCGAGATGGCAGGCACCACAGTCGGAGAAGGCGACACAGATCGAAGGAATCCAGTGATTCTGAGATGGAGGGAGATGGGCGGAGGAAGAGTAAGAAGAGGAAAATTACGGATGAAGAGATTGCGGAGTACATGGCAAAGAAAGCTGAGAGAAAACTGAGAAAGGCGGCAAAAAAGCTGAATGCAAAACATAAGCTCTCTGGATACTCAAATGATTCAAATCCATTTGGAGATTCAAATCTAAACGAGAAATTCATCTGGGAGAAGAAAATCCACAGGGACATATCACGAGGCGTTCCTCTCGAGTCATTCTCACTCAAATCAGAAAAGGAAAGACAGAAAGAAAGAATTGCGGAAATTGAGAAGGTGAAGAAACGGAGAGAAGAACGCGAGATCGAAAAGGCTCAGCGTGAAGAAGAAATGGCTATGCTTGCAAGAGAGCGAGCTAGAGCCGAGTTTCAAGATTGGGAGAAAAAGGAAGAAGAATTCCACTTTGACCAGAGCAAAACCAGGACGAAGATTCGGATTCAACAAGGGCGAATCAAGCCAATTGATGTTCTTACCAAGCAACTTGATCCTTCGGATGATTTTGATATCGAAATCAATGAGCCGTACATGGTTTTCAAGGGTTTAACAATGAAGGAAATTGAAGAGCTTCAACAGGATATCAAGTTGCACCTTGATTTGGATAGGGCTACAGAAACACATACACAGTATTGGGAAGCACTTTTGGTGGTTTGCAATTGGGAATTGGCAGAGGCAAGGAAAAGGGACGCTATGGATCGAGCCAGATTGCGTGGAGAGCACTTGCCACCAGAATTTCAGGCTGAAGAAAGGGGTTTGCATCCCAGCATAGAAAAAGATGTGAAGGTCGAGTTGGAAGGAAAGAGGTATGAGGAGTTGGAAGCTATGCAGTCTCGGATTGAATCCGAGATGCGCTCTGGCACAGCGAAAAATGTGGAATATTGGGAAGCTCTTCTGAAGAGACTCCAAATTTTCAAGGCTAAGTCGTGCCTCAAAGAAATTCATGCAAAAATGCTGCGTAAACATCTAGAACATCTTGAAAAGCCATCACCTGAGAGAGAAGATGATGAAAAAGGCGGGGACATTATCAAGCCGGAAGAAGAAGAAGAAGAAGAAGCAGAAGCAGATTATCCAGTTGAAAATGCTGATCGAGCATTTTCTGCAGAGCCCATATTTGTTGAAGAAGATACCAAGGAAGAAGCAGAAGGAGATGATGATGATAGGTATGCTGGATCATATTCGCCTGTGTTAGTGCACGGTGACGAAAAGGAAGAAGCGATTGATCCTGAAGAAGACCGAGCCATGCTTGAAAAGAAGAGAATGTCAGTTTTGGAAGAACGTCGCCTGCAAGATATGATTCCAAAACCATCCCAACCCACAGATAACTTTGAAAAGAATGCATTGAAAGCCATGGGAGCAATGGAGGAAGGAGACACGGTGTTTGGCTCCAATGATGAAGTCAATGTTGATTCACAGGTATACTGGTGGCACGACAAGTACCGCCCTAGGAAGCCAAAGTACTTCAATCGCGTACATACCGGATATGAGTGGAACAAGTACAACCAGACTCATTATGACCATGACAATCCACCACCAAAGATTGTGCAGGGATATAAGTTCAATATATTCTACCCAGATCTTGTTGACAAGTCGAAAGCTCCGACTTTTGTAATAGACAAGGATGGAGATAGTGCGGACACGTGCATCATAAGATTTCATGCTGGCCCACCTTACGAGGACATAGCCTTCCGGATTGTTAACAGAGAATGGGAATACTCTCACAAGAAAGGGTTCAAATGCATATTCGACAGAGGGATTCTGCATCTCTATTTTAATTTCAAACGCCATAGATACCGTCGATGATGGAAATTTCCATTTTTTTGGGTGGTTTTCTGTTGAAGCACCATCTGTTATTTTAGCCGTTGCTTGATGCAGACCTTTCCAGATGGGGGGAATTTCGATCTTTTGGAGGTGCATTTTTCTGCTGAATTCTTGTTCAAGCACTGTATGTTACTTTTAGCCTTTGATTATTGATGCAAGGCCCTTTTTTTTTCTGGATATGTTTTTTTAATAGCTCACGTTTCTTCTTTGTGGTGATTTTGAATCTTGACACAGCAGCTTGGTTTTAGGTATCCCTGGGACATGTAGGCCATGTTCTACCTGATACGATGGTTTTGATTGGAAGTTGTTTTTTATTTGATCTGGTCTTATGTGAACTGAATCAAATAAGAAAAAGTAATCAGTAATAGGAATAAGTTGAAGAAAACATGATCATAGTCTTGATTATCCCGTTCCTCCAAATTACTTTAGACCAGATCAAAGCAGATGGTATATTTCTGATTAAAAAAAATTAGATAAGATCACGGCCAGGTCTTTGAAAAATCGAGGAGATCACGTTTTTCGAGTAAAGACAACCAGTTTGTTTTTCCTCTTGTTCCAACCAACTGGAATTGTGGAATACTGCCGTAGTTTATTGCTCATGTTTGGTATACAAGTACTGTGTGTGCAAACGATGAGTTCTATTTATAAAGTGAAAGCTTATGCACATCTCATACACTCCCGTCTCAAAATGAATTACTCCTCGGTCAACGCGCAAAATCTTATTATTTTTAAAATAATTTTGATTCACAAATTAGCATAGAAATATAAAATAAAAATAAGAGATGATAAAAATATTTTATTTTATCAATTAATCAATAAAAACATGTAAATAAGCAAAAGTTATTGATAGATTGTAGTAGTAAGTGGTAAATCATTTTAACATAGAGGGAGTTTTTTAATCCATATTATCTTAAATCTAATTCGGAATACCCTCGATTTTCTAGTATGAGCTTGCAACTCCCTCATTATTCGAAATGTCCCTTCGGGGACATCCGATAAAATTGGAACGATACAGAGAAGATTAGCATGGCCCCTGCGCAAGGATGACACGCACAAATCGAGAAATGGTCCACATTATTCGAAATGCACTCTGAGGCCACATTCTGTTTATTTGGCCGTTAAGATTGAAAGTTCCATTACTTTGACAAATATTAAATTTTATCTTGATGATTACAGAGTATTATTTTATTAAATTTCAATAAAATCATTCAATTTGTTAAAGTAATGAATCTTTCAATTCTAACGCTTAAATGGACGAAATGTACTTTTGCAGCATAATATCACAAATTTTAAAGATTCTGGAGTATATTTTGGATAATATGGAACCTGAAAGTTTTACTAGAAAATCGAGAGTAACCTAGAGTATATTTTAGATAATGTAGGACCTATAAACTCTTGCCAAAAAATTAAAGGTTCCCAGAATAATTTTCTTGATACTGTAGTTCACCTTTCTCCTTGTTGCTAACCTAAGAGCATATACATTCTTTAATTAAAAATCCATTGATTCGGTCATTCTCTCTCATCCACATCACCTATCTTTAAATACTTTATTTTTAAAGCAGACACTCAGAACTCATTTCATCCATCCATTCTTTCAATTATTAATGAGTCCCACTTTTGTTTGTTCAAAAGGAAAAAAAAGTTTAGTTTTTTTTATAATTTAGGGTGGAACTGTTAAGAGTATGGATGTGCATTCCTAGCAGCCCGTTAGTCTTTAGCTCAGTTGTCCGTATGAAGTATGTACCCAACGACCTGTGGCCTGTTTAACACGATTGCTCGTCTGGAAGTCCATACCCAGCGGCTCGTGGTCATTTAGGTGTTGACGCTCAAAAAAAATCAAGGTGATGGGAGTCCATTTGCAAGTGGTCAACCGGTTAGATTCAAAATGGCTCGGTCGTCCACTTGAGGGAGAGTGTTAGGAGTATCCCACATCGAAAAATTGTGAGGAAAATAATCGATATATAAGTTCTTGAGTTGAACTAACTAATAGATTGAATTCAATCTTTTAATGTGGTTCAGCCCAGATGTCTTATTACCCAATACAGTTATCACTACCTCATCTTAAATTTTATCAGGAACTATTTGTCATCTGGTGTTTAAAGGTTTAAACATTTCACACTCTCTCCATCTAGCTAACACATCTTTCAGATTAGTTTAAATATTAGCATTCAGTCCTTCAAATGTTAAATAGCGGTAGAAATGTAGAATGGCACAAATGGAGGTGCTCAAAGAAAATTACGGAGTCCTATTAAATTGGAGCATGCCCACTACAACTTAAAGCAAGACGGTTACTCATACATTACAAAAATGGATTGTTTTTTATTACTCCCTCCGTCCGGAAATATTCTTCCCATTTTCCTTTTTGGTCCGTTCAGAAATATTCTTCTCATTTCTATACTTTTTAAGGATAAATATCAATAATAGCCTTCTATTTTATCACAAATCTACTTTTTTAATACTTTTTTAATAATAAAAGGATATTTAAAAGTTTATAGTATGTGCATTTTTGAAAATTTTGCATTTTTTTTACTATTCCTTAATAAGCGTGCCAAGTCAATACGGGAAGAATATTTCCGGACGGAGGGAGTACAAAATAACAAATTACATAAAAGGCATAAAATGATAGTCACACTACATATCATGCATACGAGATCATTGTGAAAATATTCTTTTCATTGAAGTATTGTTGGTGATCTTTTGTGTTTAATTCATTTAATCGGTAAAAGACCAGACATTTTTATGAATCACTTGTCCTTTTCCCGTTTTCGTTTATTAAAACAATATTTACGGATCGGATTATTATTAAATTTCATAATAAATTTTTGGAATAATTATTTGTGTGTTTCATGTATTTTTCTTTCTAAATAAGTTTTAACAACACAACGTCCGTTTTGTTATACTTTGTGAAAATCCAATCCTAAATATTAATGGGAACAAAAAAAACATTTTTCTTTCAGTTTATTAAATCGCGCTTTTACTCTACATGATTTTTAATGTAAGACGGAAAGTGGTTTAACTTTTTAAAATTTTTCTATTTTCATTATGATGAATTGGTTGTCAACAATCTCAAGCTTGGGTAGTCTTCCAAAAAAAGCAATACTCCATATATCAAGTTTCAAAATTACTACAAACGATCCAAAATTTACATCATTATTCTAAGAATAATTTGTACTCCAAATCCATTACTATTCAATTAACCTTTTGAAGTTATGATCCATTTGAATAATTTTGAACCGGAATTAGAAACCCAAAAATCTGTACACTAGAGATTGAACATGAATAACTTCGATTGAAAATCTTCAGTTGGCACATAACTCAATTTTTACATGCCAAAAAAAACAAGGTGATATGAAAGTGTGAAATCAATATAAAAATATTTTAGGAGAACGAATGTAGGTTTCCGTATTGAGCTTTCATCATAATATAGATCTTCATTCTTCTTGGTCTAATAATTGGTGAAAGTAATGCAGATGTTATGTTGAAAATGTTAAAGTTTGGCTTTCATCGTATGGTTGCATTCTTTAGATTCATGTAAAATTGATTTTTTCCCCTTAATATCACAAAGAGTAAATGTCTTGTGGTCGTGGTACTACTCTCATTAAGTATAGCATTATACGGAGTTGATCATTTGCAATTTGTACCCACTCCATGCTCTTACTTTGTTCATGCCATTTTGTTTTTATGTTTGAGCCAGAATCTCCTGGAAAGAGCTTTTTTATTCCCGAGTCGAGATAAAATATGCATACAATCTCCAAACCTTACTTTTCTGTGAAATTTTACTTGATTTGTTGTAGCAATTCAAAATCTAGGAATTTCATAAAATAATTTCTCAAGAAATTCTTTCAACTACTATGAAAATGAACCATTACGATTATTATTCATTTACAAAGCATATGGGATATGAATTGCTTGACATGCGTATGATCATGTGTCCTCTCCCCATATGCATGTATTGTCACGAGAAGGGGGTGTCTTTCGTTAACGGTTTCAAGGTGTGCGTCGAGAAGTTCCTTTGGCATGTCCAAGCAAGTGCTGTAGGTATATATGCCTTTACCTTTGACCATTTACAGGGTAATCCCAACGTGTAGTGTAGCCTTAACTACAGATGGGCAACTCTCACTTCAAAAAAATTCTGAAGTGTCTGAACCAGACATATAATAGTAAATATATATCGGGCATTTTTATTATTGCTCGTAATTTATGCCAATATATACCATCAATGTTATTGTCTTGCAAACTTTGCAGCAGCTCTTGCCTTGGCTATCTGTAGATCTTACACCAGTGTATACAAACACATTAAAAGTTACCAAAAATTGAAAACAAAGGATTACTAATGTATGGTTATAGGATTAGTTATAGGATCATTTACTCAATCCTTAGTTCAACTGCTGAGTTTGGGCTGAAGTCTGCGGCTTCATGTAGACGTGGGGGTGTTGAATTACAACTAGAACTGAATCTGGGAAGCTTCCCTTTTTAGAACAAGTTGGCTACAAGTTTTAAAAAATTTGGAATACAGTGAATTGTTAAATACGATGACTGTAGATATTATCAAGGGTATCATAAATTATGGTAAAAGGTGAAAAAAAGAAGATAGTTTTAGTACTCGGTAATTAAAAAAACTCCAATATTTGTCATAATTGGGCGAGTTTGGAGGTTAAAATTACTCACCACACCGATGTGCCACTCGTGGGCACTGAAGTCTCTGAAAGTTGCTGCATCCATTTCCTGCCAACATACTAATGGTTTAAGCAAAATCTCTGAAGTTCTGATATTTACCCTTAGTTTCCTTGTTTTTATACCAATGGGTAGAGATAAAACAGACAGAGGGAAGTATGCAATATGACATTACCACTCAATGAAACTTCGGATATTGGATGAAACTTACAATGCTGTATATGAGAGGAAACGTTCTCTGGCCTTTATGTTTTACAGCAGGCATAATAGAGAAACTCGGCACCATATCTTTCGACCGGAAAGTCCACCTGAGACAAATATTAGCAATAAATCACTTTAAGCACATAATAACACAATGCTTTCAGTTTTTATACATTAGAAATTTCTCTGGCTTGATCATGACGGGGATGCTGCTGTGGATTTGTGGTTGTACTTTTTATAATAAAATGCGGTATTTTGTTTTGAGCTTCGGGTAGTGCCTGTAGACTGATAGTTTCTCTACGTTTGCCACTGAGGCACAATGAAACTAATGAGGAGAGGCAGGTCACGCAAGACATGAGATGATCAGTTAAGGTTGAACATTCGCGTCTAAAACCTCTCTAGCGACATGATGCAGACTTAACTTTTTTACTCTATCGTTACATTTTCCCTTTAGTGCTTGTAAGTGGGTGATGAGGTGGATTCCTATATAATACCTACCCGTGTAGCTTTGTTGAGACAATTAATGAGATATTTCCTACATTCCTCACTTCTCTCTTCTCTCGATAGACTCTCTCTCTCCCCCATTTCTGTTACAGAGCCTTGAAGCTCTCTTCTTCTTCTTGGAGAGCTTCCCCGCCCGTAACAATGGTATCGGAGCTTTCGTTCTGGGTCAAGGATTGTGGAGCGCTGAAGGAAGTCGATTCAGATGGCGTCCCTTGAAGAAGCCCTAAAAGTATTGATCAATCAGCAAAGGTCAATGACGCTCCAAATGTCGGAACAAAACAAAAGGATTGATGATCAACAACAATTGTTCGGCCAGATATTGAAGCAAATGAGGATGATCATCAATGGAGCATCATCAGAGAAAGATCACGACCGTGTGAGGCAATTGGATAGAGGTAATCTCAGACAACTCAATTTCAACTTCAATTCACCTCTACAAATTCCCCAATTTGATGGAACTGATGTTCAAATCTGGATTAAGAAGTGTGTTAAATACTCTGAGTTGAACCAAACTTTGGATGTAGAAAAAGTGGATGTAGCTTTGAGGTATATGATTGGGATGGCTGGAGTTTTATTTAATAGGTATGCTGTAGGCAGGCCTAACATCTGTTGGGAAGAGTTTGTGATAGATTTGAGCACTAAATCCAGAGATGAACTAGGTCCTTGGTCAGTTGAGGAGTCCAGCATATTAGAACAAATAGGGAGTTGAGAGGATAGTGGTGACAGATCTGAAGAGCTAAAGGGTATTATGATGCTGAAGAGTCCAATATTACCAGTTAATCATGTTTTGGACAGTATTGTAGAAAGATCTTACAAAATCCAAAACATGGGTAGCACAACTCAGTGTCAACCTATGTCTCAACAAAAACCAAGGTTCAGGGCTAATGCAGTGTGGGCTGAAAAGATTGGTAAGGAATGGAATTACTACTATGATATGATCTATAAAAAACGTCCCCAGTGTGAGCACAAGGAAGTTCAGTTGCCTCGGGAAAAAGTCATTGGTAGGGATGATAAAGTTCATGCTTCAACTAAGGCAACACTGCTATCAGTTGTCTCAGCAGTGCACCTCCCAAGTAAGACCCCTGATGATGTGGCTAAGGGAGGCAAACAAGAAAATTTAGAGGAAAAGACTTCTGATGACTCTAAATGAGTTACCAAGCCTGTTAGTTTACCAGTGGAGAACCAACCTAGGTTCATACCAGCTTCAGTAAGGCCTAAAAGGATGGAGGAGTTATGCTATTGTTTTGATGAGTCTTTTGCTAAGGGGGAAGGAATGATGCAGGCCTTTGGACTGTTCTAATACTACATACTAACTATTTTACTATGTTTACCCTTCTCTGTTTACTGCCCTATATTTTACTTTACCTACTTGTAAGTATTGGTGTGTAGCCTTTATATACAGATCTTCCGAGTGGAAATGACAACCAATTTACAATCCCAATTTCTTTCTCATCTAACTTTCTCTCTACCTTAACTTTCTATTATACAACTCCTCGAGATTCTCTTCTCCTTCGCGAGTAGTCTCCACGAGCTGTATCATTGGTATCTTTTGAGAAGGGTCATGAATGCCTGGGGAAAGAAACCCCACTATTTCTAGAAGAAGGAAAATTCTCAAATATGGACCATGGACAGATATTACAAGGCATTAGGCAGCAAGTTCAAGTTCCAGTGACTATTTCCACTTGGAACACTGAGGAATGTGGGTTGCAGGTTGCAGTACCACTACCAGATTCCCCATTGATTCAAGGGAAATTGCAAGAATGTGATGAATTATTAAGCAAACGAAGTAAATGTGCATTTGGAGTGTTAAAATTGGGGTACTTGAGTCATTGCATTTCAAGACAGGTGGGATCTCTTGATTCCACCAAGATGGAAATGGAGTTTACATGCAAAAGTAGTAGTCAAGTTCTAAGGAATATGAGACATGAGGTGGCAGTAACACAAGTATCACCGCCAGTGATACAAGGACTGTTGGAGGTACCTACTGATTCTAGCAAGATAGGAGCTGAAAATAGTTGGACAACCCCCACCCATGGGAAGGAGATAAGGGCAGTAGCTGTGGTGTTTGTTGGGGAGTGGTATACTCATTTTATGACACTAACTCACTCTTATACCGCTGTGGAGGTCGCTCAAGGATACTTTGCAATGCATGTGGTGGACGGGCTAATGTTTCTTTCTTATCACCCCCAACTGAAGAGACTTACTGGAGTGATCAGCAAGGGTTTGGAAACCTACCTCAGGTGCAGGAGCTTCCACAATCCAAAACTGTGTTTAGCCAAACCCTTACAACAGAGGGAGACAATGGTCAGACTAATAAGATTTTAGTGGCAAGGAGATCAGAATAGGAGGCAACACCTAGCCATCACCACCCAACGGAGATCTGACAAGGTGTTGGCTTCGGAAGATTAGATATGGCCTGAGCTGCAGCCTTACTGGCAGACCAATGTGCCACAAAGTACTATTAAGAAGTGTACTGAGCTAGTGGCAGTGGTATATGTTGAAGTTTGGAAAGATATCTTTTGATTCCAGCAAGATGGAAACTGTGAAGGAATGGCCAACCCTCATCAATGAAGAGTTATTGGCATTGTCAATGGCTGGGCAGAGGTGGGAACAATACTTAATCCCTCTACCACTTACCATCAAAACTGATCAAATGAGTTCCATAAGGTTAAACAACAACAACAACCCATTTAAATCCCACAAGAATAGGGTCTGGGGAGGGTGTGTGTACGCAGACCTTACCCCTACTCGAAAGTAGAGAGGCTGTTTCCAAAGAGACCCCCGGCTCAACGTCGAAAGTTGCATTGCTTGACTAACTGCTACTTCATTAATTAAAGAAGCGCAGACAGTTTAGAGATCCATTTTGATTTATTCCATCCATTTTGATTTATTCCATAAGGTTAATAGAACGCAAAGTGACAATGCATTGCCTACACTTTTGGCTAGCTAAGCTAATGAGCTATACTTATGGGGTTCACTACAAACAAGAAAAGGAAGAGGGGCAAGGTCAATTGAGGAGAAGCTCTTCTCTGTTGGATGATAATCAAAGGAAGTCGGTCTCTTGGCCCTAAGCTGCAGGAGTAAAGTCAGAAGCTTCAGCTATTACATGCTAAGGTTTGGATTTGCAGAGAGGTCTTTAGGGGCTTCATAAGGGGGCTACAAAAATATCAGGTGATTCCAATAACCATCATTCACTGGGAGCTATTGGGAAGAAATCACAAACAGTTGCTGGTTAAGAGAATTCGGAATCCAGGTATCTTAGCCATTCCTAAGCCCTTTCTAAAGAGGGTACACTAGAAACAACCAGCACAAACTAAATGGGTCAAAAAGTGTTTGGAAACCTACCTCAAATGCATATGCTTCCAATCTCCAAAGCCTTACTTGTCTGGAGAGACTACTGTGGAGGTAGTAAATAGGCCCTTACAGCAGAGAGAGGCTATAGTTATGTTTGAACGGTTGAAGTGGCAGTTACAAAGGGCACAAAACCAAATGCAGCAGCTAGCCAGTCAACTTAGGTCTAATGGTCCAATAAAAGCGGGGGGGGGGGGGGGGGGGGGGG
>OOIL02000560.1:2008027-2083378 GCA_900332095.2 Cuscuta campestris
GCTGTCTTTTGAGCCTCTCCAGGTCATTTCTAAAGAAGGAAAGGTGGCCTACATGCTTCATCATCTACTCCAAATTAAGATTTACTCTCAACCTAAAGCTAGTAAGAGGAATCCCGAAAAGAGCAAACAAAGAAGGGGTGTAGTTCTAGTGAATTGGTTAGAAAATCCAGATGAAGAAACAACATGGGAGTGGTCTATTCATTTCAGGAAGAAAGTTCCAAAGTTTAGCTTTGAGGACAAAGCTGTGGCCAAGGGGAAAGGAATGATGCAGACTTAACTATTTTACTCTATATTTGTATTTACCCTTTAGTGCTTTTAAGTGGGTGATGAGGTGGATTCCTATATAATACCTACCCGTGTAGCTTTGCTGAGACAATTAATGAGAATATGAGATATTTTCTACATTCCTCACTTCTCTCTTCTCTCGATAGACTCTCTCTCCCCCATTTCCGTTACAGGGCCTCGAACTCTCTTCTTCTTCTTGAAGAGCTTCCACGCCCGTAACACGACATGACCTTTTAAAGGTCTCTTTGGAGATGGCGTATTAGGGTTGTAAAGACTTGTAGATGCTGTGTTTATTTACTTGCCACTCTATGGGTCACTATTTGTTGGGCATCCTCTCAGAAACAGCATATCCATTTCTTTGGAGTACAGGTAAGATTTGCATACACCTTGCCTCGCCCAAACCCCATTCTTGAGTAGATATACTGAATTTGTTTGGCGTAGTTATTAACATATAGTCATGACAGGGCATAGAGCTGCTAGTGAGTGTACTCTGTGGAGGGGTTAGATTCAACATACCCAATGAACAAAAGGATAGAGAAGTGTGCACATTCACGAATCAACATTCGAAGCCAGTAGGAATCCACCGAATTCTCTATGTTTATGAATATCTGGAAAGTTAAAAAGCCCCCTTACTGTAAAAAGACATAAAACTCCCCTTTCTACTGCCACACTTAGATAGAAATGCATTTTCATCAATACCGCAAGTTCTGCAACAGCCACAATGTGCATCACCCCTTGAAATTTCCTGCAACATCAGAAATGAAAGAAAATCTCCACCTCAACAGCAACATGGCTTTCTTGTACTGTATAATATTAGAGAATGCTACTGTATATAAACCAAAAAGAAGGGAGCACACTTGAGCATGGTATACTTCATGTAGATTGCATCATGCATATGGGGGACATCCTCATTTTCAATAAAAGCCAATTGTTCTCTCAATAGTAACAAGTTCTGAGATATATGACTGAATATCACATAGAACAATATGGAATAGTCGAGGGTCAGGAACACCTGTATGCGCGACAAAGTTATGATGCATCAACTTGTGGAAATGTACAAGAAAAGAAAATTTGCCCCACTCTGTTTTTTAAAAATTACTTTTAAGTCCTTTTGGTGGCATTAAATGGGTTATATACTCTATTATTAGCAGAATAAGTACCATCTGGCTAGTTTGTTCAGCCGAATACCCCTTACCAAACAGGCCCTTGTTATAATTAGAATTAGCATCAAAGCAGTAAAGAAAACAAACTCACTGAGAAATAAGGTATGGAAGCTCTGTGACCAATAAGAGTTAAGTAGAAGACACAGCCGAGAGCAGCAGCAGTCCGGCGCTCATACAGGGAAAGACTCTCACATGTGATACAATATCCGTAGGAGATAATTAAGAACACAACAAAAGTAACCGTCTGAGAAAGGACTCCGGTCATATACACTCCAAAAGATATCCATAACGAGCATACATGCGCGTAATAGCATGAAGACCTGAAAAACAGCACCCATTACAACCAAAGAAGTCCTACCATTAATGCGAAATCGTGGTGCTATATATAAAGGGTAGTAGGCATACCAGAAGAGGAAGCATAGCATATGTTGTAAAGCTTTGATCAGTGGAATGGAAGCTAATGTCCACTGCAATTTATTCATCTGCCATTGTACAGTACAAATAGACAGACCCAAATAGAAATTGAGAAAATTAAGGCTGACCATTTCACCCTAAAAAAGTAGAAACTTACTGGGCAAACAAACAATTTGGTAGGGGTAGATCAGGGCATCGGGCTGAGCTATTTTGGGGACAAAAGAAGCCCTAATTCTGAATTTTCAGCTTTTCAAGGGAAAAAACAATATTTTTGCTTTCCACATAAACTTATATGCAAACAATATTTCACATCTTACTCACCAAATTTCTAAACAATCGTAAAAACAAAATCTCTAACCATCCACCATAACCAAGTGAACATGAATTGGAACAAAACAATACTGCATTAAAATTAAGTTTGAAATTATGACTATCCTTCCCATAAAGCATAATTTAATTTTATTAATCAAAATGAAGTACACTCCGTAATAAATAGGCTTGGATATTCCAATTAATGCAGTATTTGATACCTAAGCTCCACATTCAAACCTATATACATTAATGATTTGGTGTGCTAGAAACTGTGATCAGAATGTGCAAAACGCAGCAGCTTTCCAATTTCAGCATCAAATGCTAATTAATCAGTAAATAACCGAAAATGCAAAAATAAAACATTGAAATGAATAAATCCTCTTGATTAGGGAACCTGAAAATGGCGGGTTCTGAAAGTGTTGAAGGTCCACGAACAGAAGGAAAGTGACCAAATCAGCATCAGAGAGAAGTATAGAAGCGGCAGCCTTTTATACGCTTCGTCTACACTAATGCGATCCCACCCATTCGACTCTGAAAATGCCGTAGCAAGCGCCTCCCCCATTTTCACCCGCGGAGAATAGCCGCAGTTCGTGTTCTTCTTCACAGAACTGGCGGAGTCCACTAAGCCCCCCGCTTTAGAGTTTTATAAGGAGCCACGTACTCAATTTTTCTTTACTTTTACACTATGTTTGGTTCAAGGAATTCAAAAGAGAAAATGAAGTGGAAAACAAGTTTTCTTGTTTGGTTAGAAAGGAAAAGTGGAAGAAAAAGAGAATGAGAAAGCAAAATGTACCAAGTGGAGGGAAAACCAAATTCCTCCCATTTTGGTGAGGAAAATGAGAGAAAACTATTTTCTTTTCTTTTTCCTTCAAAATTCCTTGAACCAAACATAGTGTTAGAGTTCTTTTGAGTCATTTAACTCTACAAATTATATCAATACTCCTTAACTTTTAAAAAAATTACATCAATGGTCCATCAGTGCAAGTATAGATTTATCTAAAATCTTATATTACACGTGAATATTGTAATATATTTTTCCTAACATTTTCTTCTACATTTTTTAAATTTTTTAAAATCCTAGATATTTACTCTTGCTTTAGCCGTTGGTAAGGGAACTCGAAGCCCACACGTCAACCGAATAATCTTTTCATCTATCGATCAACCTCTTCGTCAGTCCATGACGTCTTCATCAAGCTCCAACCGGTATATTGATGACCGTGTGATTAACGCACTGCCAAATTTGAAACAAAAGGACCACTGATGCAATATTTTAAAAAATTCAGGGATCATTGATGCAATTTTAAAGTTCAGAGATAATTCGGGCAATTTTGAATTCAAAGTTAAATGGTGCAGAAAAAGCTCCTCTGTTTTTGAATGTTAGAATTCATCTCTTTCGCTTGCCAAAGAGGCCCAAATAAGAGTGCTAGCCTTAATTTACTAAATCTCTTGTTTTGATATTAACAAATACTATAGGAGCTAACGTTTGTTTGAGTATTTCAAGAACAACAAGAACCCATTAAGTATTGGTTCTCAAGAATAAAATTGAAACACAAGCGAGCACAGAACATAGCTAGAATTATATGTAAGACTATTACTCCCTTTGGTCCAAAAACTTCTTCTTTTGACTTTTTTTGTTAAATAGTAACACTCTTTAATCATAAATTGTGCTCCATCGTTCCCCAAAACTTCTCTCCTTTCTTTTTTCATCTGTCCCTAAAAACTTTTCTCATTTCTATTAAAAAGTCACTTTTACCCCTATCATTCTTAACCTACCTATCACATTACATTTTTTCACTACTAATCTACCATTCACATCTACTTTTACCTATCACATCCAAAGACATTTTTGGAAAGTCAACACCAAAATTCATCCATCTTAAATCTCTTAAAATTCAAAACAAGAAATATTTTATGGAACGGATGGAGTAAGAAAACTATATTAATTTATAATATAAATTCAATATATTTAGGGTCATCTTAGGATATGATTTTGATATATCAAATTATTATAAAATTTATTTTTATAGATTATGTTTAATATATGGTTAAAGAATATAATTACTTGACTAAAAAATCAAAACAAGAGTTTTTAGGACCAGACGGAGAATTTTATATGTCTATATCCCCGATCTCAAAATGCACTCTCAAAATGTATTTAAAACCTTATTTCATTCAGTTTGAAACATACAAAAGGTTTTAAACAAAATTAGAAAGGATTTGAGTCAATATAAAAAATCATGATTTTGGTCATCTCGTTCACTACTGTCAGCGGGACCTCACCACAAAGTAGGAGTGGGCACGGATCCGGATGGTGCAGATTTGTAAGTTGTCCCACGTCTTGTCCTGTTATATATATAAACGATTTGTATTACAACTTTATCCCATTTTATCCTATAAAATTTAAGATCAAAATAAATCGAGATGGATTCAAGTTGTCCTATTTTGTCCTTATGTCAAATATAAGATGGATCATATAAAAAGAGGGAGGGGGTACTCAATCCAAAAGCTACAAAATGTCATAAATAAAAGGAAGTCTTTAAAACTCCCAAAAAGATTCAAAAGCTAGTTGTGTACACTAAACAAATAGCTACTCGACACAGAAACTTATAAAACAAACAAAATTACAAATTAGTGTTTAAGGCATTGTTCTAAAAATTGAACTGGACATCGGTCCGGATGATGTAATAGGTCAAGAGTTAACTGGTTGAATCGTGCAAACCCAGGTCAATGACCTGGTCAACTATAATAAAAAATAAAATTTCATATTATAGTACTCAATATTTTTATTTAATAAAAATGTTTTAATTCGTATATAATATTTTAGACTTATATTACATTGACAGAAAAGACAAAATGAGAAAAAGAAATAAATTGTAGCATATAATATTATTCCACATATAATTAGTAAATAGAGTAAATTCAATAAAAGGTCCTAGTTATAGGTCGTTTTACATATTTAGTCTCTACATATCAAATATTATTAATTTAGTCCCCAATTATTATATCATTTTTAACGAATGGTCCTTTGTTAACGTTTTTGTTAAGAACATGTATAAAATTGTATATTCATACTTCTCTCCTCAATTAAGCTTTCTCCCTCCTCTCGTACTCTTTCCCAAACTCGTCACTGAGTTTCAAGCTCTAAACCCAAAACTAAAATGATCATTCCTCTCTCAATTATTAGTCTTCCTGGTGGAACCTAAAATCAAAACCAATAAGCTTTATGGATGAGTTTTATTGGTAAGTCTCAAGAAATTGCAAAGAAAATAAACATAAAAACTCATCCATAAAGGTTACTCGTTTCGAATTTGAGTTCCACCAGTTAGACAGACAATTGAGAGAAGAGTGATGGTTTTGATTTTGGGTTCAAAGCTTCAAATTCAATGACGCGTTTGGGAAAGGAGTGCGAGGGGATATAAGAAGCTTAATTGAGGAGACAAAAGAGTGTTAGTTTACAATTTTATCCACGTTCTTAACGGAAATGTTAACAAAGGACCATTCGTGGAAATGAATGTAATAAATTGGGGACTAAATTAGTAATATTTGATATGTAGGGACTAAATATGTAAAACGACCTATAACTGAGACCTTTTATGAAATTTACTCTAATAAATATTACTCCATACTAAAATTTTGAAGATGAAAATAATTTTTTGGGTATACAATATTTATATTTATTTTTTCTTTTGAAAAAGTAACATTTTTTTCTTTTAACTAATTTAGAAGTTCATAAAATAAATACGGAGTATATTATAAATAAATGTCTATCTAAGTTTTGTTCAAATATAAATAGCTCATATATTACGTGTTGTAAGACATTTTAAACAAATGTTGAAGTATCTCAAGTGGACAAAATGTATGTTGAGTAGACCCGATCACGGGCCCGGGTATCCGGCCCACCCGCAAAAGCCCGCCCGCAAAATAGCGGGCTTGGGCTTGACATGTTAGGGTATGGGCCGGGCTTGGGCCTTATAAATGGCGGCCCGAATATTTTAGGGCCAGGCTCGGGTTAATACTCAAGCCCACGGGCCGGCCTGGCCCGAATAAATTAAAATATTTTTTATTAATATAATTATAATAAAATAACAATAACAACATTAATAATAATAATAAAGAACAAACCTATTTCAAATTATTATAAACACACATACATACTCTATGGAGAGAAAAAATATACTATAAGTTTATATAATAAAATGAATACATCAATCTTTACTACTCCAAATTGTTTGCAACGTATCACACATTGATTATGACATTCCAATAGATAATATTTTGTACTCCATACATAGTAGCAATATCAAACAAAATATATATATATATATATATATATTAATTTTTCTTTCACTACTCATAATAGTTTTTATATCAAATATCTAATATATTAACTTGTTAATTTATTTTTTAAAAAAATTATTTTTAAAATTATTTAGAAGTTTTTGTCGCTTGGGTCGGGCCAGCCCGAAGCCCGCGGGTAAAAATACGGGCCGGGCTCGGGCTTCAATTGTTAGGCCCGTTATACAGGCCGGCCCGGGCTTGGGCCTAGAAAATTCTCATAAAGTAATGTCTCGGCCCGGCCCGAAACCCGGCTCGGCCCGCACTTTCATCAGGTCTAATGTTGAGTTATTAAAGGTTGCAGGTTTGATCCCCATCCCTCCATTTCACTATTTGAATTAAATATAAATATAGTTTTAAATCCGAACCAATGACCAGATTGAGCTAACCTGAGTCACCCGATTCACCGGGTTAATAAGGAAACAGGTTTGGCTAATGAGCCATACTGATTAGTCTCTGGGTCGCAGTCTGACTGGTAGAACCGGCCAATCCGGTCCAGTCTTCAAAACACTAGGTTTAACTTGAGATTTCTCATGTAAACATGTGAGCGGTAAAACAAAAACCAAGCAGTAGAAGAAAAAATCTACTTCCCATTAACATGTGTTTCCATGTGTCATGAATCCAAAATATGTCTATCTTCCACAGTTAGAAGATCACTTTTGTTTCTTGAGTAGCTAAGGCACCTAACGTTTCATTCAAAAAAATACAAACATCTAGCCATCCAGCAAAAAACAAAAGCAGTAAAGATCATTGTGATAGTGATTAAGAATCTAATGTGTATCTGTATGAGCAGCTTCACGTTCAGGTCTTTTAGAGCTAAGTTGAATTCGTTGAGAGTGGTTGAGTTTAGTTCTATCCATATGTTACAAAGACTGCTTCAACAAAATGCTTCAAACTAATTTAATATTCAACAATACAACCTAATTAGTGTTAACCCCGTGCTTCACACGGGCTCGTATACATTCTCAATTTTTGATATTTTATCCATATAATTTTATTTATTTAGTTTTCTAATAGTGACATAATATGTGTTAGATGAATATTTTTTTTAACTCTAAGATCTATCTTTTTTCAAATAATATAATTTAAATATAGATGTAAATGCACTAAAGACTTTATAAGTATTTTCTTTAAAAGTAGTAAAAGATAAATGATTTATTGTTTTTAAAAACCATATAAAACTTAATTTTTCAAAACATAAATAAAGTTAAAAACTATTTTATAGATATACTTTAATTATGTAAATAAAATATGTTTTAAACTGGTGGAATATGTATTGGTATGTTTATTTAAAAACAAAAATTTTATACAAAACTAATGGCTATTATTGAATGAAGTACTAATGAAAATAGTTTTAATTAATAAAACATTATAATAAAAAATAGATTAATTAAATAATCCTATATATAGGATATATAGGATATAATAAAACATTATTGAAAGAAGTACTAATGCACATGTGGATGCACATGTGGCATACCACATGTCAACACCCCAAGAAGTTATATAGGATAGGATAGGATATAGGATATAGGATATAGGATAGGATTGTTACATAAGGTTTCAACAAAAACTATACAAATTAATTTAATATCTAGCGATCTAGTATAATCTAATTATTTAAATATTAGCAATTCAATTGTTTAAGCACTGAAAAATTGAAGAGAAATAATCAAATCAAGGAAAATTTGAACGTACAGATGCTTTTGATATATGAACTCAGGAATCATGTTTTCATGCAGAAAACAACTCTTAGGGTCTGGGCTTTGAATTGATTGAGGAAGTGATGAATTGAGGAAGAACGAAGAAAGACGGATAAATTCTCATGCAAACATATGAATTGAGGAAGGATGAATCCTTGGTGAGTCAAATTGGATGTCTAGACGAGATGAATTTATGAATCGTGGAAGAACGACAATCTATTAAGGTTAATTTCAGTCCAACTGAACGAGATGTAACCACGAGTAGAGTGACTAGCGACTTAGCGAGAATGAAAAGAGGTCTGGCTCTCGAGTATGGACTCTGGACCACATAAAGTTAATAAACTTTAGAATGAAGCCTATAAGTGAACTTCCTTAATTAATTAATTAAAGAATGAGAGTATTTAGATTTTAGACTAGAATTAGTACTATATATTAGTAGAGTAGATGAAATGGGACAAATGAGACGGAACGGTATAAACTTAACTTGTCCTGCTCATGCCCATTAGGACAGGATAGGTCTGGGATAAAAAATGCATCCTAATTAATTGGTACAATTACCAAACAGTTCTGAGAGTTTTTTGAATGGTTCAACGAGAAAGGATTTCACGCCCACACCTACCGCCGAGCGTGACCCACTACTATTGCTGTGTTAAGAGCACATACTGTGACTTCGTGGGGCGCAGCAGAAATCACTAATTGGAAGCTACGCAAACAGATCAAACAACTATGTTGTAGAAAAGATACTGCAGCACTGTCACAGTAACAGATGACAGAGAATATATCTTCTTGTCACAAGCACACATGAAGAATACAAAGTAAAAGCAGTAAACAGTACACGAGAATTGTTTATGTAGTTCGGACAACCTCTCCTACGTCTGCAGGGCCCACGTCTGTGTAACAGCCCTTCCACTAAATCACCGCAAGAATTACACAACCAATCACAAGAGAACCTTCTAATGTATTGATTTGTCTACTTACGAATGACTTGACGACAAACTCTATTTGCGTCTATCTCCACGACTTGTTACACCTTCTAAAAGATCTTCTTGAAGGACGTAGATTCCAGTACACCTTCAAACAAAGATTCTGTCTTGATCTACAAAAATATGAAGGCTGCTCTGAAGCTCATAAATCAAGATTGAACCGTTAGAATTCTATCTTCACTGTTCAGATTGAAGCTCCACGAGTCCTTAGACTCCTCCTAAAATTTCAGCACGATCGGAAAAGATTTGGTACTCCAACCTTTGACAAAACCAGAGCTACATTTTTTGAAAAAAAAAACAGTGAAAATATGTAGATCGTAACTTTGATAACAAACGATCCGTAACTCCGATTAACGTGAAAATTGGACATGTTGAAGCCCTATATATGTGTCGGGAACACTCTCTGCAACTTTTAGAAAAATCCAACGGTCGGATCTTCAGAGATGATTAAATTCGTGCAGGCTGTCGAGAAAATTTGGACTATCAAAATCTGCACCTTGTTTTTCTTTTGATCGGATTTGCTGCAGTTTTTTCGTATTTTTTGCATGTCAAAACCCTAAGGGAGGGCAAAGATAATATATGGAATAGAATAACCCTGCTATAGTTTACTTAGGAGTCTCAACCATGGCTTCCTCCTCAAGAATAGCAAACCTTGTAGGATTAGAATTCTCTTTTCAAGCTCTTTCCTCTTTATCTTTCTTCACATGCTAGGAATCTAAGTTTAAACAGAATATCTAAAATAATTCTAGGTAAATCTATTGGTTTGTCAAAAAATAATGCCAACATAATATGGAACTAACAATCTTCCCTTTTGGTAATTTTTTTGACAAAAAGGAATCTCATTTGTTTTGAACCTCTTCTCCCTCTTTTTTGTATAAAAAATGTGAAAGGTTTTATTAAGAATATTGGGGCAAAAAGAGAAGAGTAAAATTCAAGTGAGTTTGAGCATTACACTAATGAATATCAAAAAAGACCTAAACTTTGTCACATCAACTTGTGCCATACTTGAGCGATTCCCCCTCAGACGATCCATCTGAAAAAGTAATAATCTTGCAAAAAAAGACATGTATACAACCAGCAAAAACATCTATGTTCTAAGGTTTTCCACGCTGGAGATGAAACACCTCTTAGGGCATCCTCTAAATCAGGTAGAGATGGGTGTGCACAGACCCAAGCGGGATCTGAGTATACCAAATCGATTCACATCGAATGCTCTTTTACACATGCCCAATACCCGTTTTTTCATAGCTATAAACTTCACACTCTAATGACTAGAAGGTGTCACTTCATCACACTTATGAGATGATTCAGCACTCTTAATAGCACAATGATTTATTTTCTTTTCTCCTTGATGCAAGCTTGCACTACTAACATGGCATTTATCAGAAGCAACACCCTTCACACAAGGATTATCAACTTTTTTATTCTGATTCTTAGGTACCCAAATCATCCTTGTTACATCCTTTTTTCTATATCTTTGCTCTTTAAAAAACTTGCTTTCCTTTGAATGTATCCCTTTTTTCCATAGCAAACACAAACATAATTAGCATATATATTAGTATAAGAATACCTTTCAGTTTAGGATAATGATCCTTGTGTCTTCTCATACTAGATTGTTTAATCCGCCTAATAATCAAGGTGAGTTTGTGAGTTTGTTCTAGCGTAAAAATCATAGATAACGATAACTCATGTACATAAGCAATAAAAGATTCGTTTATGTGAATTACTTGGTTATATTGTTTAATTATCAATTTGTTAAACTTGATTAAATTGTCGAATTGATTAAGAAGAGACCAGGTACGTTTTCCTTACTCAAATTGATATTGTTTATGTGTCAGTAATCTCTATAGAAGTTGTTAAGGGTAATTGTTAAACCTGAAGAAAATCATTGAACCTTCTATTTCGGAAATTCCAAATTAGACGTTAGCTAGGTACCGTCTAACAGTATCACACTACCACCACAAGGCAAATAAATATCGCTGCCGGTACTAGTGCCCAGATGGTCGGGGGTACCAGATCGGCAGTACAAAGGTACCACTGGGTGGTACCAAGGTACCTTGTCCAGTGTTGTGCAATCCTTTTTTCTTAATTGTTTGTTCCGATTCAAGTCACGGATTGACTCCAAGACCTTGTGTGTTGTATGACGGTAGGTGGAAGAAGTTTACACTCGACACTAGGCCACTATTTGTATTATATGATAATTATTTAATCATTGTTTTCCTCTGATCATATTTTAAATATAATCTTTGTATATCTTGAATAAGTAAATTAAGTTTGTTAATAGATTGGACTTGATTAGTTAAATTAAGTTAATGAAATAGGTTACCTAGAAGAACTCTAGGACTACCTTGTGAGAATTAAGATTGTAAGTAGATAATAGGTTGTAGACCCTTGTGGACTTAGCGTCCAGTGGAATTTGGATAAAGATATACGTACATGGAATTTGGGATCTGATCCGTAAGATTGCAAGTTCCACCCTACCGGCACCGTAGGTACCATATTGACCCAAATTATGACCGTATGTAGGCCCCATTCCATTCAATTTATTTTTTCTTATTTTTTCTTATTCTTATTAAAATCAGATCAGACCAGATCAAATCGGATCAGATCGAATCAGATTAGATCAGATCTGATCAGATCGAATCAGATCATATCGAATTAGATCAGATCAAATCGAATCAGAATAGATCATATCCAATCAGATCAGATTAGATCAGATCAGATCTAATCAGATCAGATCAGATCCCATAAAGAATTATTATTATTATTATTATTATATTTATCTTTATTATTATTATTATTATTCTAAAAACTAAAAAACAATATACTTTAGAAACAAGTTAAATAGAAAACCGAGAAAGTAATCCTTAATTATTAGACATCGGAAAAATTATTTTTAAAATACATTGACAATGTCAGTCTAATTCTACTTTTAAAATATATTTTTATTGCTACTTGTAATTTGAGTTTCTAAAGTTTTGATCTTTTATAAGTATGAGATATTTTAATAAAAATACTATCTTTTCTATATATTGATTATCTAAATTTAATTACTTTTTAATGTATATATACATTAAATATGAATTCTAATGTATGTATGAAGTAATTATTAAAATATTAAATTAATATTCTAATTTCAAAAAAAATATCATAAAATAAAAAATATTATTACATTATAATATGATTGATTATTCTAATATATGAATTAACTTATTTTATTTTATTAAAAAGTAATCATAAAATAAAAATATTGATTATATTATAATATGAATTATCATTACAATTTTCAAAAGTTATTATAAGGTCAAAGAAAATTATTGATTTAATTTTAAATCAAATCATAATTAATCAGATCGGATCAGATCAAATCAAATCAAATCAGATCCAATCAGATCAGATTAGATCAAATCCAATCAGATCAGACCAGATCCAATCAGATCAGATCAGACCAGATCAGATCAGATCAAAACTTATTAAAATCAAATCAAATCAGAAAAAATAAGTTGAATGGAACGGAGCCATAGTAGTTCTAATGTCATAGATTAGACTTGATTCATGACCGTATTTAGTGACTCTAAGTCCTAAGATAAGATTGTGGATAACGAAGATTTGGCCTTAGCCTAGAATAGGTTATAAGCTAGTGTTAGAGATGAAATATTGTAAGAAGTTGAATGTTGAGTTAATAACTTATGCAAGTGAAGAGGCAAGGTAAGAAACATGTGTGAATTGTTGGTATTGTTTATATCATTTGATGTTGTATGTAATACTACTTGTGCATGGAATACTATAAATTATAATGTATGTTGAAAAAACCATATGTGTGACTTCTATTGTTAGAACTCCTCACTCAGCGTGAAAACAGAGTGTATAGTTTGTTTTACTTGCTACGTGTAGGTAACAGGAATAAGGAATAAGCAAACAATCCTGGAAGGCAACAAGGATAAAGAGATGAATGGATGCTGACTGAGGAGTTTACTTAAATTAATATTATGTTTGAATTTATTATGTTTTCGGGCAAGAACCCACAGTTGTGATTCCATCCATACCAATACCAATGGTAGAGGGGCGGGGTATTGGACAACAACGAAGATATATTGGCAATACTAAAGCCCGCACTAATCAGCCTTAGAAACAATTGGCCGGGCTTGGAGCAAGCTAGAGAAGATGAAGTGGGAGGTGTGAAGAAGACATAGCTGCTGGGGCCATGGAATATAGCACTCGAGGATTTTTTTTGTCAATACAATGGAGTACATTATAGTAGTAGTAGTAACATCTTGCAATTCTAGTCACCACAAATAGGCCTTCATTGTATATACTATAAAAAAAGGTTGAATTAGGAGTGACTGCAATTGCAGTCACTTTCCCCCATTTCGCTTCTCCCCTGTTTCATACTTGACTGTGTATTCTGATTGTCTTCACGTGATTGATGCTATTAAAAGGGATAGTCCATTCTTATCATACTTTAGAGTTGTGATTAGTGATTGCAGGATGCTTCTACAGACTTTGTGTTTGATTTCGATATGTTTTTTTTATCGCTCTTGTAATTACGTGACTCATGTTTTAACAATACATGTTGATTCTTGTAGAGGGATGTGGGATTTTAGTCCCTTGTGCTTTTTTGTTTCATTAATGTAATTCTACTTTTTTTTCAAAAAAAAAAAACATAGATGCGTGAACATTACTAATTTGAAGGGCAGGCCTAAAGTGTGGATAAGGGAGAGAAATCCCAATGATTGTCCCCCAGAATTAGTGGGCCTGCTCGGTTTCCGTTTCCTATGGGACGAGGAGAAGTGGGCCACTTCTATTAGTTTTTGTTTTTATTTTGAAGAAGGGCCACTTCTAGTTTTTGATTTATTTGCTTGTTTTTTTCCCATGACAATCTAACCCCGTCTTGTCCCCAAGCGAGGAGCCTCCGAAACTAATTGTTAATTAGGGTCATGCTACACTTACACTACAAATTATACACTATTTGTACACCGCAGGCATACACAAACATTTTGATGGTTTAAATCGACACAAGTGTTGGTGCGTTAACAAAAATTTACACAGACACAAAGTGTTTGTGCATTAACAAAAATTAGTTTTACACCAACACAAAGTGTTAGTCACAAAGTGTTGGTGCAAACCTGCGGGGTAAAAAGTAGGGTACAAAATATGGGGTACAAGTAGCTTTATCCTTGTTAATTAACTATCCTCCTGGTCTCGAATTAGAGAGAAAAATCTTTAAGGTCATATTCTAATTTGTATTCTATATTTTTTACTCTTATTTTAGTTTTTATCTCTATTGTGCTTGGGTATAAGATTTTATGTCGTGCGGATTAATTCTGATCTCAAAACATCAGTATGCGATGATTTGATATTAATTTTTGTATAAATATAATTGTGATGGGTACATATGTATATTTAAGAGGGTAGTGCTATATCCACTCTCTTCTTGGCTAGATGTTATTTTTTTTATGTTAAATAAAAAAACTTTACTCTATCTTATATTCTCTCCGTTCAAACATTATCTTCTCATTGCATGTTACGATGTTTGACTGAATTCTAACTTTTGTGTTTTAAGGACAAAACTTTTGAGCCTTGCACGTGAACATTAATTTAATTTTTAAATTAAAATGGATGACAATGAGATTTGAACTTGTGACCTCTTAGTTCAGTAAAGCTCTAATACTATGTCAAAATATCAACTCAACTAAAAGATTAAATTTATAAAAGTAGGCCAAGACTGCCAGACATAGTTATATACTCTAACCATCCAAAATGTGAATGAGTATAACTACATCCTATTTAAAAATGTAACGAAACATATTAATTACTCCAAGCACTACCATTGTGAATAACCTAATAACCAAACAGTTTATATTGATAATTGCTTAAAATCATGACACACTCTCAGAAATTGTTACATCATGAATTTCTCAAAATCGTAAAACAAAAACCTGAAAACTAATACGAGTGTAATAAGAACTTTTGTTTTTAATTTTTCAACAATATTAACTCAAAATTAACAGTTTTAACTAGTGAGTAAATTCTAATACTACCTCCGTTTCTCAAAAGAGTTCCTTTTTTGACTTTGGGGAAAAATAAGAAAGTGTTAAATTGTAGTTGACTTTCTAATTTTGCCCTTGATGTGATGGGTAAAAGTAAGATGTGATAGTTTAGTTGTTAGTGAAAAAGTATGATGTGATAGGTAGGGTATGAAAAAGTAGGGGTAAAAGTGGTTTTTTAATAGAAAGATGAAGTGTTTTAAGAAAAACAAAAAAAATGAAAGAGGAAGGGTTTTAAGAAACGGAGAGAGTATAATGTTTGATGAATAAATTGTTACGAGTATTTATAAATAACGTAAAATTTTTTAATGTAAACTTATAAAGTATTACATGGACTTTTCATTGCATTAATAAATCAATAATATTTGAAAGAGAACTCATATTATAAGGGCACATGGTCCTTTACAATTAGGTCAATTACTAACTAATACTGGTCCGGTACTTTACAAAAAAAAAAGTAAAAGAAAGTAGGGAGCGTAGTGATTACTACTCCCTCCGTCCCTAAATATTCACAACATTTGATTTTTCAGCAGTCGCGGGAACTTTTGTTTATTTCGACGTTTTCATTGGTTATTTGATAAAATAAAATATTCTTGACACCTCTTATTTCGAAGAACTTTTCATGTAGTTTTTTTATATGTAAATTTTACATTTTATTTCTTTACCAATATATAAATAAAATGAATTGAAAAAACTTGATATTTTGCCTCGGGAATACAAATGTGGTAAATAATTTGGAACGGAAGGAGTACTATACTTTGAAAGGGGAAAAAGTTATTAGTCCTACTATAATAACCAGTCGTGGTAAGTTTTTGTGATTTACTTTTTACTGTCACGGTACTTTCACGGAATATTCTTTTCTTTCTTGCTAAGAGACATATACGTACATGAGTTTTCAATTCTTTTATTACTGAGATTGGCAAACCTCCAATGCTAAGAAAGCTCGAGTGGAATGTGGGCCGGTCATTCCCGTTACCGTTGAATTGAGCAGCTTGGGTTTCCGAACCAAAACTTGACCCGCACCCGCCCGCACTCCTATACCCCTATACTCCAATTTGAATGGTTGCCATCATTTTGTGGAATAATAACGCACGCCTATTTGGTGAATTTTGTATCCCCACGCCTATTTGGTGATTTCATGAGCTCATCCTAATAATATACAGGGAATTTACCTAAATAATACTAAAATATAATGACTTTTCCAATATAGGACTATATGTTTTTATTTTCCTAATGTAGGACCAATGATCATTATCCATTAGTCATTGTTCAAGTAAAACGTCCACCATCACTGGATATTATTTTTCTCACTAGACATTATTAAGTCATATTTAGAAAAGAAAAAAGTTTAAGTCCTACATTGTGAAATGACTTATGTTTTAGTTCTATTTAGTGCAAATTTCACAATAAAATACTCCTTTCATCAAAAAATACTCCTTTCATCAAAAAATACTCCTTTCATCAAAAAAATATTTTAACTTTTCATATGTGTCCTTTGGTCATTGCGAAAAAGTGAAATAAAATGTAGATATGCTAAGTAATTAATGAGTAAAGCTGATGATGAACAATGCTAAGTTCACAAACAGAATAGTCACAAACTTATTATTTATAGTTTAAATTCTTAGTTTAAAATTATTTTAGACTATTCAATTTTTTATTAGAGTTCACAAATAGTAATTAAGTTTGTGAAGTTTCTAAAGATTGTGTTCGTGAACCAAGCATTCCCCGATGATGAGGTTTAAAGAAAAAACATTTGCCAAAAAAGAAACGTTAAGATAATTTATGGACGAACAAATAAGAAAAGTGAGAAGATAAATCTTAGACATAAGGAGTGAGTTTTGAAATCTTACTTAAATTAAATTTGTATTCATTTCGTTTACATGTTTATTATTCACATGTTCAAACTGTATTCAATTTTTTCTTATTTTCATTACTCATTTAATAAAATAATATTCTGTATAATCTTATCGTCTCTTGCTTTATGAAACTTTTGATATAGTTTTAAAATATGTAAATTTTATTTTTTAATTCAACCCCAATTATCAAATAAATTTTATTGAAAATAACTTCAGTCAAACAACGTAAAACAGTTGATTTAAATTTGGACGGACAAAATGTTTCTTAAGAAATTTTCATTTAAAAAAATAATTTAAAATATCAAGTGTTATTCAAATTAGTTCGTGACTCATTGAGTAATGCGCTGCTAATAATCATCCTTGTTTCGGAATGTTTTTAATTAGTTTTTAATATTTTAGATAAATTTTAATTATGTAAATGTGAACATAGATGGTCCTTTGCCGGTTGTCACTTTTATTAGTCAATTTTCTCAAATAATAAGGTGTTTCATTGCTTATTTTTTTTAGTTTTAGACACATGATTCTTTATGAAATAACCAGCTGATCCCAGAAATAAAAATAGACAGAGTGCTATATCATCTTCTATGTTACATGCACATACGCAAATGTGAAAGTAAAAATAAACACAAAGAATTGTTTATGTCGTTCATAGCAAATTTCCCTGTGCCTATGGGGCCCACGTCTATGTATAGTAGTAGCCTTGCCTTTCACTAGATCTTAGAAGTTACACCGGTCAATAATAACGTGCTAAGATACACTTCTCCAAATTATTATTACAAAACCTCAAAATAAGACTTTTATCTCGCTGAGGGAAACCTATACCTAGATGGTGGCAAAAGTTTGTTGTGAAGTGTTGGGAAGCATGATGGAAGCTTATGTTGACAATATGATTGTAAAGTCTTGGAGATTGGGAGACCAGGTGGCAAATGTCGCTGATGTATTTATGATCTTGAACACAACCAATATGAGACTTAATCCTTAGAAGTGCATGTTTTCAGTGCACGGCGGGAGGTTTTTGGGCAATATGGTGAGCAAAGACAGCATTGAGACAAACCTAGAGATCATAAGGTACATGCCAAATTGGAGATGCACCTCCAGGGAACGTAAAGGATGTTCAGAGTTTGGCAAGGCGATTGGCATCTCTAAATTGCTTCTTGTCAAAAATGGTGGAAAAGAGTTTGCCATTTTAAAATTATGTAGTAGAAGACCTATGAATGAACTGACGAGTGCTAGAAGGCCTTTGATGAAATGAAGGAGTACTTGATCCACCCCCTGTCTTTTCCAAACCGAAACCCAGGAAGGTCCTCGTCATGTACTTGGTGGTGGTAGATTGTGCAGTCAGTATAGCTCTGATGCGAGAGGAGGACGAGGTTCAATACCTTGTCTATCATGTAAACAAAAGCCTTAGTGGACCTTGGTTTTGGTACCCTAAGATGGAGATGGTGATGTTAGCGTTTTTTACTAGAAAAAGGCTAACTTCATATTTCCAAACGCATCCATAATGGTAGTTACTAGTGAACCCTTTGCATCCATATTAAGAAACCTCGTGGCTTCCACAAGGATGGTCAAGTGGTCTTGCTTCATTAGCCAGTACTGGGTGGAGTTCAAGCCATGTTCATCCGTCAAGGGCAAACCTAGGTGGATTTCCTTGCTGAGTGTACAACTTGAGACGAAGTCAGAGAGTGTACCACCCTAACCTGCATAACCCAAATATCTGGGTTAGCGAATCGGGTTGCTACTAATCTGGTATCCAAACACACACTATTTTCAAAACAAATTTAAAACATCCAAACAATTCTCAAAATAAATCCATTATCGGAGTAAAAATCCAAATGGTGCGGAAGCTTATGTTATTTAAAACAACACAAATTTGGACTCATGCTCAAAAAACACAATAAGTTTATTCAGAAATAGAAATTAATTGGCCCACATCAAAGAATTAATCCAGTATAGCCTTAAAGGGATGGAGGCGGTGGAATGGGAAGTAGCCAACTCGCCTGAATATTTGGATCATTTGGCCTGGTACAATGACGACAGAGAATTATCGGAAGAACCCCAAGAAGCTAGACTTTTGAGAATGCACGCCCCAAGTTACAACATCCCATCTAGAAAGATAGATTGTACAAGAGGGAATACAAACAGGGTATTGCTACATTGCCACTAGAAGAAAGAGGTTGATGAAGTCATGAGAGAAATTCACGGCACGATATGCATGGCCCACCATGGGGGCTTTAGCGATGTTCAGGAGGACCCCTCCAGGGATACTTTTAGTCGACAATAAAGTAGGATTGTTAAGAATTTGTCCAGAAGTGTGTGGTTTGCCAGCAATTCTAGAATGTCTAGGCATACTGGCAACCAACTACACCCCAATAAGCATAATGTTCCCTTTTTCTATGTGGGGATTGGATTTGGTAGGGGCTATGCCTCAGGGATTTGGCGAGGTGCATTGGGTTATCATGGTAGTTGATTACTTCACCAACTAGGTTGAGGCAATGCCTTTGACTAGTATCACCAAGAAGCAAATGACCAAGTTTGTGGGGTTCCATATTCCTTGTGAGTTTTGGAATCCCATAGCAGATTATAACTGATAATGAGAAGCAGTTTTAGGCATTCGTGTTCACCAAATTCTTGAACAATTTTGGGATCCAACATAGCAACACTTCTTTGGCTTATCCTTAGGCGAATGGCGAAGTTGAAAATGCGAATCGTGGATGGAATTAAGAAGAAGTTGCTAGCAAAAGGGGGCAGTGAGAGGATGAGCTCCCTGGGATCCTCTAGGCCTATCGAACCACTCTAAGAAAGGCAAAGAGAGATACTTTATTTAGTTTGGCTTATGATTTTAAGGCGAAGGCTCCGGTACGTGGAGGTAATGATCTCGTGCTAGTGATCAAATTAAAAGAGCTGCCAGCCGGAGGCTAATAAGGAAAACCAAGAGATAGAGTTAAATTAAACTTCTTGGAAGAAAGAAGTGATGAGGCCTTTTCTTGGGCGGAAAAATATCAGAGGTAGGTAAAGGCTTGCTTATGATGATGTTCGAGTAAAGACACGCAGTTTTCAAGTGTGAGACTATATCTTGAGAAGAAAAGAGAAGTATGAAACCCTCACATAACCCTTTGTCCTTTCCCTCTCCTAACAATATATTGCTAACAATATACTGGACAAATATTCAAGAACGAAATTAGCTGAAAAAGTAATGGAAATGACAATGATTTAGCGAGGGAGATAATAATTGGGAGAGGGTGAGTAATTAGCTAGGAAAATGACCCGACCTAACAAAGAGACACACAATTGAACACCACCAAAATATCCCAATCTAGCACGAAATCTAAGTGTAGCCCATCGGAACTGTCCAAACGCCACCAAAACCCCTACCCCTACCCTACCCTACCTACTTTAACTCTAACGTACACTCCCATCCCTTCGCGCACTGACTTCTACTCCGTGTATATATATATATATACCCCCACCCCCGAAATCCAGTCTTTCATCGATCCATTAAATTCACAAGAATCCAATACATCAAAGAATTATAATTTCCCCTCTCAACTCGAAAGAAACAGACAAAATTAAAGTGAATATATATATATATATATATATATATATATATAATTATATATATACATGGAGCCAAACAAGTTGCCGGTAATATCAAAGAAGTTCTGGAGCCTGCTAAAGGCCGCTCTTTTCCTCCTCAAACAGGGCATCTCCAAGAAGAAGCTCATGCTCGATCTCAACCTCAAGCTCAAGCGCGGCAAGATCGCCGCCGCCAGAAGAGCCGTCATCCACCACCTCACCTCCTCCGCCGCCACCGTCTCTCCCGCCTCCGGCGTTGACTTCCCCGACGACCCTTCCGACGCCTTCGAGTTCAGCTGCGACAACAGCCCCGCCCACCACCGCCCCCCTCACTCCCCCAACTCCAACTACTTCATGAGCATTGTCGTCAAGAAGCTCGCTAAGCACCTCCGCCGCGAGGCGGAGGCGCCTCCCGCCGTGGAGGAGGAGGAGGCCGCGGAGGCGACCGCGTCTCCTGCCCTGCCGGGGTTCGGGAGGACTCCGGTGGTCAGGCAGCTGAGGGTGACGGACTCGCCGTTCCAGTCGAGAGACGGCGACGAGTTTTACGGCGACGCCTGCCACGTGGACGAAGCCGCCGAGTTGTTCATTCGGGAGTTCTACGAGAATCTGAGGCGGCAGAGTTCTGAGTAAATTAATTCAGGTTTCGGGTTAGGAGCAAGAAATAAGATTGTCGGGTCGGGTCGGGCAGGATCCATGGATTGGACCGGGTCAATATATTTCAGGTCTGAGGAGAAGATAGATAGACGGGTCAGATCATTGGACCGCATGTGCATGCGATCTGTGGTTTGTGGCGTGTTTGGAAAGCCGCACATTGATTTTACTTTCTTTTAGGTCCTGCTAGAGCTTTTTATTTGCATTTTCTCGAAGTTTCATTATGTATGTAGAAGTGTAGAAGGTAAAAAAAATAGGGGTGAAATGTAAAATCTGAAAAAGGAAAAAAAGAATGAAGATGAAAGAAAGAGTTTTTTTTTATAAACCAAAGCACATTTCTCATTTCAAGTGGCATGGATGCCCTTCTACTTAAAAAAATGATATGTGGACAAGTGATAAATGCACTTAAATTTATTTTACAAGGTTTTTATAATACTCTCTCCGTCTGAAAATATTCTTCCCATTTTCCTTTTTGGTCCGTCCGGAAATATTCTTCCCATTTCCTTTTTTAGTATACTTTCTAAAGATAAATTTTAATAATATCCTTCTATTTTATAATTAATATACTTTTTTAGTACTTTTTTAATAAGAAAAGGAGATTTAAAAGTTTATAGTATGTGTATTTTTGAAAATTTTACATTTTTTTTGTTATTCCTTAATAAGCGTGCCAAGTCAACACGAGAAGAATATTTCGGGACGGAGGGTATTACATACCGAGTATGGGTTAAAAGAATTAGCCTCAATCCCTCACAGTGCTGGAGCATAAGGTCTATTAACTAATATTTAATTAAATATAATTAATTATTGATTGAGATTGGCCCATTAGGGCACTGGAATTTCCGTGAAATCCCAGAGCTTCAAACTGGGGCTTCAAAATTTCTCTCTCCGCTACGTCAACTTTAGCTTACCTCACAGATTCAATAGAAATGGGTTTGAAGCCCAAGGGCTTCAAACTTTCATTTTTTACATTTTAAATATACATTTTCTAAATTTAAAATAATAAATTTTAATTAATTTATTATTTAAAATAATCGAATGAAGACTAGTGCATTAAAAAAATTACATTCATTAAAAAAAATATTACATTCATAAAAAAAGTTACATTCATTAAAAAAATATTACAACCATAAAAAACAACACTACAAAGGAATTACTAATGATTCGAGCGACTGAAGATATGTTCGATAAAATCCGTCGTTAGTGCATTGTGAATCCCTCGGCTTCGAATTTCTTGGCGGTTTCTTCGTTTCTTTTCTTCGTCGATTTCTTCGTGCATAGGCACCTCCTCGTCCGGGTTGTATTGACAAATCGCAAAGTCGTTGTCCTCTACGATCATATTAGGAAAAATAATACATGCGTACACATGATATTCTTCATTTTTGTTTGAGAGAAACATTTTGACGGACGATCTAGAATGTGCCACTTAGCCTTCAAGACCTCGAAGGCTCGTTCAATATCTTTTTTCGCCGCCTTGTGAGCTTTTTGGTAGGTCTGGCGTTTAAGACCATTGGTTCGGAGAGGGACTTGACAATCGTGGAATAATCAGGATACATTCCATCGGCCAAATATTATCCACGCTTGTAAAGCGTCCCTCTAAGATCAAAAGACGAGTCGAGTGCGGTCTCATTAATCCAATCGTCAAAAAGAGGCGATTGATCGAGAACGTTGATGTTGTTGTTCGAGCCCGCGACACCGAAAAAAGCGTGTCAAGACCACAAGGCATTTGAAGCAACAACTTCGAACATGATAGTAGGCTTGGGATCATCTCCCCGGGAGAATTGACCATGCCACGCGCAGTGGGACAATTTTTCTATTCCCAATGCGTGTAATCAATACTCCCAAGCATGCCGACAAAGCCGTGTTTAGCGGCATGCCTTGCCTGTAACTGCTGAATGTCATATGCTGTAGGCTTGTGTAAATATCTTTTATGATAAATTTGAATAATAGCTTTAAAAAATTTATAAACACAGGACCTGATGCTCCGAGCCGACATCTTCAAGTATTCGTCGAACATATCAGATGCCGTCCCGTACGCCATATGACGAAGCGCGGCAGTGCACTTCTAGACACTACTAAACCCGCGTCGGCCTCTCACATCAAAGCGTTGGATGAACGTAAAAAGAGATGACGACTCATCCGAAAATGATTACTAAAATCCTCCAGTGTATAAACACACAAAGTATTAAAATAGTCGTTGAGAAGTGAAGCGTGGGCAACCGCTCGATCCTGGTTTAAATGTTGTCGTCGGGTCCGAGTCTGGCATCGGGAGGAATCGGCTTCTTCTTTAATTTTTCGCTTTGTTCCCACCATTGAACACAACTCGTGGCGAAATAACAAAAAATGAGAGCTCTTTTTCATCATCTAATGAAGATGATCCCATTTTTAAAATATATTTTATAAATATTTATAATAAATAATTAAATATTTGAAATATTGATAGAATTGTAGAGAGAAGATAGTGAGAGATGTGTGAGAGATAGGTTTGTTTTGGGGGAATTTATAGGTTTTTTTTAATTTAGAATTTTTTCAAATTTTAAAGTTATTTTAAAGGTTTGTTTTAGGGGAATTTATAGGTTTTTTTTTTGAAGGATCTGGTGCGTCTATTAAAATAAATTATTTTAATGTTTTTTTATATTTTCCAATTTTTTTTAGTTTTTTCAGTTTTGTCTAATTTTTTCCAATTATTTTCTGTTTCTTCCATTTTTTTTCTAGTTCCTTCCAATTCTTCCAATTTTTTCTAGTTTCTTCCAACGTCCAACCTTGTTTGTCCAGTCTTAAAGAACAAATTCTTAGTAGCATGTAACCCATGTATTTGTTAGAAGCATGTGTGATTTTTAGAAATAATCACAAAATTTCTAATACTTATAGAAACGATTTGAAATTAATGGTCTAGTCGTTCAGAATAGATACCAAAAAATCATCAATCCATACTTTATTTAAAAAGACATGGAGTCAACCTTTGTTTTCCCGCCCATGCGTTATTACATTAACAAATGGCAATTGTTCACTTAAAATGGTAAGTTACCAAAAATATAATAATAATTATTAAAAACTTGCGCCTGTGCTTAATTTTCCATGTGTTATTACATTTACAAATGGCAAGTTAATTATTATGAAGTTAAAATTAATATTAGTTTTTACACACAATGCCTTTAAAAAACATGAAATTATAAATCTAAAAATTAATTATTACGTAATATTATTAATCTTAAAAAATTAATCTAAAAAAATGGTTTAAAAGCTATAAATACAGACCCTTTTTTTTATCACACTGAATTTATCAATTCGTATGGAGTGTACTAATTGTACAATTTCATACGTTATTTTAACCACTTTTTTTGTGTAGGGGCATTCGGAATTTGTTCCTTTTTTATCACACGGTATTTTAATACCGTAACTCTCATTTTTATACACCCAATTGGAAATAAATACAAAAGGTAAGTTATACAATTATACACCCAATTTTAAAAAAAAAACTAATTGGAAATAATTAAAAAGGTAAGTTATACTATTATAAACCCAATTTTACAAAAAAGATAATTGGAAATAATTTAAAAAGGCAAGTCCCAATTTCCTTTTGAATACGAATAGTTTTATCTCTGATTTTTAAAAATTACTTTTTAAAAACGTGATATTATTAATCTAAAAAATAATAATTATTATTATTCTAAAAAATGGTTTAAAATCTATAATAAATACTCTTCCTTTTTTTATCACACAGTAATAACCAATTTTAACACGTAATCTTAAAACAGAACAAATAATATGACACCGTTTATAATTGGTAATTAATTTAAAAAAAGGAACAAATAATACGACACCGTTTATAATTGGTATTTAATCCATACTTTATTTAAAAAGACATGGAGTCAACATATGGTTTTTACACCCAAAGAATATGACAATTACAGATGGCAATTGTGAAGTTAAAATGGTAAGTGGCCGAAATTATAGTAATAATTATTATATTTATAATAATTATAAAATGACTGAAAGGTAAGTTAATAATTGTGAAGTTAAAATGGTAAGGCTGAAATTGTGAAGTATTAATTATTAAAAAAAGGTATAAATATAATAATTAACGTATTGAAAATTGGAAATAGTTAAAAAATGTAAGTTAATAATTGTAGTGGCCGAAATTGTAGTAATAATTATTATATTTATAATAATTATAAAATGGCCAAAAGGTAAGTTAATAACTGTGAAGTTAAAATGGTAAGTGGCTGAAATTGTGAAGTTATAATTATTAAAAAAGGTATAAATATATTGAAAATTGGAACTAATTAAAAAAGGTAAGTTAATAATTGTAGTGGCCAAAATTGTAGTAATAATTATTATAATTATTATATACTCCGTATATAATAATTATAAAATGGCCGAAAGGTAAGTAAATAATTGTGATGTTAAAATGGTAAGTGGCCGAAATTGTGGATTTATAATTATTAAAAAAGGGATAAATATAATAATAGCTATTATTTTTAGAATAATTAATTAACGTATTGTAAGTGAGAAGTTAATATAGCTATTATTTTTATATAATTAACGTGAGTAATATAAAATGGTAAGCATGACGTTAATATATTTATTATATATATATATATATATATATAATTAATGTATTGAAAATTGGAAATAATTAAAAAAGGTAAGTTATAAAATTGCAGAGCGTAAGTTTTTATAAAATTGGAATCAATGTATTATATACTAATAATTAACCAATGTTATTTTGACTACTGGTTGGAAACGTCTGAAATTATAATAAGAATAAGTAACTGTCATTTTTAACCATCAGAAGTTAATATAATTATATTTTATAATAATTAACGTGAGTAATATAAAATGGTAAGCCATCGGAAGTTAATATAATTATTATATTTATAATAATTAAACGTATTAAAAAAGGTACGTTATACAAATCCAAAGCGTAATTTTTTAATAAAGGTAAGTTATACAAATGCAAAGCGTAACTTTTTGAAAATTGGAAATAATTAAAAAAAAGTAAGTTATACAATTATGCATCCAATTTTGAAAAAAAAATAATTATGGTAAGAATAGTTATACACCCAATTTCAAAAAAAGTTAACCCTTCTTATTATAATTATAATAGTCTATAGCCTGAACTTCTCCCCTGCCTTGAGTGGTAGCAAGCCCACTCCCCAGGATTCATGGGGAAGTTTACCCAGATTCGAGCCCCAGCGAAGGCAGCAACATTGGCTCTTTGTGCGTCATTAGTCATTAGCTTGAAAATAGTATGAACAGATACTACCTTGTAATAGAGTCAATAGCATTCATCAAAAAAAATAGCCTATAGCCTATTACAATTAAATATACTATAAATATTCCCACAAATTGTACAATAATGTAGTCTATAAAGAAGTTTTCGAAATTTGTAAAGCAGTGATTTTTTTTACCTTAAAATAGTATAATCTCTATATTCTATTGAATCTCATTTTTATCAATAATGAAAAATAATTTAAATTTAATAACATAAAAATGAGCCGTGCAACACATGGGTGTGATACTAGTTTAATTTCAAATGATAAAAAAAGAACGGACATGCTAGGGTATACCAAAATGACACTCCATTTGTACACTAGACAAAATGCAGACAAACACAGTCATTTAGTATCTGTGATCAACAGATACTAAAGTTCTGTATTTGTCTCTCTTTGCTTGATGTACAAATCGGGTATTCCATTTTAGTGTAATCCTAGGTTTGTTCAATAAAGAAACATATACCTCAAATGAAACGACGGTACTCACCAGCCGTCTTCACTCCAGGCTCGAGCGACGGAAATCACGGAATTGTCTCCAAAACTCCAGCAATAGAAGAACAGTTCAAACTCCAGCGACCTTTGGTATTCAAAAATCATAACTCACATTCATTCTTCATTCTTGAAGTAAATTAAACTTGAATCTAGGGTTAATTTAATAATTGTTAATTGTTATTTTGAGAATTCATATTCATTCTTCATTCAATTATTTTACTATATGAAATCTAGGATTATTTGTTCATAGTTATATTGCTAATTAATAATCTTTGTTATAAGTGAAACTATGATTCAATGTGTTCTTTATATGATATGCAAGTCTATTTTTTTTAGATTTGATGTTATACTATTTCAAATTTAGTCTTAATTTAAAATTTATATTGATTTTAATAATTATTAGAATTTCTTAATTTAAATTTGATTTAGGAAATAATTTAAAATCTGGTATCATTATTTTACATACTTTAATTTATCAGGTCATTAGACATAAGACGGACCATTTTTTCCCGTCTCAATTCAGGCCATTGAATTCTTAAGATTTGACTAGCTTCAAGACAAAACAAAAAATTAAAATCAATTCCCCTTTTTCTTTTACTTGGGCCAGTACCTTCCTTAACCTTTTGTATGAAATTATTGTAATTAGCACCTAGCATGTATGGACAATTTTATCCAAAGTAGAAAAAATATGATTATTATTGCTTCAAATTACTCTCTCAACCCCCAATTTAAGTATCTCTTTACTTGTATGTATGGTTTTTCAATAATTTTAATTTGTTTATATGTTTTCATTTATCCTTTGATAAAATAAAATATTTTTGTCACATATTTTTTTGAACTTTTAATGTACTCTGTAGTTTTTAAATATGTAATTTTTCATTTTTATATCAATTTGTAAATAAAATCATTTTAAAAAACACATCATTTTGCATGTTGTTCAATTAGGCAATATCATTTTGAGACGGATAGAGTATTTAAAAAGAAAGAAAAAACAGAAAATAGTGTAAAGGCTAATTATATTAAAGGATGTAGCTTCTTGCCCCATAGATTCACATCTGGATAGTGACAGTTTGTGAGTACTGGAGAACCATAAAAGAGATAGGATATTATCCACAACTCAATTCAATAGACTACGTTTTGTATGCATTATTGGGTCTTTATATCTTTTGTTGTTTTTTTCGTTTTTGTTTTTTTCTAGTTTTTTATTTTAGTTTTGGAGTACGTGTTCCGATCCCTAAACAACAAATAAGCATAAAAATAAACTAATAATTAAATAAATGATAGACTTTGGGTTCGTTTTGAATTGTATTCCACGTACTACAAATAATGGTTTGACCATATCAAGTGTTTTATTTTATCCCAAGTAACTTTTATCTAACTCACTAGATAATATTTATTCACTATTAATTTACTGATCACATCTTTTACTTGTGACATCCGAAAATTAAATTAAAAAGTCAATACTAAATAAATTTGCCTTATATTTATCAAAAGTCAAAATGGAAATAGTTTTTCGAGACAAAGGAGGTATTAAAAAGTAAAGAGTATATATGTACATATAATTTGTTTAGAGAGGAGAGAAATATTGTTGATGGACTCAAGAATCAAGATCCAATAAAAAACAACAATAAGAATAATCTCACAATATACTCACTCTGTATCCAATAATTTTTTGACCCCCTTCCCCATTAAAAGGGGGTGTTTTAATACGGAGTACATGTTATGGGGAGCCATATTAGATATCTTTGTTGATTCCCTAGTTGTATTTTATAGTTAGAATTATTTTTTTGACAAAACCAAGTTTTGTAGTTTTATTTGTGTTTAGCCTTGTTTAGAATAGAGCTGTAGCATTCTGTCCGTCACTCTACAAGTTATCATTAGCTTAATTACAAAGAGTTTTTTTCAAAAAGAGGTCTGGGCATTATAAAACATCTCGTAGCAGCTGTGTCCTAGAACCTGAACTCCTGAAAGTACAGTTTGTACAAGCCACATCTTTGCACCAAGAGTTTCGCATCGGATGGACACTGCATTAAACAATCAAGGCTGCTTCACGAGATTGAATTGGGTTGAATTGGGACTTTAAGCCGTGTCAAGAAGCTGGGTTAAATTGGTACTTTCGTAGAGTTTGCTTCATATATAGCGCGATGTTGCTAAATAGAGGTGACAGATGAACACAAAAATTTGCAAAGAGTGAATATATTTGAGAGAGTTTCGTTGGTTAGTCGTCGTCTTGAGATAGTGATAAAAGACCATTCATTAATGATGACTAGTTGAGGTTTACAACACACAGAGCTATTAAAGGTTTAAGGAGCATTTCAAAAGTTGATACGAGTTATTCTGGAGCGTAAGCCACTAACACGTCTCAGATAACTTGATAAGTGTTACAGTTCTTGATGTGTGTGCACAAAGCGAGTTTGATGCATTACCTTTCCGTTAGAGTTTAGATCAATACTTAGATCGAGTCTCTAGTTATTGAGGGTGTAAACTCGATAGTAAGAAGGCTGTTACACTGACGTGTGCCTCGCAGATGTAGGAAAATTTGCTACGAACTGCACAAACAATTTTGTGTGTCGTGTGTAGTGTTCTTTATTTTTGTGTGTGTGCGTGTGACAAAGAAGTTGGTATAGCCAACTGTTTTTCATCCTATACAGTTTCAGTGTTATAGCATCTTCTGTGACAATTTTTATTAGTGCTAACTACTTAGGTTGACCACTGCACTCCCCACGATTTTTCAAGTGGTATCGGAACTAGTTAAGCTCAAGTTATCAGCTTAAGGATCCATCATGGGGGGACATGGAAGAACGAGCCAATGTTCAACGACCTCCACTCTTGAGGGGACCAAACTACTTTTTTTGGAAGGGGCGCATGAAGGGATTCCTCAAATCACAAGGAGGAAGGGTCACCTGTGAAGACAGTTGAAGGATCAAATGTTGGAATTCTCAAAGCATTTGAGAAATAGAGCAAAGACAAGGCAGCAGCAGAATGTAATGACAAAGCACTAAACGCATTGTTTGGAGTAGTGGATAGCTCAAAGTATAGACTTAGAGCAAACTGTACCGAGGCAAAGAAGGTCTGGGAGATTCTTTAGAAAACTCATGAGGGTGATGAAAGGGTGAAAACAACCAAATACCAGTTCCTCATGACCAGGTTCGAGAATCTATGAATGGATGATAAGGATAGTGTGATTGAGTTCCATAGATGAGTGAGAGATTTGGCTAATGAAGCAGAACACCTAGGACTTCCTTTTGAAGAAGACAATCTTGTTCTAAAAGTCTTGCGAGCTCTACTAGAAAGCGACTCAATTGATTCCAAAGAAATCCATCAGGCACATGATCTAAAAAATATGAACTTAGATCAACTGATGGGAAATCTTGAAACCCATTAAGGTGTCTAAAGACAAAGAGTTCAAGACACAACCTCTAGAAGCAAAGAAGGAAGGGTGTGCAGTGTTTTAAGTGTGAGGGATCCGGCCATATTCAAAGTGAATTTGCTAACAATTTGAAGAAGAAAAGACATGCCTTGCATCAGCATGAAGTGATGGGGAAAGGGAGGTCAGGGATGTCCAAGGAGCGGACGACCATGCTCTGATCACCATGCTCCAAGCAGCACTCCCCCCAGGGGATGTGCACAAGGAGCTGCAACGAAATCCACTCCCTACATACTATGAGATGTTGGCTAAGCGAAGTACCTGGCATTGGAAGAGGAAGATGATGAAGCACCTGCCCATAAGGAGAAGAAGGGAGCTCAGCCAGCAAGCGAGAGCAGGAAGCGGAAAGATTTTGGAAGGGGACCAAACCCTACAAGCTACTAGGAGAGCAAACCGCCATTCCACGTTGTCCAAACCTTACCAGCCCTTCCTCGTAGTCGGGAAAGCTACAGCATCCAAGACGCCCCCAAGTACTACGAGTACCACCGTAACAGCACCCCCAATACGTCAGAGTGCGATAAGTTGAAAAAAGAAGATGGATCAGTTGATTGCTAGAGGGCCACCACCTCAGGCGGAAAGGCGGACACCTGGGAACAGGAAATGGAGGAGACCGGCAGCAGCCACCGCTACGATCACCAATGGGGAGGGGCAGGCAAATGGAAGAAGGCACTTGGGAAGAGGTTGTGAAGATCTTGATGAAGATGAGAGACAGAGTTGACGATACTTGGGGTGTCGATTTATCATGGGAGGTAATACAGGAGGAGATTCAGCGTCCTCCCGAAAAACGTGGAGGAACATGGTGCATCTGGCGGAAGTACAGTGACCACCGATGCCCAAGCGGAAGAAGAAGGAACCCATAGTTTTCACCGATGAAGACTATCTCCCAGTGCTCAGTCCTCATCGGGACGCGCTGGTGGTAAAGGTGGAGATTAATAATATGGTGGTTCATCGCACGTTGGTCGATACAGGCAGCTCGGTTAATGATATGAGCTATTGTAGAATCGAGGAAAGTAAATGTTGTGTGAATTATTAATATTGTTGATGTTATAAATGTTGTACTTGTGTGCATGAAATTGTATGAAGTTATGAGCTAGTGGGTTCGTCTATGTGCATAGTCGATCGAAACACTAGATATTTCTCACTTAGCCTCAATGCTGAGCGTGTAGCCCTTTTTTCTACTAGTATTTAACCCGTGCAATGCACAGGGTCGAACACATGTTATTTTTAACTCTTTTAAATGTTTGTTTTAAGTACATTATTAAAAAATGAAGCTAAATATAATAGACAATGTTAGAATTTTAATGAATGATACGACACAAACAGAGTATGATAACTAAATTTAATGGGGTACAAAATTGGAATCGAACATATAAATGTATTAATTAAATCCAAAATTTTTGAAAAACTTCAGGGTAAACCACATTTTTGGTACAATTGCAAGGGTTACCACTGACATCTAAAACTAACACTTTCAATCCTTTCTTAGTTTTCACTCGTGAAACTGCAACATAAAGTTGACCGTGAGTGAATACCGATTTGGTCAAGAATAATCCAACAAATAACAATGTTTGGCCTTGACTCTTATTGATTGTCATGCCAAAACATAAATATATTGGAAATTGTCTTCTTTGAAATTTAAACGGAAATCCAGGATCTGACGGTACCAAATTCATTCTTGGTATGTAAACTTTCTCACCGGCATTGTTTCCTGATACAACAATTGCACCGATAATGTTTCTTCGCAACTCTTCAACTATTAATCTTGTACCATTACACAACCCAGATGTTTGATCAATGTTTCTTAACAACATAATTGGTACTCCTTTCTTCAAAACAATTCTGTGGTTTGGAACCCCAGAACACTTGATATCGTTCAAAAGCTCACTCATTACCCAATCACCATCTATGCCTATATCTGCATCTGCTTGACACAAAGTATCAGAGCTCAAATACTCCTTTTCATCTCCAGGATTAGATACAAAACAAAATCATTAATCATTTCAACAACTTCAAGCGTGGGTGCTAATAAAGCTCTATCCATAAAAAAGGTATAATCTTTCATAATTTCCAATAAGTATGGATACGTGAATTCCACTATACTCTGAAGTGGAGAACTTGAGTTCAGGATCAAGGATTCAGGTGGAATTTCAATTTCACCAATTCCATCATTAACCACGCCAAGCTGTCCATCTCTGATCTTTATTATCCACACTGAAAAAAATCCGTGTCACCGTTTGCGTGGCTGGATAAAGATAAATGCAATCTCATATTCTTAGTCAATGTAAATACTTTACAATACGACCACAAAGTCGAAGAATTCACGGCAGCTTCCACGATTTCTTCTCTTGAAGCTTTTGGTATAACTAGAAGTATTTGACGGAAGTCACCTCCGAGCACTACCGTTTTTCCACCGAAAGGTTCATTTGCAGCATTTTTATTGGAGAACCGCATAATATCTCTCATGGTGCGATCTAACGCCTCAAAGCCAAATTTATTCATCATACACGCTTCATCCCATATAATGAGATAATTAATTCTGCTTTTGGACTTCCTTGTTTGATCGCACACGTTGAACATTCAGTTAGCACTAAAGGGACCGAGAACCTTGGATGCGCTGTCGTACCACCTCGCAATAGCATAGCTACAATTCCACTAGATGCAACATTTAAAACAATCTTACCATTCGATCTAAGCGAAGCAGATAATGATTTCTAAAGAAATGTTTTTCCAGTTCCCCCATAACCATACACAAAATAAAAACCTCCTCTTGCAGCTGCCACAGCTTCCATTATCTCATCATATATTTTTCTCTGATCGTCATTCATCGTGGATAAATATTCTTTGAGATCAGTGGACAACTTTTCTTTGTCATAGTTCAGCTCTTCGACCAAGAAATTATTTTGAAACACATTCAGCGGGTCGTCAACTGGAAATGGCATGCCACCAAACTCTTTTAAAGAGCGTCCATTTGAATTTAGCAACGTTTCAATCTCAATCAAGCATAAATTTTGTAGATTATTTGGCAAAATGGCAAGATCTGCAAAATACATGTCGCGTTAAGTTAAGTGACGAATATATTAAATAAAAATTCATTAGTTGGATCAGATATTGTATTACTACTACAACATACTCTGTGCATCTTGACGGGGAGAGCTTTGGGTTTTTCAAAGGAGGTAGAGGTATTTGACAAGGAGATCTTGTTTCCCCACTACTCTTTGTGATTGTCATGGAGTACCTTACTAGGTCTCTACTATGGTTTGCTTCTAAGGATAAGTTTGGTTATCACCCTCGCTGCAAAGCCCTTAAGATTATAAACATAGTTTTTGCTGGCGACCTAATAGTGGCTTGCAAGGCTGAAGAGAACACAATCAGATGTATCATGAAGGCTCTGAGGTTATTTTTGGGGGAATTGATGCCAAAGCTGAGACTAAACTGCTGCAGATTGTTAACATGAAGAAAGGGAAATTCCCCTTCACCTACCTGGGGGGCCTATCACTGCATCTAGGATTAGCTCAAAAGATTGTGAAAGAATGGTGAAAAAAATGACCATCAAGATTAACTCATGGGCTTCAAGGAACCTTTCCTATGCTGGTAAATGCAAGCTTATTAACTCAGTCTTATATGGAATCATAAACTTTTGGAGTAGAATTTTCCTAATCCCTACAAAGGTCATGAACAAAATCCAAGCCCTTTGTAGAAACTTCTTATGGGGATCCACTCTAGATCATAAGAAAACTACCTTGGTGGCTTGGGAGGAAGTTTGTTTACCAAGAAAATATGGAGGACTGGGTTTTAAAGACTTGATTTCTTGGAACAAAGCAAATGTTATGAAATTGGTGTGGGATATTGCTATGAAAAAGGATATATTGTGGATCAAGTGGATTCATAGTAAATATCTCAAAAGAGTCAGCATCTGGGATTATCACAATACAGATGATGACTGTTTCTATTGGAAGAAGCTTATCCAAGTTAGAGACAAATTTAGGGAGATAAGGAACACCGAAAACTACTCCCCCGATAAAGGCTATCAATGGTTGCTAGGTCAAAAGCAGAGTGTGGATGGAGGGACTTAGTTTGGAACAAACTCTCGATCAATACCCAAACATAAATTCATCATATGGCTCCTGTGTAAGAACATACTTCAAACTAAAGTCAGGTTGTCCAAGATGTTTGATATTGACACAACGTGTCCCTTATGCAAAGCTGCCCCAGAAGATGCCCATCATTTGTTCTGTAAATGTCCCTTTAGTGAAGAAACATACAACAAACTGCATAATTGGTGCCTCTGAGTGAGCTGTTTGGAGGAGTTAAAAGGGCTCAACCAGGAAAGAAAAGACGAAAACTATACTCTATCCTAGCAGCAACGATCTACTTTGTTTGGAAAGCTCGTAATCGATTGGTGCACCAAGGCTTGCATATGTCCAGTGAGGAGGTTACTCAGCAAATTAAGTTCCATGTAGATACTTATATGAGATCAAGAGTTGGAGTAAAATAAGAGTATTTTCAGTTCATTGTGTTGGGTGTTATAATTGACTGTACCTTTGTATTTTGATATGCTTTGTTGATTAATATATACTCCCTCTGTCCATTTTTAATGTTCGAACTTTCCTTTTTTATCCGTCCACAAATAAAGTTTCTATTTCCTTTTTTGGAAACTTTTTTATACTAAAAAGACTTAACTACCCCTACTCTTCCATCCTTTTTCCTTTCTTTTTCTTCTTCCTCTCGCCAACCATTCCTCACCCACTTTTCTCTTTCTTTCTTTTTTCTCTTCTTCTCTCATTTCTTTTCTTCCCTTTTCTTTTCCTTCGTTCTTTTTCTTCTTTCATTCTTTTTTTCTCCCTTTTGATTTTCCTTCAGATCTAGTACCCGATTTTTTCTTCTTCATCTTCATCTTCTTTCATTCTTTTTTTTATCTCCCTTCTGATTTTCCTTCGGATCTGGTACCCGATTTCTACATCTTCATCTTCTTCTTCTTTCGTTCTTTTTTTTCTCCCTCTGATTTCAATCGTTGAATCGGTTCGCCCGAAGAACAAGAAGGAAATGATTCAACAACGGCGTTTCTCCAGAACTCCGACCTGTCCTCCTCTATTCAGAAACGGTTCCGGCAGCGGCAATCAAAGTCTCTTCAATTTGCCTCCTTCTTTTTCTTGTTTAAGACCCAGATCTGCTAGTGGAGGAGTGGCAATCAGCCGTGAATCGACGGATGATGACAAGAGGGAGGCGAAGTATCGGAAGAGATCCGAGTGTCAAGAAGCTGGAATGGCTACGGCAAAAGGCTCCGCAGGGGGAGAAGTATCGGGAGGTGAAGGAGACGTTGTCTGGGCCTGGAGAGTGTGGGAATGGGTGATAGGATGTTGGGGTAGAAAATTGGGAGGGCATAATTGGAAAGTCAATGTAAAATTTAACATTCCTTAATCTCTGTGTCAAGTCAAAGTCCGAACATTAAGAATGGACGGAGGGAGTATTTGCATTTCTGTTCAAAAAAAAGTCACTAATATAGTTCATTAAATAAATACGTTCTATGTACATAGATTTTTTTTAGTAAAATATGTTAATGCTCCATTATTAACAACAAAAACTAACACAATAATTTTATAAGATTCAATCCAACGCAAATAATTAAGTTGAAATCATTGTAAAAACGTAAAAAAAGTTTTAAAATATAATAAAAATTTTGTGTACACAACAACCGGAAATGGAAAAAACAAACATAATTAAATAAGAAAAAATACATTACCTGGATTGCGTAAAAACCTCCGTCTATCAAATAAAATCCCATCAGCCAATAATTCCCACGTTTCTTGCCAAACAACACACAGACAACTCATGGCATTTGTCACTAACAACGTGACAAACAACTTTCTTAATTGATTTCCCGAACCTAAGATGGCGGCCTCTCTTATACCTTCGATGAATACTTTATCATCGATTAATAATCCCAGCGCTTCACATGCAGACTCAAATGAGTTATGTACAATATTGTTACTGTCCTCAAACTTTGGTAACCGGTGCATCCTCGTTGCACGGTCAAGAGCAATCGCAAGTAGTACAACTCACCAGTACCTGGTGGAACATAATGCAGCCGACCTATGGATGGTCTTTGTTGTCTCGGTAACCATCGTTGCTCTTGCGTGTCATACACAAAGTGTCCTGAAAATTTAGCATAACTCAGTGTACGTCCCTGTCTATACTTTGTAATAGCCTTCATCCAAGCCTCGAACATTGAAAGACGTTCACCATTCTCTTTAACTACTTTCTTTACTTCATCCTTGTCTTTGAAGGTCACAAATTTTTGCCCCGGAAGATGAAAATTTAATCTCAAAATCGCTGGCCATGTATGGTGTATGTCAAAAGCCAAGATTCTCCAAGCAGCCTCGCACGCAGATAGGTATCAGCAATTTAAGTATCTCTCTGGTTCATTACACCCAACTGCCTAATTAGAGTCACCATTTAATTGTCCTACTGCAACAGTCACTCTATCGGGTCCTTTGTTGACATATTTAAATAGATATTTGATAGAATTTGACTTGTTGCAATATTCAATGTTGATGTTAGCTTGGTATCTTATCAAAAGAACTGGATTATATGGCACTACAAAGCGATTATCCAACTCAATGTTTTTTCTTATGGTGGTGATCCCTGTATCACTCCTTTTGTATACTGGGTACCCACATTTATCAAATGTGGTTTTCTCAACATAATTCTTTGGGAAAAATTTCTTACATTTTCCTTCATCCATACATGGTGATTTTAGATCATCTGCGCCACACGGACCATGCATCATTAGTCGAGTTACAGACTCGTACAATCTAGGGTACTTGTTTTTTTTAGGCAATTCGGCACATATCATACGATCAATGGAGTCTATTGTCTGAAGTTTATCCTTTGTCTGCAACCAAATCAGAATATGTGCATGAGGCAAACCTCTTTTTTGAAACTCGACGGTGTAGAGACCTGCACATGATGAAGATTATCAATCATTAGTTTAAAAAAAGCATTCCTCTTCTCACATATTCAAAATAATGCAAATTGAAGTATTTGTTGTATAACGCCTTTAACGAAGAGAATTAATAATTCAAATTAACTCCAATCACATCACCAAATATTTTTCCTTTTTTGAGGTCCTTCTCCAAGTGATCTAATTTCATTTTGAAAACCCTAGACTCAATGTCCGGTCTGTCTCGGGCATTACAATTGCTTCTAGACATATATCTTGTAATCTCGGGCCACTGAGGATTACATGTGATAGTAATGAACAAATCTGGATATCCAAAACGTCTACATATCGCCATTGCATCTTGACAGTTGTTAAACATATATCTCATTCCACCAGTAAAAGAAGTTGGCAAGACAATACGTTGTCCAGATGTTGCCGGATCTGTATCACCTCTCGTAACACCCTTATTCCAGGCCACTCACAACATCTCCTCTTAGTTTATCTTGATTTGTAAGAGCCCATTGAATTCGTTGTGCTTCTACCATCGTATATGCGTAAACCAAAGTTGTATAGACAACCTTTGTGCGCGTAAGACAATACCACCATCATTTTCCCTTTCATGAATGCGAAATGCTATAAATTCTCTTATGGATACCCTCTGACGCTTTACATCTTTTTCAATAAAAAAGGATTCCCTTATGGGAATATCTTCTTCATATCCATCCTCTCCCCAGGGAAACAATAATGGGTATTGCAAAGGTATGAATTCAGGGTGTGTCTCGTGAATCCTCTCTAAATATCCACATCGTTTCCTCACAATGACGTCTCGTCTGGGATCTGATGAATTGAAATCACCCACTAGCAACGCAGCAACTTCATCCACCGTGGGAAAATTATAATTTCTCGAATCCCGACATCTTGTTCGTAGTAATCTCAGCGAGACATTAGCAGTAGGTTCACGCTCGATGAAGTCTCTAGCCATTCTGAAAGTCTGTGCTAGAACATTATACTAATCTATCATATTTTTCAAATCCTTGACTAAACTTCTATCTATAGTGGATCCTTTATTTGATTTACTGTATCACAAAATGTAAAGACCATGTTATCGTGTTGGTCAATAAATCATATGTTTAAAGAACTAACCAATTATAGTGGATGTAGTAAGTACCTGTAATGACTCATTCTGTTTGACATTTCATTCTTGGTATCATATATGTATAATTGAGTGAATTTTGGAACAACACCCTCCTGTGGCAATAAAGATCCAATGTTGTGATCATTTCTTCCCTTAATTGTAAATTGTGGAGCTGCTCGGCCATTGTTTAGAGTCTTTTGTATTTTTCCATCAAATGACGTGAATGAAAACATACAATTGTATTTTCTTATATTTGTCATAAAATGAGAAGTTCTTGCATCAATGCCGTTAAACAAATTAAAGAGCAAATCTGGTAGTCTTTGTAGATGAGGGAGTTGTACTTTTCCTTTCATACAACAAATAGAGAACTCTGTAGAGACTCTAGAATTTTCGGCCCTTTCATCATACCATAACAAAGCTCCATAGAATGCACACTTGAACGATGGATCACCAAAATCAATTGTTTCTATACAATTAGATAAGATTAGAGGATACAACAAAGTATTTTCGTACATGTAAATTCACCTAAAGCAAGTAATTTAAATTAAATCTATAAGTGTCTTTCACTTCTGCTATTGCAAATAGAGGATTATCAATATTCAACTCTTCCGAATTTGTCTACTCGCTTGAAGACTTTGCCACTAATTTTATAAATAAATAGGCCATTGGAATATATAACATATATATCATATTCGAACAAAAATCATATATTTGAATAAATATTGCTACTTAAAAATGCAAATATATGGACACATGTTCTAGTATTACCTTCACTAAGATTTCTGCAACGTGTAATCTTATGCAAATCACTGTTTCTTTGTCTAACATGCGACTCAAGGTTAGTTGAAGTTGTTGCAGAATTGTACTCAAGTGTCGTTGAACTATTTTGAAGCATTGATCGTATTTCGCGTGATGTTGACACTGCGTTGTATAAGTTTAAAAATATTTAAAATATGTAAAAGAAGTTTAATTAATAGACAATACAGATGTCATAAACCAATTGATTCATTTAGGTACCGTTTGTCACATCTAGTATTGGATTTATTTTTTTTCTTGATCTAGATGGTGAAATTGTTACGCACGATGATGATCATTCATTATACATAAACAAACAATTCTCAATGAAATATTTTCTTTGTAACTTTAAATTGATATACATATTTTAAATATTGATAGATATAAATTGCCAGGCTTAAAGTAACCGTGATTCTATCTTCTTCGATAGCATATATCTTTTCTTCGTGCTCTCGCATCTTTTGCCAATTCCCATTTCTTATTTATTTCACGTTGTATGCCTGCAATCAGTTTAAAAATGTTTCACAGTTACCATTATAAAGATTAAAAAGAAAATTAATATGGATAAAATTAAAATATGTTATAAGCATGTGTAATTTAATTACGATACATTTTGTTTGTACACAGTTGTAACTTCCGAATATGCAGTTGCAGTATTAGATTTTAGCGAATCTCTAGCATTCGTTTGATTAAAAGTATATTGCTCTATGTAGAATTTTAGCGAAGAACCCGTTTGGCAGCTTCCATATGATCAAGGCGAGGCGCATACATAAATTGAGACAGAACATGAACCGAATAAATGAGATCCGGACGAGTGATAGTGAGATAAATTAAGCGATCCACAAGTTGCCGATACTGTGCCGGGTCATGAAGCTCGGCGCTAGTCGACCTACCCAGCCCGTGGTTCGGCGTAATGGGTGTGTCGGCTGGTTTGCAGCCCAAGAGACCAGCTTCATGAAGGATGTCTAGTGCATATTTCCGCTAACAGAGAACAATACCTGCTGCAGATCGAGCACACTCAATGCCCAAAAAATAAGATAAGGGTCCCAAGTCCTTCAGGTGAAAACATCGATCAAGATAAACCTTAAAAGACGCACATAAGGTGGGGTTGTTACCTGCAACCAAGATGTCATCAACATAAACCAAGACAACCAAAATGTCAGATCCCCGACGATGAATAAAGAGGGTGTGATCTGCATGTGCCTGACGAAACTCGTATCGCTGAAGGGCACAGGTGAGCTTCCCGAACCAGTTTCGGGGGGATTGACGCAAACCATAAAGAGATTTGCGTAGCCGACAAACTTTGCCTGGATACATCTGGGAAAGTCTAGGTGGCATCCGCATGTAGACCTCCTCAATCAGATCACCATGAAGGAAGGCATTATTAACATCGAGTTGGTGCACCTGCCATCCTTTTGCCACGGCCACAGAGAGCAAAACATGGAGGGATTGAGAAAACCTGCTCTGCTACGCCCCGCGCTTTCTGACGAGTGGATGTAGTACGGAGAGGTAGGGTCGTGGATGAGCCTGACCTTCTTTGTTCCTTCGTTTGCCATGAGGACGGAAAGAGCACCGACATGAGGCGGTGGTTACGTGACCGACGTGAGCCGGCACTGCAGCAGTGGTGACCGACGTGAGCCGATCGAAGAGAGGCGACCGTCGTGAGGCGGCCGGCGAAGCTACGGTGGCGGCACCGTGCGAGAAAAAAAATACGAGCCTAGGGTTTGAGAAGTTCCCGGGAAATTGGCTCTGATACCATGTAGAATTTTGGAAAAACTGAACTGCTTTTCATTCAATATTCACAACGTATATATACATGTGCCAAGTCCTACTACAAGTATGGAAAGGACTACATACAAAGAAATATATTACAAAGGAGATAATTACAAATATGGAAGTAAATAAATATATATGCTAACACTCACCAACATCTAAATCCAAAAAAAAAAAAATACTGCAGTAGTATTGCATGCATATAGATCACTGAAATATATTTAGAGCAATGATCAATATATTTTAACACAATGATAATGACGATTGTATTATTTTTACCTTAAGTGAAATCAATGAAACGCGATATAGAAGAGAGATCACTAATTCTCTGTCTTCTATGCATTTGTAATCCTGTCGAAGTTGTTGCTTCATTGCTCTCTATTGTCCTTAAAATACTAATTGAGGATTGCACTTTGTGCGAAGCTAACACTGTGTTTTAAAAAATTAAACAATAAGATGTTATGACAAATGCTTATATTATTTATGTTATAAGATGTTATGACAAATGGTTTTATTATTTATGTTATTTATATGATTCAATATATGCCTTGCGTAGTCATATATATAATGCGAAAAAAATATATAGATACCATTTGTCACATCCCCCAACAGATTTATTTGTGATGTTGCTCTAGATTCTGACATTGAAGACAATCTCTCAACTCCTGCAATAGAAATTACAAAAGCTAAAACCCAAAAAAGAATATTTATACACATAATATTGCGTGATATATATGTTTAAAAAATTGATTGAAGATTAAAAAAATCTATGGTAAATAAACCTTTTTGCATTCTTCTTTGTTGAAGATATCTTTTCGCCGTGCTCTTGCTTCTTTCGCCAAAACCCATTTATCTTTTCTTTGGCCCTGCGTGACTGTCATCCAAATTTGTACACAATCAAATTCATTTCAATATGAATATGTCAAGAATTTAAATTTAGAAATTATCTAAAATCATGACAAATATTTAAAAATTTAAACAATCGAATAGAATGGGTTACTTCAAGATAACGCATAAAAACAAAATACGGTTTTTAGTATTATACTCATGGTAATTGTTTTCACGATGGGAAACCAAATTGATTAATCTACTACATCTATATTTTAGAAGATGAATATTGCCCATAATATCTATAATGAAATAATAAAAAATAGTATTATGAATTAACAGAGACTAATAAAAATATTGGAGGAATTTATCTCAATGTAGTAATAAGGATAAATTGACCATTATAGATATTACCTTTGTTGAAATTAATGGCACGTGAAATAGAGGACAGATCAATGTTTCTCTGTCTCTTATGGGCTTGAAGTTGCGCTGACGATGTTACATCATTGTAGTTTTTAGTACTTGAACAACTTCGAACCGATGAATGTACTTGATGTGATGTTAACACTGAATTTCAAAATTATAAGATATGACTTGATAATTACATGATATTTTACATTCTAGCCGTATTTCTTTTGTATCAAAACTAAAAAATAATTTCATTTAATCATAAACTTTTATTAATACCATTTGTATAATCCAATAAGGGGTTTCGTTTTGTCGTCGGCGTAGATTGTGACATTGTTATGTGTGACGACGATGCCACTTCCCCTGCAATTAAAATTCAAAATAATTGTAAGTTGATGTTTTTAATTTTTTAGTTAACATAAATTAAACACTATAGGTCTTTAAAATACTAATATCTATAATAACTTATGCTTAAAAACACTTTTATGTTGTATTTGGTGTCGATGTATATCTTTCCGTCGTGCTATTGTATCTTTTGCCAAAACACATTTCTCATTTTGACGTCCTTGCATGACTACAAATGAACTTTTGATTAGAAAAAGAATGGGAATTATTACATGCAAGGATTTTTAGCCATATAGTTTGATTTTTTATAAGTTGATCCCATATATTGAAATTAGCGAAGACTAAGAAATTATCTAGGAAATATCCAAGGGTTATTAGCTAATAAGAGGAAGAATTTTAACTACCAATGACTATGAGGTATATAATTTTATTGTTTATAAGCTATGCAATATTCTTTTATATAAGTTTGCTGGTCTTCTGCTACCAAAGAATTTGTGAAATCAATATTTTCAATTTCAACATTCTTTCTCCATTTGTAGAATAAAACGTAGGCTAAAATATGATTACAATCCACTGAAATAAAACGTATGTTAAAATATGATTACTCTTCAAAAGATTACAATCCACCATCAAACTCCTCTTATGAATCAAGAGTTGAACACTTTCACATATTGGAATGTACTACCCAATTCAAACTAACATTCACTAATTTATTATAAATTGCTAGATTAAATTACAAATATAAAAATAATAAATGAATACATGGACATAATCTTAGGTTAATACCTCTCTTGTACAACTTTTGCAATCTATCATTTGAATCAAACTGGAGATCCTAATCATGTATTTTTGAGTGCAAGAAAGTTCAAAACAGTCCTAGATAGCATGTTTTCATTAAGAAGTAAAATGAATTGAAATTCAAGTAGTGTAAATAACAAACCAGTGTGACTGTTAGTGTCTTAGTGTCGCCAAAATTCCGTCCTTGCTTCCGTGACTACATTCGAAGAAGTAAAGCAGTGTTGTTAATTAAAACCTAGAGGAGAAAAAAACCTAGAAGTCAAAGAATATGAATCTTAACATATTTTTATGGTGAAGATCATACACTGTATAGACCAAACATTCAACTTGGTATCTACGATCAGTGAACTTACGAATTTAATAACAAATTTACATGAATTTTGGAAACTAACCTTATTCTTGAATTGTTGAATAACTCCGAGCCGAATTAGGGATTCTCTCAATCTTGAACAATTGGAGAATTTCTCTTTGAGAATTAGTCGTTGTAGAAGAATAGATTGATTGATTTCAGCGAAGGATCAATATCACTAGAGAAGAAGAATTGGATATGGCGAAGAAGAGAAAAACCTATTCGCAGTACCGGTTCGTCAAATAGAGGGCCGTGCGCAGAGTATTCCTATTTAGGTGTCAAAATAGCCAAATTTTGATATTATTTTACATAACTAATGTAATAGAAATAATTTGTATCAATATGTACTGCCATCTTTTTTTAAATTTGGGGTCAAATTTTAACAATTTTGACTGTTAAAATTCTAAATCAGAGAAATCTTCCTAGACGGAGAGAGTAAAAATTTTGAACTTTTATAAAATACTCCCTCCGTCCCAAAAAGTTTGTTACGTTTAGAAAAAACTGCATCCCGTAAAGTCCGTTACATTTCTATCAAAAAACCACTTTTACCCCTTACTTTTTCATACCCTACCTATCACATCATACCTTTTTCCTAATAATCTACCCATCACATCCTACTTTTACCCATCACATCAAGGGTATTTTTGGAAAGTCAATACCAAAATATCCCTCCCTTAATTTCCCAAAAAGTCAAACCGTCCCATTCTTTTTGGGACGGAGGGAGTATATATTATACTCCCTCCGTTCATGATTTACCAAATGCAAATTTGACCTTTATCAGTCATAATTGATACACTTTACCTCAAATTAAAAAATTTATAGTAGATCTTGTTACAATAATTGTTTTATTAGAAGTGGAGGTTGTGAAGATCTTGATGAAGATGAGAAGAAGGCACTTGGGAAGAGGTTGTGAAGATCTTGATGAAGATGAGAGACAGAGTTGACGATACTTGGGGTGTCGATTTATCATGGGAGGTAATACAGGAGGAGATTCAGCGTCCTACCGAAAAAAGTCGAGGAACATGGTGCATCTGGCGGAAGTACAGTGACCACCAATGCCCAAGCGGAAGAAGAAGGAACCAATAGTTTTCACCGATGAAGACTATCTCCCGGTGCTCAGTCCTCATCGGGACGCGCTGGTGGTAAAGGTGGAGGTTAATAATGTGGTGGTTCATCGCACGTTGGTCGATACAGGCAGCTCGGTTAATGATATGAGCTATTATTGTAGAATCGAGGAAAGTAAATGTTGTGTGAATTATTAATATTGTTGATGTTATAAATGTTGTACTTGTGTGCATGAAATTGTATGAAGTTATGAGCTAGTGGGTTCGTCTATGTGCATAGTCGATCGAAACCCTAGATATTTCTCACTTAGCCTTAATGCTGAGCGTGTAGCCTTTTTTTTCTATTTGATACATGTAGGTAACAGGAACAACCAATAAGCAAATAATCTTGAAAGGGTTTGAGAGCAGAGCGATGGATGGATGCTAGCTGGAGGGATTTAATTACTTAAATATTATATTTAAATTAATTATGTTTTTAAAGGCAAGAAACCCAAGCTTTATTTTGAATTAAGTACTTAAAAGCTTCCACGCCACTTTTGTTGACTCCGATGGATATGTAAATAATATTTTGTATTTAAATGTTTTGAAATTATTTTAAATATTATTGTGTTTGATGCCAATTTAGTAGCAACCCGGTTCGCTAACTCATTGGTTCGGGTTAGGCGGGTTGATGTGTTACAAGTTTTAAATGTATCACGGTCCCGTCTCGTTTGATATCGATTCGTGATGAAAAAATCAATCTTGTTTAAAAACACTATAAACGGTTCGGTACCATTATGGTCTGGTATGTTATCATGCTAATCTGGTTTTTTTCCCATCCCTACTCAATCTCAAAATATAATTTTTAGATTTTAAAAATTTTATATAAATATATCAGTCATTAATTATGGAAATCAAAAATATTTTCAATAAATTATTTTCATAAATATTAACTTTCCAAATTTTTTCTTGAAATATTGTGATTCACATTACAAAATAATAATTTTATGGAAAACAAAGTACTAATTGTATATTTAATTAATGTTTAGAAGAGTAATATTGAAATGATTGAAAATACATAATAAATAAAATAATTATTCTAATTTCAAGATATATTTCCAAATATTTTTGTATGATCTGAAAATCATATTTCCAAATTTATAAAATTATAAGTTTGATCTATAAATTTTGTTATAATTATTCACTATTAATTACATCTTACATCTAATTAAATCCGAAAAGCAGAAAATAAAAGTATGAAACTTCATTTTTAATTTTACAAAATACTTAGAATCATTTATTAACATTTAAATATAATTAAAGTTATTTTTCTATATTTATCTTGTATTTATTTTTGTAGGACCCTAGATACTACCAACTCTTCTAAAACCAATTTGTGTTAGAAGAAGCGCATACCTTTGCCTTATACTGGATTCATCACACACAAGCCCACATGATATTCAAGTATGACTTGGTGCATATAGCCTCGGGTACGAACAATTAATGCACACTTGACCAATAGTTCCCCCCTCCCTCCTCCCCTCACGAATTATTCCTGCTGGGAATCAAACTCGTGATCTTCTCTTCGATACCACTTGTAAGACCTTAAACGCTACCAACTATTCTAAAATTGATTTTTTGTCTGAATACATGTTCACGTTGATGTGTTTCTGATGACAATATTTATTCTGCATAGGTTTTGATATTGACAAGCCCCTGGAATGTACAACGAAGTGTAAACATTATAAAGAGATGGCAAGAATCATTCAAGGAACAAAAATCAAAAGGAAAGACTTTGAAGCATTGAAGCCAAGAATATAGACTTAGGATTTTAATTGTAACAAGTTCATATTTTTTTCTTCCAAGTCTTAACTGAAGCAACATATTTTTTCTTGCATAAAAATATTTATTCATGCATTAAAATACTTTTCAAATGATTTTGAAACCCATAAAATATTTTTGGATAGTTAGTTTTTGACGTAGACCAAAGACAATGTCAGTTTATCTAAAAAACATGCAAACATCGAATATCCACGTGAACATTGATGTTGGATGGCCTTTGAACAATGGCGTTGGTTTTTGAACTCTAGTTTTGATTTTTTTATCTTAGCCATGTTGGTTTTTTAGCTTGGTTTTCCAAATCTCGCTAAACCAGCCCAACATCGAATATGTTACATGCCATGCAAGTCGCAAGAGAGAGAGAGAAAAGACTGAGCAAATCCCAAATGGATTCGGACTGACTTGTTTCCTCCATTGATTGATTGTTTCCTTGTAGAATTAGCATTCCTTCCGTGGCTAGTTTTCAATTTTCCTATATAAAGAGGAGGAGGCTTTGTAATCAAATAACACCATTTAAATTTACAGAATATTTTCTCTCTTATTATTTTCTACATGGTATCAAAGTAGAACAAAACCTGAAGCCCTACCCTAATCGCCGTGCCTCTCATCCCCTAACAACCAATGATAATGACCGACAAAAAGGCCGAGAACCCGTTCTCCAAATCCACCGAAGAAGAAGACAACTATGACAAACAGTTTACAAGGATTAGTTCTTACGAACTAAAATATGCAGACACCCCCTTGTTGGCCTTGAATGCCGAAACTCACCGCGTTTTGATGTGCCAAATAATAAGTCTTCCAAGTACTAACCCTTTGCAGGCTAAAACAAGACACACGAACCTCTCCTAACTTGGTTGATTTCACCAAGAAAAGATTCATTCGAGTTTAGATATGAAAATGTAAGAGTCTGATAAATTGATGTTACACTTATGCCCTTGCATTTTCCAAAAGTTTCTAAACATTGCTTTGATTGGGCCATTTTCAAAAATGGGAATAAAATCAATTTTATGTTTGTAAAAGACCAAACGGTACCCTATACCGTGCTAACGGTACCATGCTACCGTTAGGCAACTAGGTACAACAGCTAGGTGCCGCCCCCATAAATGGTTCTAGCATCAAAGGGATATCACAGTACCCCATACCGTCACCTTCACAGAGCTACCGTCCGTAAAAATGAAACTCAGCCCAACTTGCAGCATGGTGGTACCCCCTACCGGGACCCTACAGAGCGTAAGTCGGAGGAACAGCCCAAACCCCATTGTGGCGGTACCCTATACCGTTTTAACAGTACCTAGGTACCGCCTGAGGATTAGGAAATTCAAATTTGAACTACCAAACGGGACACCTCACAGGTACATGCCCACCGTTACAGGTACCGAATCCGTTGGGTTACTATTGCTGATTGATTTAATTAATCCCAATCACCCCTAATTGTCTCCCAACGTCTCCTTAACAGTTCAAACCCATTTGTAAACTTTCTAAACACTATAAATACCTCTCCTAAGTCTCTCCATAAGCTACAACAACATCCCTTAACATACAATACATTCTACAAGCTCATTCTTGATTTCTTGTGTGTTTTAAAGCTTTAAGTTCCTGATTTTTTATACTCTTTTTGATTTAAAGCTTTGATCTTTAGACTTTTAACACTCACACACCAATGGCTTTTGTGTTTCATCCTACTATCTTGCTCATAGGCATTTGTTGTTATTTTTATACTTTGTTCTTCTTCTACCCAATCATATTATCTATTTTTTGGTAGAGAAGCAACAAACACTTTTTATTGTTTTGTAAAAGATGTGGATAGCCTCTAAATCCTCATTGTAAGGTTGAAGATAGCCTCTAAATCTTCGGTTGTAAACGGTTGAGATAGCCGGTATAAAATCTCATTTGCTTATTGGCAAGGGTTGTTTGCCAAACCTCGTTTGAGTCTTCTTAGTGAGACCAAATAATTTAGTGGAGGTTAAATCCTTGAGGAGGAGCCTCTAGGTACTGAACGTAGAGAGTTCTCAAACTAGTATAAAATCAATTGTGTCGTGCTCTTATTTTTTTTTGCTCCTTTTCTTTCTGCTATTCCTTTTGTGCCTAAATTTTTGTTTTTACGAAAAACTTTCAAACATCCTAATTCACCCCCCTCTTAGGGTGTAACTGAGTTTCACCCCTACTTTGGTTACCACACAGATAAAATTGACTAGTGTTAACTATGAAGAATGAGCACGAGTAGTGCAAACTGCACATCGGGCCAAATGAAAATTTGGATTCATAGATTGAATCATCTCTCAACCATATGATGACAACAAAGTAGCAGAAGAATGGTGGATCGCGGTTGCCATGTTGGTATCATGGATCTTCAACACCATTGATGGGTCCCTTCGGAACTCAATCACGCAAGTAGAAGAAGAAGTAGAGTTGTGGAACGACACTAAAGATAGATTTTCTATGGCAAATGGACAACTAGTCGTGACATACTTTGGTAAGTTGAAGACTATTTGGGAATAATTGGGCACTATAAAAAAACTGCCCACTTGCGCCATGTACCGTGGGTGGAAGTGTGGTACCTCAAAGCTTTTTCAAACACAAAAGGAGAACAGGAAGGTCCATCAATTCTTGATGGCACTAGATAATGAAGGGTACCAGATCACACGATCGAACATATTGGGCGTGGTTCGTCTAGCTCCGCTCAATCGTGTCTATGCAACAATCATTCAACAAGAAGGAACTCTTAAAGTCACCCAGGAAGAGGAAAAGAACCCTGTCAGCTTTGTGGTGACATACAATTGCAACAATACCAAAGATCTTAAGTGTAAAAACTGCAGGCAAATAGGGCACGACATCAGTGGATGTTTTCAACTTATCGGATATCCGGATTGGTGGGGTGACAGACCTCGTAAGCAAACTATTTTATGGGGAGCGGGCCACAGTGGAGTTGCCCGCGGAAGAGGGCGACAAGGAGGCAGGGGAGGTGGTATCGATCGTAGAAACCGTGATACTAGCGGCGGGGATACAACGGCCAGAAAGAACCGTTCACATCACAACAATGGAATACCTTAATATAGATGCTAAAGGAGAAAGAAACACCTCTTGAAAATAAATTCTCTGGTAATCTTGTAACTTCTTGGTGCCTCAAGGACATTGAACACATAAATACTTGCTCAATTGGGCTACTCAATGGAGAATCCGCCGTAGCAAACCAAAAGGGAAGTGTTCTCATGAACGAAACACTAGTGCTGAAGAATGTATTGTTTGTTCCTAAACTAAACTCCAAACTTATATTTGTCTCTCAACTTCTAAATGATAAAAGATTACTTGTTTAGTTTATTGATAAAATTTGTGTTATACAGGACTTTGCCTTGGAGATAGTTATTGGAACGGGTAGGGAGCTTGGGGGCATATACAATTTTCAGAAAGGTGTGAGCGATAAAGTTTGCACTGTGACAAAGGCTGATGATGCGGACACCTGGTGTTAGAGATTAGGACACCCTTCCCATATAATTGTTGCACTTCTCCCCCAAGTACTTTCTCATAAAAATCACGTGTCAATTCTCCTTGTGATGTTTGTTTTCGTTCCAAACAGTGTCGTGGCACCATTCCTGATAGCTCAAATAAATCTTTAACTCCTCTCTCTTTAATTCATTGTGATTTATGGGGTGGTTATAGAATCGTTACACGAATTGGGGCAAAATAGTTTCTTACCATTATGGATGATTTCTCCCAGGCTGTGTGGATTTGTCTCCCAAAAATAAAGAATGAAACTCCCTCTGTTATCCATAATTTTTTCACCATGGTAGAACGACAATTTAACAGATAAATGAAAATCATTCGATGTGATAATGGGACTGAATTCACTTGTATGAAACCCTTTTTTCAACCACAGGGAATACTCTATGAATCTTCATGTGTGGGTACCCCACAACAAAATGGAATAGTCAAGTGCAAGCACCGCCACATTCTTAATGTGGTGCACGCCTTGCGCTCCCAAGAAAATTTACCCATTAAAATTTGGGGTGATTGTATTCTTACCGCCGGTCACCTCATGAATCGCACCCCCTCTCCACTACTCCAAAATAAGAATCCTTTTGAAGCCCTGTTTGGTCAACCCCCACCTATACTCATATTCGCACATTTGGATGTCTGGCCTATGTCCATAATGAAAATTATCGAGGTGACGACATTTGTTAGTCGTTCATGAAAATATGTTTTCCTTGGATACCCGTTCGGCCAAAAGGGTTGGTGTTTGCTCGACCTAGGAACAAACAAAATTTTTTTAAGTTGCGATGTGAAATTTATTGAACAACATTTTCCATTCTCCACCTGTGAACCGCCTCAAATCGATCTCGAAACACCGGCCGATCAATTTTTTTCCAATGACGATGATGGTCCGCCGTCGCCCATCGAGAGTCGAGCTGTGCCACCCTTTTCTATCCTTAGTGGCCATGTAACACCCCGAAAATAGGCCTATCAGAATTAATTAATTGATAATTAATTAATTACTAAGAAGGATCCAAAAATAAGTGATTTATAAAGTTTGTCAATAAATAATGAAAATTATATCGTCATGTAGAATTTAACTGTCCGATCCCAATGGTTCAATCAGATTTCATTTCGGAGAAAGTTGGACCAAAAAGTATTCCCCGACCAGGACTTACGTTTAGAATAGGAGAAGGACCGCAGCCCTCTCCACTCAGCCGCCTTAACAGGGAAACTTTCATCAGCAGCATGGCCTCTTCCTCTATTTCTTCCCTATATAAAGACGACCTTCATCCCTTCAATTCTCCACCAATTCTCACAAACCTTATATCTATTCTGTTGCTGGGAGTAAGGAGAACGTAGTGGTGCTGTCATATTGGTGTGAGGTCGCCAGAGATAGCCACAATCCTCGCCGGAAAATCTTCAAAACCTTAATTTACCTTCGAGGTAAGCCCGTAGATATATGTAATGACTAGAATGTTCATATAGGTCGTTTCTACGTTCATAAATGGTCATTTGGTTGAGTTTTGTATTTGCATGTTTAAAGAACTAAGAATCATAAACCTTGAATTTGATGTTAAAAATATGATGTAATGATTCTAAAATGATCTATGAACCTTGGAGAACATTTCTATATAATTTAATTGAAGTTTGGTACCTAAAAATGGTATTCCCGAAAAATGGACCGAAGGTTGAAGAAGATGAACAGTGACCTGAAACTACACTGCCTGGATCGATCACACTGCCTTGTTCAATCATACTGCCTGGATCGATCCCCCGAAAATCTGATCCGAAAATTTGTCCGAAAATGCTATTTTTGAGCTCTAAAATCCTATTTTTGATACCAATTGATTATGATCATTATAAAAATGATTTTTCATAATAAAAGTAATGTTTTTAACAAAGAAAAATGTTATGTGATGCATGACGGTAAGTTAGGGTGTTAACACCTGAAGCTAGGCCGCTAATTGTTATTGAATATTATGTTGATTGATGATTATGGTAATGATTATTGATTGATGATTAAATCTTGATGAATATTCTAATTAAAAATGATAATTATGAATGATTAAATCATAATGAATATATTGATGATTGTGAAAATAATATGTATTGTTAAGGGTATCAAGAAGACCTCTTAGATATACCCATATTAATGTTGATTTGAAAGGTATCTATAAGACCTCTAAGATATACCCATTTAAGTTAGGTCTTGCGGGTATGAACCCCAGTGGCTAGGGTTAAAACGTACGTACGGAATCCAAAAACCAAACTTGAGTACCTACTCGTTTGGGGTACCACCCATCCAACAGTGAACACTACACTGTCGGTTTCTGGTGGGTCTTAAGTGAAGGTAAGTTTAAGATTTTGTAGAACCCTTTTATCTTAAACTAGACCTAGCTTAAGGATTATTTAGGAACAGTTTACACTGGAATATAGTTTAATTATTTAAACTAAAATTCGTTTACGGGTTGACAAACATTAAAGTGATTGGCCTTAGACTAAGAATAGTTTAAGGATATTGTTAAATGTTGAATATTGAATATGAATAAATATTGAATGATGAATATTGAATTGAATATTGTAAATATTATAAATAACGGTTAAACATTGAATGTGAAAATAAAATAATGAATGATGAATACTGACTAATGATTATTAAGTATCTGAACTGAACATTATGTGCATGATATCAAATGATTCGATTATGAATTTAGATTCAATTTATATGGATGTTCGACACATTAGATATGCTTACTCAGCTTAAATGCTGAGCGTGTAGTATGTTTTATTTGCTACACGTAGGTAAACAAAAAGAATGAAGCAATGATTTCCTGGAGGCAGATGGGACGAGATGGTCGGGAGGATGTGTGTTTTGAATTTGGATTATTGTTTGAAAAGACATAAATTAATTATGTTTGTATTATATTTTATTAAGCTTCCGCAACATTAAATTACTCCGTTACTATTTTGAATTTTTATTATGAAATAAAGTTTTAAATGTTTGAAATATTTCTGATTGTCTACGAATGCTAAATTTATACTTTAGTCCAAAAGTGGCTGCAGACCTGGACGGATTAGGGTGTTACAGGCCAACCATGATCTCTGGTTTTCAAACTTCAATCTTTCGTTTTTATTTTTGGCATTCCAAATTTGGGTTTTGGTTTTTGACCTAAATATTGATGTTGCCTGGAATGTCGATGTTGGACCACCTTGGCCTTTCCCAGTTTCTTCCAGAAGGTCTTAAACATTGATTTTGCCTAGTGAACATTGATATTTCGCCAACTTTGCCTTTATCCCATTTTTAACAGTAGGTTGTGAACATTGATATCGACTTAGTGAACATCGATATTTCACTTGACTGTTGACAAACATTTAAGACCAAAATTTTCCTTTTCTAAAAGTCAACCACCTAAACATTGAAGCTGGTTTTTGAACATCAATGTTCCCATGACTCTTAGCCAATCAAGCGAAGTCTTTGGTTTCCAAAAGGAAAGTCAACTTCAAAGAACATCAAAGTTGGTGTTTAAACATCAATGTTTAGGCTCTGTCTAGCTGACCAACCTTGATTTGATCTTGTACAAATAATGGCAAACAACTCAAATCTTCTCCCATCTAATTGATTGAATCTTCTCACATGATTTTGGTTCTCTCTTCATGCTTTTTGAGGAATCATATTTTATTTATAGTTTAATTTTTTCAAAAAAATTACATGTAATTAATCCGTTTTAACGATAACAATCTTTTTTTGATAAATTATTTTTTTATGATGTACAAATTTTTACTTTTTATGATTAAACTACAATTATAAACTTTTCAATTTTATTAACTTCTATATTAAAAATGATTTAAAAAGAATACATTCTCTAAATAATACTTTATAAATGGATTTTCTCAATATTTGATTCATGGATAAAGCTATTTGTACCCTCAGGGGTTTGTACCCCATTTATACACCGCAGCTGTGCACTGACATTTTGTGTTGGTGTAATGCTAATTTTTGTTAACGCACTAACACTTTGTGTTAGTGAAAATTTTTGTTAACACACCAATACTTTGTATTAGTGTGAACCATCAAAATGTAAGTGTATATCTTTAGCGTAAATTTTGGTAGCATTGTTCTTAATTCATTTCTATCCGCGGTCCTCGCTCTAATGCATTAAATTTGGAAGTTAAGAGACCTCCAAGTTAGTTTACGAGGGCGGTTGACCCTAATATAGGACTGGTCGCTAGGAAAGAGAGCGGAAACAGAGAAAGAGTAGGAGAGAGAGAGAGAGAGAGGAGAGAGAGTCACAAGGAGCAGAGCCTCTCTGTTCTTTCTTCTTTCCCCCCTCTTTTTCTCCGATTGATTACTGCTTTTCTTCGTCTTTTGCTGAGATGATTTCCTTAAACGGGACCGCAATTAAGGTATTCCCGATCGAACCCGTTTCATATTCTTCGATTTTCAGAGCACCCATTTGTTAAAATTAGGTCGCTCTGTGAAAAAGCTTAGATTTTTATATCTGAGTTTCGTGTACATCGTTATTCTGTGCAATTATTTTGCAGAACTACTCACTCTCTGGGATTTCAAGATGCTGGACCCAGTCACATGCTCAGCGGAGATTTTTATCTCCGACGGTGGTAGCCGCCGTCAGCTCCAACGGCAGACCCGGAGACAGAAATGCGAGCGTCGTGATAGAAAGCGCTCTCAAGGAGGTGGCGGAGACAGCTCCTATAGTGGCTGTGGAGACCAAATCCACCGTCACTGGCGGAGTTGGAGATTTGTACGGCGAGGATACAGCCACGGAGGATCAAATGATAACCCCTTGGACCGTCTCTGTTGCAAGGTACACGATCTAATATTTTCTCGAGGTTTCATTGTTTCCTAGTTTTCATCTGGACTTATAGCTCCTTTTGGAGTGTTATACAAGAGTTCCATTTCTGGGCGTTTTATTTTAGCAAACTGATCTATGGAGTATGAATCATTAGAAATTTTATTCCTGTCATTTCTGGGCGTTTTATTTTGAATAGATACACAATCGGACTTCTTCTTGCAGACCTCTCCCATTGAGGATAAATTAACAAACATGCCCTTTTTTCCAGGTTATTATGGTCGGGCATTGGGCAACTTCGTTATTTTATTATGTTTTCTCCCACTTTATTGGATTGCTAAATGGTGACTTTTTTGGGAACAAAGTTCATTCCTTAACTTAGATAGTATGCACATCTAGTCTAGGGGCTTGGTAATCAGGTTATCTTGTGCTGTGTCAATTGGTGCTTAAATTATTTAGACCATTGTGGATGAACATCTTGATGACGTGACGGTTTACTCCTCTACTATGAATTAAATGATTTTGAGAGTCTCAACTGTGTTTATAATTATGAGATAACAATGTTTCTTTTTGTTGCAGTGGATACACGTTGTTGCGGGATCCACACTACAATAAAGGTCTTGCTTTTAATGAGAAAGAAAGGGACGCTCACTACATACGCGGTCTTCTACCTCCGGTGGTTGTCAGTCATGAGCTTCAGGTTTCTTTTTCATAGAAGAATTCTCTACTGCATACTCTTTGTGTTTTGATCTCTCTTTATTTCATGCACAATTGTCACAACATTTTTAAGAGCATTTTTTCTCCCCACCTTTCCTTGAGAGGCGTATTTGAAATGATCAAGAAATGTTTCTGTCTCAATAGGTTAAAAAGATGATGCACAATCTACGTCAATATGATTTACCCTTACAGAGGTACATGGCCATGATGGATCTTCAGGTAACAGCATTCTGTTCTATTTTTCAGTTTCTTCTATGATACCTTATATTGCTGATTACTTGCAAAACATACCTTTTCCCCAAAAGAGAGTACATTGATGAAACACAGACTATTGTTAAAGGTTGGAGTAGCTTCTTTTTGAAGCATATTTCCAGAACGCACCCTCATATTCTTCATTTGGTTTCTATCTCACCTTTTGCATTTGCAGGAGATGAATGAAAAGCTATTCTACAAGCTTCTCATCGACAATGTTGAGGAGCTTCTTCCAATTGTCTATACTCCCACAGTGGGTGAAGCTTGTCAAAAATATGGAAGCATCTTCAGGCGCCCCCAAGGACTTTTTATCAGCTTGAGAGAACGGTATTTTTTTCTCAAAACCTTGTATCCGGTTTGGTTCATCAAAATTATTGGCAGCAAACTGATGGGTGGACACCTTCTACAGGGGAAGAATTCTTGAGGTGATGAAAAATTGGCCGGAGAAAAAGATTCAAGTCATTGTTGTCACTGACGGGGAAAGGATTTTGGGCCTTGGTGACCTTGGTTGCCAGGTACACTATATATTAGTATTGCTGTTCTCTGGTGTGGGACTTCTTTGTGATATGCCTACTTATTAGACACAGTTTTATATGCTTACATTAAGACTGTAGTTTTTAACTGTAATTTCCTTTTCCCAGGGCATGGGGATACCTGTAGGAAAGCTCTCATTGTATACTGCCCTTGGAGGCATTCGCCCTTCTGCTGTAAGTTTTTGTATGGAGATTATGGGTTGTTAGATTCCCTTAGGGTCCATTTGCGAAGGAGGGAAATGACTTCAGGAAGTGATTTTTCCAGTTTTTGGTGTTTGGCTATTCTGGAAAATAGGAGTCAACGGAAAATGATTTTGAAGTCAACAGAAAATGAGCCTTATTTGGAGGAAAATGATTTTTGTTGTTTATTACACATTAACACCAACTGGCTTCTGAAAACATATCTTGCTGCCATTTCCCCATATATTCAAACTTTTCATCTTAGTTGATTGTCCCATTTTGTTCATTCGATTCTTCATTTTTGTTGATTTTTCCATTCAAGAATGGGGACAAACTTCGGTAATTTTTGTTGATTTTTCAATTACTGCAAATTTGAAGTTTTGCTAATTTATTAGGTTTCTTTTTCAGTGCTTACCCGTAACCATTGACGTGGGGACAAACAATGAGAAGCTTTTGAAAGATGAATTTTATATTGGCCTCAGACAAAGGAGAGCAACTGGACAGGTTGATAACTTGTTTTCTAAAAATCTTGATTGGTGCTCTTGCCCATAATTAAACTGAAACAGTATGTATATTCATATCACCAGGAATACGCAGAACTTCTTGACGAATTCATGGCTGCCGTGAAGCAGATGTACGGGGAAAAAGTGCTTATTCAGGTTTGATTTTTTGTTGGAGTTCACTTAGTTCCAGATAGTTCTATTTACGTGGTGGTTTACTCAGTTATAACATACTTTTTTTTATTTAGTTTGAAGACTTTGCAAATCACAATGCATTTGATCTTCTGGCAAAGTATGGCCCTAGTCACCTCGTTTTCAATGACGATATACAGGTACGCATAGTGTTCTCCTTCATTGATTCCAAACGGTAGGAAGATTTTTTTTCATTGGGGTGGGGGGTGGGGGGGGGTCAGGTACGTATTTATTCATTCTAATCACCAATTCCCCAACTCCTTATCGATTCTATTTAGAGCTTTCCAAAAGGTATGTTTGTCAGGCTTGAGATATTTTGGCTTGGGGCCGTGAAATACTTGTTCATGAGCCATAAGAGTTTGCAATCCAAGAGGTTGAGAGTGTTTATTTTTCTAATGTCTATTGAATATATACTAGCACTTGTATTTTATTTAATGAATGTAAGATATTATTTAATTATATTACGGAGTACTCGTATACTATTAAACTAAGCTATTACGAAGTAATTTTAATGTTTTCTTTTGCATTCTACATTAGTGTTTGAGATTGATACTAACTTATAAAATAGAGCAATGCAATTCTTAAATATATAAAGATCCTTAAAAAAACTACAATTTCAATTGAATATTATTAAGTAGGCGTTAGAAAGGAATATAGTTAAGAGGAACTCAATATGATAAATAAAATCTCTCTTTATATATCCTATTAAAGTGCAATAAAAAAACTTACCTTTGCATTAGTCGGGTTTGGTTTTGACCAATTTTTAACGGGCCATTTTGGGCTTCGTCGATTTTGGGTTCCGGCTAGGCGGCTACAAAGTCCTTGTTTGCACCCAGTATTTTTGGGTCTGATCTCGGGTCAAAAACGGGTCAAGTCAATCTTTGACAGGTCTAATTCTATTCCAGGGGACAGCATCTGTAGTCCTTGCAGGGCTTATAGCAGCACTAAAGAAAGTTGGGGGTACATTAGCTGAGCACACATTTTTATTCCTTGGGGCCGGAGAGGTAAATTTATGCCTGCATTAAACTGTTTACATACCATAACTAATCGCCTTTTCCATTTTGTTTTTTTTATAATTTCATTGCTTGGTTTCTATCATTTTATGCATGCAGGCAGGCACGGGTATTGCCGAACTCATTGCGCTTGAGATGTCAAAACAGGTTGATGTGCCATGCCAACATTTGTTTATTCGCATGTGTCCCAAATAATGCCTCCAAATTTGTAATGGATTTAATTTATACAGACAGGAGCTCCCCTTAATGAAGCTCGGAAGAAAATTTGGATGGTAGACTCTAAGGTATATTCAAATTCAGATTACTTTTTTCTCTTAAATATTTATTCTTTATCCTTCATGTGATGTACATATAAATTTCACCTGCAGGGATTGATTGTTAGGTCCAGGGTGGAATCACTTCAGCAATTTAAAAGGCCGTGGGCCCACGAACATGAGCCTGTATATGAACTTTTGGATGCAATCAAGACTATTAAACCCACGGTCTTGATTGGATCTTCTGGAGCTGGAAGAACGTTTACTAAAGAAGTTATTGAATCTATGGCCTCTTTCAACAAGGTAATCTTCTTAATTTTATCCTCGTCTGATATTCAGGTTTGATTTTTGTAGTTTTACCGAGAGATAATGAAACAATGACATGACATGCAGAAACCCATTATTCTTGCACTCTCAAACCCAACATCGCAGTCAGAGTGCACTGCAGAAGAGGCTTATACCTGGAGTGAGGTAGCATTTGGTTACAATATTATTAATATAGGTTTAAATTATGTTTTTGCCAAACTGGTGCTCATGCCTTTTTACCTTAGTCCTAGACATGTGTGCTTTCTGCATTTTGGGTCTTGTTGCTAGTGTCAGTGTGTGTACTCCTTGTCTCTGTGTTCTTCCTTTTTGCCACAAATAAAGCTAGGGTAACTCCAATATGTAAGGTTTTACCATGAACCCAAGCTTTGCACGGACAGTTATTATCTGTTCGGCATATACAGTAACTGTCTGTATGGTCTTTGCAGAGATTAGGGTTATAGTGACCCCAAAATGTTGGGTTACCCATTACCCTAGCTCGATTCTTGTGCTTCTGTGTCTGTGATGTCGTGTTGATTTTGGGTTCTTTTGGAAACAATCTCTACTTTCGAGTAGGGGTAAGGCCCGCGTATTCACACCTTCCCCACCCTATTGTTGGGTGGGGGGTTAGTGGGTTTGCTGTAATTATGTTTGCCCATCCTGTATTTTCCGTATATTTCTCTCAGGGCCGAGCTATTTTTGCGAGTGGAAGCCCATTCCCTACATTTGAATACAAGGGGAAGCTGTTTGCTTCTGGACAGGTAAACCCATGAAATTGATTCTTTCATCATTCGTTGCTGATTAAAAAAGGTACTTTGCATTTATTTAGTAGGCTTAAACCCCTCAACATCCATTAAACAGGCAAACAATGCGTATATCTTCCCTGGCTTTGGTCTTGGACTGATAATTTCAGGTGCAATCCGTGTCCACGACGACATGCTTCTTGCAGCCTGTAAGTATTTTGTGCTTTTATCTATTTAGAGTGAAAAGAAATAAGACAATAGAAACAGTCCATGGTGGTTTGAATTTTGGAGCATTATTTTATGTTTAAAAACTAACAAATTTGGAATAGTGGAAGCTCTAGCTGCATACAATAGATCTTATGATGTCAATAATGCCAACATATAATATCAAAAAACAATATGTAATGCCAATATACAGTACCACAATGTCACAGTGTAGTAGTCCTATTTTTGGGATAAAAACCTGTCTCCTATTTTGGGGATAAAGACAATGTTTTACTCCTATTTTGGGTGATTTCTTCAATAGAAATAGTCCATGGTGGTTTAAAGCCTTATTTTTTGTTTAAAACAAATAAATGGAACAGCGGAAGCTCTAGCTGCAGAGGTTACACAAGAAAACTTTGACAAAGGACTCATATACCCTCCGTTTTCCAACATCCGAAAAATTTCAGCTCATATCGCTGCCAAAGTAGCAGCCAAAGCATATGAACTCGGTACCTTATGATTCGCATTCATCTTATTTTCTGCCATTATTCCTATCTGTGCACATAAAATGCTCGTGATACCCTTACATCAAAAGACACTAGATGTAGGGGTTTATGTCCCGATTCATGCTACAACCACAGAACGGATGACACCGCCAGTATTTCACATACTATGGCTAGTTGTGCTATTGACCTCATGCTTTGCAGAGACACGCACAAACAATAACTATCTGTGCGGTATTGCCAGTCATTGTTTGAGCTTGTCTATGCAAAACATGGGGTCAAATTTGTGGGGTTGCTCTGACTTTTTGTACTATGGCAATGTTTTCCGGTGCTGTCAGCCTTGGTGTCATCCCCGGGGTTAGAAGTAGCATTTTCCTTATGTCCCTTTTAAGTACTTAGGGTCAAATGTAGAATTATATATCTTATTATATGTGACGGGGTGTGATTTTATGCTATGATATAAAAGGTTTGGCTACACATATACCACAACCAGAGGACCTCGTTGCCTATGCGGAGAGCTGTATGTACAGCCCTTCTTATCGCAGTTATCGCTAAACGGATGGATAGAACATGAACGCTTTTATGCTTTGCTCGTTTCAGGATTAGAGGTAGTGTTGTCGTTTGTTTTTTTTTTCTACAAATTTTCCCTTCTTTGTGTGGAAAATTTGTGGGTTCATATCTTCATAAGCAGAAGGAGAAAAGATTAATTAGATTGCAAAATGTTGTGTTTATGTAAAAGCATAAAATTAATACTCTGTAGTTAAGTGTATCACATTTGTAACGTTCAAAAGAAAAGGAGCATTTCTCAGTGTAAACTTTTATGTATGTGACAAATAATGCATTCGTTTTATTTACTGAGTACTTTTTAATTTCAGTTATCCAGAATTTATTTTCTTGACATCAGATTTTAATTACCCGATTTTATACTGTACAATTTATTTTCTTGACTTCAGATTTTAATTACCCGTTATATATATTCAAAAGTATAGGGTGGCAAAGTCTATGACCGTCCAGTACTTTTATAAGATGCGGACTGTACTGTATCGTTCTAATATATTACCCGTTCGGTATGATTAGGTTTACGATAAAAAAAAAAATTTCCGTACCATTCCTTTAAAAACAAGACATTACCATGTCAAACCACTCATACCCGTGCCAAAGCAGATTTAGTATTTTAAGGGTCAAAATATTTTTTTATTCTTAAAAAGTACTCCATTCGTTCCAATTTATACTACTTGTTTCGATTTATAATTTTTGATTAAAATTATTTTTAAATAATTTTATATAAAAAATGGTAAAAAAATTAAAAAATAAAAATTACATATTAAAGTACTACTCCCTCCGTCCCCCAGTTTTGTCCATTTTTGACTTTTGGAACTGTTCATCTAAGCACTTTGGCTCATCAAATTCTCTCAATGTGTAAGCCTAAATATAGTCATGTGTGATCTTGTTTGATTTGTCTTAACATATAGATTATTTATATATAATTTCTATAATTTTTTAATATACAAATTACAATATAAAATGGATTAAAGAAGTGCATTGGATGGTGTGTAAAAATGAAAGTGGACAAATACTCTGGGATGGAGGGAGTACATCAAAAGATGTACAAGACTAGATCTGGCAAAACAGAACCGGAACCGATTACCCGAATCAAAATATTCGAAATTGAAATCGAAATGATCCGAAAAATGAAGATCCGATCTATAACCGAAAATCCGAAATGATTCGAATCAAACCAAAACCGAACTAAATAATTCATATCCTAGTTAAATCTGAAACTGATTAGATCCGAAACCGATAATATCCAAACCGAATAAACCCAAAACCGGATAGGTCCGAAACCGATAATACCCGAAATCGATTAGATGCGAAACCGATAATATCCGAACCCGATTAGAGCTAAAATTGATAAATTCGAAACTGTGTTTGCCTTTCAATAAGCATATTATATTTTTAAATTTTTACTTTTATTTTACCATTTAAACTAATTACATTACTTGCTCATTTGCTCATAAAATGGATTATTGTCTTGAAAAAAGAGTACAACATTTCATGTCTTAAATTTATTATATTTAGAAAGTGAAGATAAGTTATACATATAAATGATAACGTACAAACAAATAAATTAAATTTCCGTAATTTGTAAATAGTGAAGTGTGATATTCTTTTTGGGACGAAATGATTATATGATGAATTGTATGGAATAACTAGATTTTATCCTAATTTCATCCAATTACAATAAATTTTATTGGTTTAAGAGTTAATTTGATTAATTACAAACCAATTCACTCAATATTAGTCAATAACAATACATGTTAGTGTTAGCATTTTGAAAAGACTCTAGCATCAGCATTTAGTGTTATCATTTTCAAATTTGATCTATACCATTGCATAATTTAATTTTATCTAATTTCAACCAAATACACTCAAATAATTTATAAATTTTGCACTCAATTGAATAAAATTCACTTAATTTTGCCCAATTTCACTCAATTTTTACCAAATTGTATTCAAATAGAACATAACACTATTTGGATTTATCTTTTATCTTTTCATTTATAAACATAAATATATTAGTAGATGTGAGAAAAATTTGATATATCAAAACTAAATTTAAAAATCAATTTAATTATATTAAATTTATATCATACTCGTAATTAAATATATATTTTTCATAATTTTTAGCCCAAATTTGTAAAATATGACTAAAAAGTCAAAAAGGAAAGATTATTTAAGGTAGAGATAATATAATTAGAAAACATATAAAATAGTATGAGGTATTGAATTGATGATAGATTGATAAATGTGATAAAACATAGAAATAAACATGGATAATTAAATTTTAACTAGAAAATAATATATATCCAAAATATATTTGATCTGAAACTGAAATATATCCGAACCGAACTAGATCCGAAACCGAAATATATCCGATTCAAATGGTGTCCGAACCGAAATCTATCCGAACCGATTTATAACCGAACTGTATCTGAACCGACTCGAAACCGAACCAAACCGAACCGAAAAATGTATAGAACCGAATCAAATCCGAACCAAAACTAAACCAATCCAAACCAAACCGAACCGAATATAACATATATCCAGAAGATATCGAAAAAATCCTACCCGAAACCGATCCGGTTGACCCGATTGCCACCTCTATACAAGACTAGTGGTGAAATGACTATTTTATTTTAGGGGATTTACTTAAATAGTAATCCCTCCGTCCCAAAATATTTGCCACACTTGCTTTTTCAGCAGTCGCGGGAACTTTTGTTTATTTCTTCGTTTTCATTGGTTATTTGATAAAATAAAATATTCTTGACACCTCTTATTTCGAAAACTTTTCATGTAATTTTTTGATATGTAGATTTTATTTTTTTTATTTCTATACCAATATATAAATAAAATGAATTGAAAAAACTTGATATTTTACCTAGGGAATACAAGTGTGACAAATATTTAGGGACGGAGGAAGTACTAAAACATAGTGATTTTTCTAATGTAGTATCATATGTTTATTTCTCAATGTACCACTGGTCATTGTTCAAGTAAATGTTCACTATCACTGGAAATTGTTCAAACTAAATGTCCACCATCACTGGACATTGTTTTGGCTACTAGACATCATTCAATTACTCTCTCCGTCCCTCAGTTTTTGTCCACTTTTGACTTTTGGAACTGTTCATCTAAGCACTTTGACTCATCAAATTCTCTCAATGTGTAAGCCTAAATATAGTCATGTGTGATCTTGTTTGATTTATCTTAACATATAGATTATTAATATATAATTTCTATAATTTTTTAATATACAAATTACAAAATAAAATGGATTAAAGAAATGTATTGGATGATGTGTAAAAATGAAAGTCGACTAATACTCTGGAACGGAGGGAGTACTATTTAGAGAATAAAAATTTTTAAGTACTACATTGAGAAAATGACATATTTTTTAGTACAATTTAGTATAAATTTTACTTTATTTTATTAAATGACTATAAAAAAAGAAAAAGAAAGCAGAAATCTGATCTTGTGAATAATAAATAAGCAATTAAATTTGGGATGTATGGAGTAATAAATAAAAGAAAAACATTGGCGCATCAACATTTTTATGCATGGTTACTCTCAATAAGTGTATTATTGTCATTCTTTGACCAAAGGTAATTGTAAATTGATTTTTCTATAGAAAGAATATAAATTGAATCGTTACAAAGTAGTTCAAGTGACTAAGACTAAAGGGGTTAAGGGCTTGTTCTGTTCAGCTGACCTGATTAGTTTTGATCTAATTGGAATAAGTTCTGATGTGATTTTGTCTATTTTGATCTGATTGTAGCCATATTTAAAACGGTTTCTGATTTGGTCTAATCTGATTAGAATAAGAATAAGGTGCTGTTTGTTTCAGCCTCTTAATGGTTCAGATGTCTGAATGATTCAGCACTTAATGGTTCAGACTGTTTGTTTCAGCCTCTTAATGGTTCAGATGTCTGAATGGTTAAGAGATTTGCCTCTGAATGGTTAAGTATTATACAGAGTCTGAATGGTTAAGAGCTTTTATCTGAATTGATCAGACATTTGCCTCTGAATAGTTAAGCAATATACTAGCTCTTAATGGTTCAGACCTCTTACTGGTTCAGCACTTAATGATTCAGACCTCTTACTAGTTCAGCGCTTACCTATTCAGAAGTTGCCAAACAGCTCCTAAGTTAAGGAGAACAAGCTTTAAGTAACTTAAAAGTTTTTTTAAAGAAATACAATATGAATTAAAAAAATTAAAAAATGATAAATAGAAAAATATAGAATTAATTGATTAATTTAACATTATTAAGTAATGCTTTGATTCGAGATCTTTTGTTCTCGTTTTTTGAAAACACATCACGTATATTTTTAAAAATATAGAGTGTCATTCGGGATATAAATGCTAAAATTATTTGAAAAATTAATATTCGGTAGAGTTCAAAACAATGTTGAGTTGGTATTTTTTTCCCTCCCCTATCAAAGTTTATACTCCACTTACAATTAAGCCGCAAAGAATAAGGCTTCGTTTGGTACATAGAATTTAAAATATGAAATTGGAGACAACAATTCCAATTATGTTGTTTGGTAGCACAAAAATTTGTGAATTTAGAATTGGTAGTGCCAAAAATGAATTGAAATGAGAGAATTTATTAATCCCCTTAAAATCAATTCCATAGAATTTCAATTCCCAATTCAATTCCAATTTCGTCAATTCTGTATTCAAAACCAAACAGACTCTAAGTTTCTAAAATCTATTTTAAGTAATACTCCGTACATGATTTTCATCTAGATATTTGGTGCTATTTAGTGCAAATATTTCTTTATCCGTGGGGAGCTAGCTGCACGTTTGGGAAGGGTTACATCGTTTTCGTGGCTTGCGTCCTCGGCTGTAGCGTGTTGTTCGCGCGAGACAGGGCCCTCATTTCTAGCCTGGTTCATCACTGTTTACATTCGGCGTTGCTTGGCGTTGATGACATTTGCTATCTCCATGCATCTATGGCATCGCCGCCACACTGTGGGTCTCTGCTTACCACGTACAACATCATGGTCTCATCTGTCCCACAGCTCAGTCTTCATCATTGGTTACGTTTTTGCCCATGTGTTCGTCCTACGGCATTTCTTCTGTTGCCTCAGATAGCCGACTCCACTTATATATGCTCGATGATTTTTGCCGCCTTTGGCGTTTGGTATTGGACATTGGTGATCGACCCTGCTTGGACGCTTATTTTTTCTGTCGCCTTTATCATTTTATGTATTTCTTCTATTTATTTCAATCTGCTTAATTGGACCTCTTTACTTTTGCATTGCTTTGTATTCTTTTTTTAAATAGATTTTGCATTCTTTTTTTAAACAGATTTTGAATTTCTCTAGTTTCTTATTTGATTAAATTTTTAAAATGACCCTTTCTAACAAGGTGTTTACTCAAATTAGTCCCCTATAAGTAATATTTACTTGCGTGATCCTTTATAATTTAGATTTATTCTATAAATGATCCTCTGTCGAAAATGACTACGAAATGTCAGTTAAATAAAAGGTATTTTGGTATTTTTCAATCATCTAGACTCAAAGTATGTGCACGAAACGCTCCTTTATAATTAAGTATTTTTCTAAATTGATAATTTCTAAGTAAATATTTTCCCAAAACAGAGTCCGGCCATGAACCTCTTGGGGTGGGTCCCTTTCTTTAGCAACTACCTTCTTAATTTGAAAGACCCATTTTGAAGACTTATTCATAGTTTAGATGATAGAAAATTCCAAAATACAATCTATTTGATTGATATTTAGGGAATAAGTCTAAATTATAAAGAAAAACATTGGTAATTATTACTTATTAATGACTAATTTGAAGAAATACCTAATTAGAAAGGATCTTTTTGGAAATTCACTCTTTTTATGTTTTACATTATTTTACAACTGTATTATGACTATTAGGGCCTAAAACAAATTGGAAGAAGTTGAAAAATGTTAGAAAAAATTAAGTGTTAAAAAATTACTTAATTAAATGATCACCAAAATAGAAATGTAAAAAAAAACTAATTTTGAACAAAAAAAGTTCTTATTTGACAGTGTTTGAGGTAATATATTATAAACTAGGATATGATGTTATTGTATATTATCATATGTAAATAATATATTTATACGTCGTTGGAAAAACTATGAAGACTTGAAAAAAGCAGAAAGAAGTTGAGAAAGATATAAGCAATTTTTTTCAATTCAAAATGGAGGCCCTAAACGACATAATGATGTTTATTTTAGACGCAATATCAGGGGAGTATATCTATAAGAGTGGTAAAAAAAGTAGAGTCTCACCCCGATCGAAGACCCTCTCAAAACCGACCAGAAGGTCGCCTGAAAAGAGATAAATTGAACTTTAATTACAAGTAGTGGAGGATGTACTTGATACTTGTAAAGGCTCTTTATTTAGAATAATTTTCTCCTTGTATTGTCATTGACCAAACTCGAGTGTAACCTTTTTTGGCATCCCTTACGTTGCCAAATACCAACTATGCTACACTTCGGGCTAATATTGGTAAAACACATTGCAAAGAAGTGCGCCCACATGGCCACATGCTCTTACCTGATTAAAATATTGAAGATGGTAGGTATTTTTGGTATATGTTTAGTACCACAAAAATAGTTAGATATTCCATACTTCCCAATTTAAATTGGTTGTTCCGATTTACAATGTTAGACTGAAGTTATTTTTAATACAATTTATTTGAGAATTTGGGTAAAATTAAAAAGTAATGTTTACATATTTAAAAACTACAGAGTATATCAGAAGTTCTGCAAAACAAGTGGTGACATCACTATATTTTTTTATTTTATCAAATGAGTAGTGAAAATAAAGAAATAAAGTGAATAAAATTTGAAACTATAAATAGTAAACATGCAACTTAATTTGAGAAGGCGGGAGTAGATAAAATGGTAGGTATTTTTGGTACCTATGCAAAAAAAGGGTATTTTGGTACATGTTGAGTACATGCCTTGTTTAGGTCTATGTAGTCTAAGCACATCCTCTAGGTGTTGCCCTTGGGAGCCAACATAATGTGGTTTTTTAATAGAAAGTGGAAGTATTTTGTTGGAAGTGAAAAAAATGAAAGAGGAAGTGTTTTTGAGAACGGAGGAGAATATTTTAAGACAAATCAAACAAGATCACACACGACTATATTTAGGCTTACACATTGAGAGAATTTAATGAGTCAAAGTGCTTAGATGAACAGTTTCAAAAGTCAAAAGTAGACAAAAACTGGGGGACGGAGGGAGTATATTTTAAAAATTAAGTACTCCGTAATAATTATGTAATTTAAAAATAATAATTTCGAAAAACAAAACGGAGTAATATTTTACTTTAGGGAAAATAATAAAATATAAAGAGCATTTTTTTAAATATTTAATAAATACCAATTAAAGAGTAGAGAAAAGAACTTTACAAAAAGTAAAAAAATTAGAGAGTTGAAGTAACTAAATATTTTGAGGAGAATGAGAGAAAATAAGAAAGAAATCAAATATTTAATCAATATCATGGTTGCTATATTTTGAGAGGCTTGTTATATATGACAAGCCAAAGTTAAAATTTACCAAGTGTTTTATAATATAGCAAGTCCCTTGGAGCACAAAAATTAAAATGAATTGCCAAATAATGATATTTAACAAGTCAAAACTCAATGGTTGGAGATGCTCTAACGGAAGGGAGTCTGGCATTGTGTAATCGCCTACTTTTCCCTCTGTCGTTTTCTGGGCCATGCTACACTTACACCACAAATTATACCTCATTTGTACACCGCAGTAATACACAAACATTTTGATGGTTACACCGACATAAGTGTTGGTGCGTTAACAAAAATTTACACAGACACAAAGTGTTGGTACATTAACAAAAATTAGTTTTACACCAACACAAAGTGTCGGTGCAAACTTGCGGGGTACAAAGTGGGGTACAAAAGTTAGGGTACAAATAGCTTTATCCTTTCTTGAATGTAGACAGTTTGTTGCGCAAGGTGCACACTTGGAGCATTTCATAGTTCCCACACTACCAATCAAGGCAATCATCTGCTTCAGCTCTCAACTCCCCGCGAACTTCTCAAGTATCCCGGCGAAGGAGAAGACAATACCGACAATATGCCGGAAAGTCGCTTCTTAGAAGCCGTCATCCCGCAACAGAAGCTACACGACGGAACACTCTTCCCCGCCGTCTTATCGCCGAACCCAGACGCATCATCTCCGAGCTTCCCGGTTGCGATTAAGGAGCAAAAGCCATTTCTCGACTCTCTTCTCCATCGATCTGGGGCTATTCTCTTCAAAGGGTTTCCGGTCGATTCGGCATCGGACTTCAACGACGTCGTCGAGGCATTCGGATACCAGGAACTGCCGTACGTTGGCGGCGCCGCTCCTCGGACAAACGTCGTTGGCCGCGTTTTCACCGCGAACGAATCCCCTCCCGATCAGAAGATCCCTTTTCACCACGAAATGGCCCAGGTTCTCTAATTACATAGTTTTTTTTGGAACTTGTAAACAATTGGGAGTATTTGAAAAAAAATCAAAATTTTGCTTTTATTTGGGGAATGAATCAATTATTAATGTTGCAAACATAAAAAATTGCAGGTTCCAGAGTATCCATCAAAGTTGTTTTTTTACTGTGAAGTAGAACCTGGGAGTGGAGGGGAAACCCCAATAGTACTTAGCCATGTAGTGTATGAGAAGATGAAGAGCAAATACCCCGAGTTCGTAGGAAGATTGGAGGAGAAGGGATTGATCTACACTCGGGTGTTGGGGGAAGAAGACAATCCTCTATCCCCGATTGGTCGAGGATGGAAATCCACATTCTTGACCTCCCACAAGAGTGTTGCTGAAGAAAGGTTTGTACTCTCTTCATTCTGGCCTTTACCATTCATCTATCATTTTGTTAAATCTCTTTTTAAATCTCTAGTGGTTGTAACCGCATTATACCTTTCTAGAGTTCTATAAATCTTTTAAGGCATAGATTCCATGAAAGAGTTTTCCTTTTTTTGTAAGGCTTAGTGTAGCTTTAGCTTGCATTCTTAAAGGTTTGTGCTCTCATTTGGCTTTTACTTTCTTTAAGAAGATTGTTATTGGATTCATCTGGACTTTTTTTAGCTCCAAAATGATGGGGTATGTATATGTTCTTTCTTAGGGCTCTGAAGTTGGGGATGAAGCTGGAGTGGCTGGAAGATGGAGTGAAAACAGTTATGGGTCCAATACCGGGTGTTAAGTTCGACGAAACGAGGCAGAGAAAAACATGGTTCAACAGCATGGTGGCTGCATACACAGGCTGGGAAGATGCACGAAACGATCCAAAGAAGGCGGTCACTTTCGGGGATGGGAGCCCATTGCCTGCTGAAATCGTATACGACTGCCTCACAATCTTGGAGGAAGAAAGTGTTGCGGTTCCGTGGAAGAAAGGGGATGTTCTGCTCATCGACAACTTGGCTGTACTTCACTCTCGAAGACCCTTTGACCCACCTCGCCGTGTTCTGGCTTCTCTCTGCAGGTGAAGCATGTTTTATGTAAGATGGATGATGTGTGGGTTTGCATTGTATTTGAGATTTAGCTATGTGCGTTTGAATAAGTGAGGTGAAAACACATTCCCTTTGCAGTGTCTTCATACTCTGTACCGATGCAATCATGTAGCTCAGAAAGGTAAGGGTGTTTCTTCAGTGTAAATATATACTCCGTATTGAGTTTGCACACACATGTTACAAGAGTGGCTCAAACTCTCTCTACACACACATGTTCCAAGAGACTCAAGCTTCGTTCTTTTTGGTTGGAAAATTAACTTCCAACTTTTTTTAACACCTTCCAATTTCTTTCAATTCCTACTCTTTCCAGTTTTTTCCAACTCCTTCCAATTTTCTCCGACAACGACTTGAAAAATGTATTTACATAAGATGACTACAATAATATTATATATCCAAATTTATAATATAGCATCTCAAACATGGATAAAAATGATTTTTTTATATTCAAAATTAGTTTTCTTACATATTTATTGGGGTGATCATTTAATTGAATTATTTTTTCACACTACCTTTTCTAATATTTTCTAACTTCTGTCAGTTTTTTCCAATTTCTGCAAATTATATGGTATAGCCAGATGTGCTGTACATCATGAAAAACTTGTAATTAAAAAATGTTATAGAATAAACACTACGTTGTTTCAGAATGAACGATGTTATTTCAGAATGAACGCTTTAAAGATTTGAATCAATAAATGCCAACACATGATACACTTGGGGTCCGTTTGCTACCTGAAATTTATAGAATTGGAAGTTGAGATTCTATAAAATTGATTTAGATGGAATTTAATTCTCTAATTTCACTTTATTTTTGGCACTACTAATTCCAAATCAACATAATTTTTATTTTTGAATGCTATTGATTCTATTACAAAGTAATATCTGTTTCATAGTATTCTCAACATAATAACGCACCAAGAGCCAATGTTTCCCCCTCCGCTGGGACTCGAACCTGGGCGTACTTCTTCATTAATCCTAGGAAATGAGTTTGCTACCACTCAAGCCAGAGGAAAAGTTCGAATTTTTTATTTATTCTTTTTGTTTTTTATTTGTGTTTTTACACACACCCATACGCTACGCTCGTGGGATTCAACTGGATTATTTTGTCATTTTTTATAATAGAATGCGTTGAACGTTTTAGTTTCTTTTGTGGTTCGTTCTTTTAATGCTCAATTACTCATACAATTGTATTTGGTGAGAAGAACCATTGAACCAAATCCTTAAATCCTACGAAGTACTCTCTACATTCTTTTTTAACTGGTTTATTTGTTGAGTTAAAAGTTTGATCAATTTTTTTTTAATAAAACTCGGTGTAATTAAAAATATTTTAATATTATGTGCAGCCTGGTCAATAACATATGCGCATTGACTCCTCGAGTATTTATCTATATTAACCCCTACCTCTCGGCTCTCTCTCTCGCTCTCGGCAGTTCGAGCGGCGGCAGCGCCGCCTCTCCCTCTCGTCGCCGGCAGCAAGCAGCCCCTCTTCTCCTCTCTTCCCGGCTCTCTTCTCTCCAATGGCCAAAAGCGAGGTCACCTCCAACGCCAACGCCACCCCGACAAAGACTCCTCATCTTGCTTTCACGACGATCTCCAACGTCAAACTCCATGTTCCGGTTCTTCTCCGCCTCTCTCAACCGAACTACAAGAAGTGGAGTCGCCTTTTTCTCCTCCTGGTTAGCCGATTCAATCTCCAGGGCTACATCAACTGCTCCGTCGTCCCCCTATCGGAAGACGACAATGAATGGCTCCAACTTGACGCTTTCCTCCAGGGATGGATTCTGTCCACCATCTCCGACGAAATCTCCGATCTGGTTATCTCATCTGTCTCCACCGCTTCTGCTCTTTGGAAAGTTATTCATGATCTATTTCACGATCGACAACAAGAACGCTCGTGCGATGCAACTAGAACACGAGTTCCGCACCACCGTCAAAGGCAACACCACCATGGCGGCCTATTGTCAACATCTGCAAAATCTTGCCGATTGGCTGGACGATGTTGATGCCCCGGTGTCCCAACACCAACTTGTTCTTCAGATGCTTCGTGGTCTCCCCGCGGATCTGTTAGTTCTTTGGGTTAGTTACTAAGGGTGAGAACTAGTGTGTATTTTGTTTATTCTTTGTTGGCCTTATCCTTGTGACAAAAACAAATAAGTAGGAATGTTTCATTCTTTTTAGCTGATTGGATGTAGAGTCCTGCCGTGTCATGATTGGGTTTGAGTCTATCTCTACGAGCTGGAGCAGACTTCCTCTGGAAAAGGGATTCCTGCGAAGCGTCCAGAGTCCCATGCAGACCGGGAATAAGATTTGCTGGAGAATTCAAGTATGATCATGACTAGGGTTTTCGCGTGCTGCTCACATATATATATATATACTCACATGATCTCATGTAGAGGAGGAGAGAGAACATAGACATACTTCCAGCGAGAGATTGAGAGAGCCATAAACCCGAGCTACAAAAGGAGATCAGAAGGGAATCATGTTTGGTTCTTTCTGATATACGGTGCTGTTGTGAGCACAAGAAGTTTGTGGCCTGTTCGCAAATCATATTGCAGATCCATGATTGGTTTTGATAAAAACCACATCCAGCTGGTGAACTAGAAAGGGATGAAGAAAGGGCTGTCAGCACGTCCAATAACAAGAAGTTATCAAGTTGTAATTGTTGAACAACTTACGCACCTCTAGAGGGGGGGGGGTGAATAGAGGTGTTCTTCAAAAATCAAGAACTTTTGGAAGAACAAAAATTCGCAGGAGTATGTCAACCACAAGAGCCGTTGTAGGTGAGTTATTGAAGATAGGGATGGATAACTTCCTTCAAAACTGACAAAACTGCAGTTCAAACTGACGACTTATTCGAATAAAATCATATTTATCCGAATAGGTCAGAGCGAAAAATGCAGACTTATTCGAATAAATTAAGGTTTATTCGACTAAATCACTGTAGGATTTGAAGAAATGAGCTTCAGTACTTATTTGAATAAACTGCTATTTATTCGAATAAGACAGAACTGAAAACTCAGACTTATTCGAGTAAAACAAGAGTTATTCGAACAGTTCTCACAATTTTGAAAATGTTATTTTGCAATTGACTCAAAAACAATTTGAAGGGTTTTTGGTAAACATTTTCAAGGAGGAAAGAACAACTAACATGCCATACACTTTAACAAAAATGCTAAGATCTGAAACAAAACCCAACTAAGGAAACAACCTCTTCGGTCTCGTTCCTTCCACCGATGCTCAAGTCCCTTCTTCACGGACGGATATGAACTTGTTGTAGCTTTGATTCTTAGCCTTGATGCAGAAAATGATGATGATGTTTTGTCACCCTTTTGTCATTATCAAAACCTAAAAGACAATGGGCAAAGGACATTGCAAAAATACATATTCATGAGAGCACATTGTCCAACAATTTCCCCCTTTTTGATAATAACAAACCCATTAGGAGATATGCAATATACAAGGCTAGTTCCCCCTCAAGTATTGCATCATAAATCAAACAAAGACATACAAATCTATACTATCTTCCCATTAAGATATGCACAAATACAATTCCCCTTGAATATATGCATATCTACACCATCTTCCCCCTTTTGACATTATCAAAAAGAGATGGGCAAAAAGATATATATGCTCATGCAAATAGATATCAAACAAACAAATAATATCACATTGTCCAACTAAAATATAAATGAACATTAGTTGGAATTAATAAAGTGAATCAACTTCCCCCTTAATTGATGCTTCACCCAATTATGTGCTTGGCGCATCTACTTCAACTCAAGTCGAAGTGTTCAAGCACACCTTCCTTAATGAATCTATGAAGAAAATCTTGGTACCCAATGCCTTTTGGGTCCAGGGGTGTTAGTATGAACATCATAAATATCAATGTGTGCCCTCTTCTTATCCTTAGCAATCAATCTAAGCTTCCTAAAACATACAAGAGCTATGTGTCCAACGTAATCACAGAAATGACAAACAACTCTAGGATCAGACATATATCTATATGGACTAGAGTGTCTCCTATGTGTCCTAAAGTTGCTAGGTTGTCTAGGTGCATTCCTTACATTCCTAAAATTGCTAGGTTGTCTATTTCTAGGAAATTGTCTAGGTTGTCTAGTGAACTTATGAGCAACGTAATTCCTAGACTGACTAGGTTTTCTCATCCTAGAAGTAGTGGGGGGAATTGCTACTCTAGGTTTAGTCGTCTTAGTATTACTACTAACTTTATGAACTATATTACTCCTATCCTTAGGATCCTCCAAAGGTCTTTCTCCTTCTTTAACGAAATTCACCTTTTTAAAACCTTTAGATTTATAGCCTAGTCCATTTTTTTTGTTTTGTCCTTGTTGAACTATAAAGAGCATATCTTTGCTAGCCTTATTATATTTTCCTAAATGTTCATGCAATCTAGCTATCTCTTTTTCATGGATGTTAAATTGTGTACAAGGAGTGTCAATACTAACCTTGCCAAGTTTCTTATTTTCAAGTTTCAATAAATCCATCTCCTTATTAAGTTCAATTATTTGAGCTTCTAAAAATGTGACATTTTCTTTGGCAAGCTTAGTTTCTTTGGTGGATTTGAGAAATTCACCATAGAGATCACTAAATGCACTATGTAAATCATCCAATGAAAAGCAATCACTTGAAGACGATAAAGGAGTTGAAAAAGAATTAGAAGATACCTCTTCCTCGGTAGCCATTAGACAAAGATTTGCTGTTTCTTCGTCCTCATCACTTGTTTCGGAAGATGAATGATCACTCTCCCATGAGATGTATGCTTTTTGCTTCTTCTTGAACTTCTTGTCCTTCCCTTGCTTCAACTTAGGACAATAAGGCTTGATGTGCCCTATCTC
>OOIL02000560.1:2084261-2094826 GCA_900332095.2 Cuscuta campestris
AGTAGTTTCCCACGAAGAGTATCATAAGTTAAGACATTGTAGTCTCTTCCTTCAGTTATGGCGTTCACCTCGGATTTCCACTCAGGAGTCATACAACGCAGAATTTTCCGGACAAGCTCATGATCGGTGTAATACTTTCCGAGCGTGTCAAGATTGTTGATGATTGTAGAGAATCTCTCAAAATAACTATCAATGCTTTCATTCTCCTTCATTGAGAATAATTCATATTCATGCAATAAGATGTCAACTTTAACATCTTTAACTTGAGATGTACCTTCATAAGTGACTTCGAGTTTAGTCCACATCTCATTGGCGGATTTGCATCTTGATATCTTCCCATAATCATCAGGGTTCACAGCACAATAAAGATAGTTGATGGCTTTGGCATTTTGCATGACGTTCTTCTTGTCTTGATCATCATATTCGGATTCCAACTTGGGAACACGAATTCCATCAACAATATTTGCAGGGGTAGTGTTTCCATGCTTGATTACCATCCATGAGTCGAAGTCATTTGATTGTATGAATATCCTCATTCTTTCCTTCCAATATGCATAATTTGTACCATCAAAGAATGGAGGACGTGTAGTAGATTGTCCTTCGGATACACCGGCTTGGAATGTTCTTCCGGCCATGATCTAGATTTCCGGCGGTGAAGCTTTGGAAATGCAGCCACGCTCTGATACCAATTGTTGAACAACTTACGCACCTCTAGAGGGGGGGGGGGGGTGAATAGAGGTGTTCTTCAAAAATCAAGAACTTTTGGAAGAACAAAAATTCGCAGGAGTATATCAACCACAAGAACACAAAGATGAAGAGAAGGAGCAACACACGATGTATCCTGGTTCGGCCTAATGCCTACATCCAGTCCCCGAAGCAAACGTGCCCGAGATTCCACTAACTTTGTCAAACTTAACGGAGTTTGACAATCCGATTACAACTCGAGAACTTGAATTCGCAAGCCTCTAACCTTTCCACCAAAGTCTTGATTTCACAAGACTCAGGATTTCTCTCCAAAACTTGAATTATATCAACTTCAAGTTTTTACAATTCACACACCGTTTCAAAACAAAATGCACAGCGGAAATACTCTTCAAATTAAGAGTGGATTGCTGTAGAATACAAGAACTTATAGAGTATGGCACACTAGTACTCTTCAAAACTCAAGCAAATATTGATTTCTTGAAGAATTGCTTGGAAGTAGTGTTGAAGGATCAAAAGTATGAATTGAATTGCTTGGATTGATAAAAGAATATGTTTGAATGGATATATATAATGTTCTTCAAGCAAAAGAGCCGTTGTAGGTGAGTTATTGAAGATAGGGATGGACAACTTCCTTCAAAACTGACAAAACTGCAGTTCAAACTGACGAATTATTCGAATAAAATCATATTTATCCGAATAGGTCAGAGCGAAAAACGCAGACTTATTCGAATAAATTAAGGTTTATTCGACTAAATCACTGTAGGATTTGAAGAAATGAGCTTCAGGACTTATTCGAATAAACTGCTATTTATTCGAATAAGATAGAACTGAAAACTCAGACTTATTCGAGTAAAACAAGAGTTATTCGAACAGTTCTCACAATTTTGAAAATGTTATTTTGCAATTGACTCAAAAACAATTTGAAGGGTTTTTGGAAAACATTTTCAAGGAGGAAAGAACAACTAACATGCCATACACTTTAACAAAAATGCTAAGATCTGAAACAAAACCCAACTAAGGAAACAACCTCTTCGGTCTCGTTCCTTCCACCAATGCTCAAGTCCCTTCTTCACGGACGGATATGAACTTGTTGTAGCTTTGATTCTTAGCCTTGATGCAGAAAATGATGATGATGTTTTGTCACCCTTTTGTCATTATCAAAACCTAAAAGACAATGGGCAAAGGACATTGCAAAAATACATATTCATGAGAGCACATTGTCCAACAGTAATCTTTGCAGTGATTTAGTGGACGGGCTATTACACGGACGTGGGCTCCGCAGAGTAGGAGAATTGCTCTGAACTGCGTAAACAATTCTTGTGTCTGTTTTACTGTTTTTTATTTCTCTTGCTGCGTGTGACTGGTTGTGACAGAGGGAGTGTTTTAGCACTTTGCTTATCACAGCGATCTGAGCGTGTGTGTGATTGACTAGAATTGTTCACAGAGAGCACTTCCTCCTGTGACTAGAATCACTATAACAATTTCATTTGGTATCAGAGCAGTTAAGCTTAAGTTACTAGCTTGATCCATCATGGGGGACATTGAGGAAGGTGCAAATGTCCAACGACCACCACTGTTGCGTGGACCAAATTACAATTTTTGGAAGGGGCGCATGAGAGCTTTCTTAAAGTCCCAAGGTGGGAGAGTTTGGAGGAGCATAGAAACTGGATGGACAGAACCCACAGAGACCAACACAGAAGGAGAGAAGGTGGCAAAATCCTTTGAGAAATACTCAAAGGAAGAAGCAACACTGGCTGGATGCAATGATAAGGCACTCATTGCACTATTTGGGGCAGTTGATAGCTCACAGTGCCGACTCATTTCCAATTGCACTGAAGCAAAGAAGGCCTGGGAGATTCTCGAAACCACTCACGAAGGAGATGAACGAGTAAAAACTGCTAAACTACATATTCTTATGACCAAATATGAGAATCTGCGCATGGATGATAAAGAAAAAATAGCAGAATTTCATGGGAGAGTAAGATAACTGGCAAATGAGGCTGAAAATCTGAAAAGGCCTTTCACAGAAGATAGTCTAGTGTTGAAGGTACTGAGAGCCTTACCCGAGAGCTATGCAATGGATGCCAAAGCTATTCGCCAAGCACATGACATAAAGAACATGACACTTGATCAGCTGATGGGAAATCTTGAGACCATTGAGCTTCAAATGAACGAAGAAATTAACCAGAAGAAGAGTGTCAAACAGATTGCATTCCACAGCCACAATACTGAAGAAGAAGATGATGATGAGGATCCATCAGATGGAGATTATCAAGAACATTTATCCCTCATCACCAAGCAGTTCAAGAAGCAATGGATGCAGAAGAAAGGAAGAACAAATTATCAAGCTGAATCTTCAAAGGGGTTTCAATTTAGAAATCCAAGGCCAAAGGAGAGCAGGGCCCCAGCTAATGACTCCAAACGAAGAGGACCTCAATGCTTTGAATGTGGGGGATTTGGGCATATACAATCAGAATGTGCAAATAATCTCAAAAAGAAACGGCAAGCTTTTGTGTCAACATGGAGCGATGAAGAAGATGACTCTGAAGAAGTCCGAGGGAACAACAACTGTGCATTCACTACTCAAACACATAATGAAGATCCAGACAGCCTCACTAACCGACTTGTGGTGCTGCAGGAAGAGTTGGATAGCCTTCGTAAAAATCTTGATGAAACCATGCAGCAACTGGAACAGGTTGAAGGTGAAAAGGCAAATCTAAACTATGAACTCACTCAACTTAAAAGCTATCAAAAGTGGATGAAGAGTGCAGGTGCAGAACAGATTGAAGACCTCGTAGACAAGTCAAGGTTCTATGGAGACAGAACTGGCATTGGTCATACTCTACCAGAGAGCAGCAAAACACCCCTTGATTTGTTTGTAACAAGATCAAAGATTGCTGCTAAAGAACTGAAAGAATACAACAGAGACAAGAAGGAAGCAGTCCAGCCTACTCACATTCATGTAAGGAAACAACTTTTCTCTAATTATTACTGGAATTATATTTGCTTCTACTGCAGGAAAAAGGGACATATTAAAAGACAGTGTCACCAGCTGAAGTACAAAAGAAGAAAGAAGGGTACGGCCAAAGGGTTCACCAGAACCATGATGAAGTGGGTACCAAAACACTTGGCCTCAAGCGCCAACTCATGCCTTCGAGTCACACCCGATCAATGGTTGCTCGATAGTGGGTGTTCTCATTACATGACTGGAGAAAAACAAAATTTATCAAATATTCAATCCATAGAAGGAGGAAACGTATGGTTTGGAGGTGGTGCGCATGGACAGATCATTGGGAATGGAACACTGCATGTCTCAGGGCTACCACCTATCAAAAATGTATGGTTGGTCCAAGGACTAGAGGTGAATCTGTTAAGCATTAGTCAAATCTGTGACCAAGGACTGGAAGTGGTATTCACTCAACAAAAGTGCCGCATCAAGGACAGAAACAAATTTGTTGTCTTGGAAGGTGACAGAACCACAGACAACTGTTACAATGTCACTCCAAATATACTTTGCTACACAGCCAGTGAGAGGGATGCCAAATTATGGCACTACAGACTAGGGCATATGAACTACAAGGACCTCAAGACCTTGTCAGGATCTGGAGCCGTTCGAGGAATGCCAAAAATCACTCAAGTCAATGAGCAAGTATGTGGACCATGTCAAATGGGGAAACAAACACGAGCAAGTCATCCTAAGAAACCTACGAGGTCAACAAATCGTCCATTGGAGCTCATGCATATTGATCTATTCGGCCCAATGCAAACTGAGAGCCTGGGTGGAAAAAGGTTTGTTCTCATGGTCGTAGATGACTTCACAAGGTATACTTGGGTCAGTTTTTTAAAACACAAAGATGATGCCCTAAATGCCTTTGAAGCACTGTGCAACAAAGTTCAGAATGAGAAACAACTGAAGATTAAAAAGGTCATCAGAGTATGTAGTGATCACGGAGGGGAGTTTGACAATGGACCTTTCGAAGAGTTTTGTGATCTGCATGGCATCTGGCATGAATTCTCAGCACCAAAAACTCCACAACAAAACGGGGTGGCAGAAAGGAAAAACAGACATGTTCAAGAAATGGCACGCACGATGATCAGCTCATATGGATTGCCTCAAAATTTGTGGGCTGAAGCAGTTCATACAGCATGCTACACAATCAACCGTGTGTACTTTAGAAGTGGAACAATGGCTACACCCTACGAACTATGGAAAGGGAGGACACCAAGTGTTGCTCACTTTCACATTTTCGGAGCAAGATGCTACATCTTAAGAGACAGGGAGCAGAAAGGGAAGTTTGAGCCAAAGAGCGACGATGCCATTTTTTTTGGATACTCACCAAATAGCAAGGCTTATCGAGTATACAACAAATGAACAATAACTATAATGGAGTCAATAAATGTTGTGGTAGATGATCAGCTCCAGCCCAAGGCAGCAGATGACTCACTAGAGGTGAATAACACTGAAAAAATACCTGAAGAAGACACTGAGGATGAAGAAGGTGGGAAAGATGATTCTGCAGATACTCAAACTGAGTGTCCCATAACCAGTAGTGTTCCCACACACATTCAGAAAAACAACCCTCTAGAAAATATCATAGGGTCACCCACTGAAGGAATGAAGACACGGAAGAAGAAGATTGACTTTCTAGAGATGACAAAAGCATACTACACATCATCCCTAGAGCCTAAAAACATCAAAGAGGCACTGACAGAAGAAGCATGGATAAACGCCATGCATGAGGAGCTAGAGCAGTTTGAAAGGAATAAGGTATGGGAACTAGTTCCAAAACCAGAGAACACAAACGTCATTGGTACAAAGTGGATATACCGAAACAAAACAAATGAAGCAGGGAATGTCATCAGAAATAAGGCTCGGCTAGTTGCTCAAGGATACACACAAATGGAAGGCATTGACTTTGAGGAAACCTTTGCTCCAGTAGCTCGGCATGAGTCAATACGCATGCTCATTGGCATGGCGTGCATATTAGACATGAAACTGTACCAAATGGACGTCAAGACTGCATTTCTAAATGGGTATCTGAAGGAAGAAGTGTATGTAGCACAACCAAAAGGATTCGAAGATTCCAGGCATCCTGACTATGTATACAAGCTACACAAGGCACTGTATGGGTTGAAGCAGGCACCTAGAGCATGGTATGAACGCCTGACTTCCTACCTAATCAAGGAAGAAAAGAGGGGGAGCTAGATAACACCATGTTCTATATATGGTACAAATCTGACCTACTAGTTGCACAAATCTATGTGGATGACATTGTGTTTGGATCCACCTCCAAAACAAGGGCCGATGAATTTGTCAAAATAATGGAGAAAGAGTTTGAGATGAGCATGATAGGTGAATTAACCTTTTTCCTTGGATTACAGATAAAACAAACAGATGAAGGAATATTCATATCTCAGACCAAATATGCACAGAACATGTTGAAGAAGTTTGAGATGAGTGACAGTAAGAGTGCTAGAACACCGTGTCCAACACACGAGAAAATCAGCAGGGATGACAATGGAAAGGAGATTGATGCTACACGCTACAGAGGAATCATAGGGAGTCTACTATATCTAACAGCAAGTAGACCAGACCGCTGCTACAGTGTTGGAGTATGTGCTAGATACCAGGCAAATCCTAAAGAGTCACATCTCAAAGCCGTCAAAAGAATACTGAAATATGTCAAAGGCACTCAAAATATGGGATTATGGTATTCAAAAGGAGGTATGGTAGAACTTATGGCCTATAGTGATGCACACTGGGCAGGTAATATAGATAACAGAAAAAGCACATCAGGAGGTTGTTTCTTTCTAGGGGGAAATCTTGTAGCATGGTTGAGCAAGAAACAGAATTCTGTGTCACTTTCCACGGCAGAAGCAGAATACATAGCGGCAGGCAGTTGCTGTGCACAACTATTATGGATGAAAACCATACTCAGTGACTATGGCGTGGACCATGACACCATTCCTCTGTACTGTGACAATACAAGTGCCATTAGTATATCAAAGAATCCAGTACTGCACTCCCGAACCAAACACATTGACATCAAGCATCACTTTATATGGGAACTTGTTGAGAAAAAAATTGTGAGCTTGGAACACGTGTCCACAGAAGAGCAATCGCTGATATATTTACCAAGGCACTTGATGGTGACAGGTTTGAAACACTTAGATCAAAGTTGGGTCTATGTGCTCCCTACTGATGATGCGACTTGAAAAAGGGTGACACACTTATTAGTTAAAAGAAGACACGTGGAGCTATTAAAAGAACAAATAAAACGCATGCAGCACACCTATCTGTATACGGCGCTGTGTCACCAAAAACGAAGAGACCCAAAATTGAATTTCAAAAGGGCTCACAAAACCCAATAGCCTTTTCTTCTTCGTCATCCTCACTACAATCTCAAACCAAATCCCAGAAAATACCAGAAATCTCTCAAAGGAACATAAAGAGATGGTGCGCACCAAGATTGCCGTTCCTAAGCAATGGAAGAGTGCACATGCAACGAAGAAAAGAGCAAGTCTTATTCAAAAGTTTGCTCAGGCTAGGGCAAATCTACGGGCAAGAATCTCACAAGAAAATGAAGGTTCACCTTTTGTGAATCTAGAAATCGAGACTGCCATGGAGCATGAAGAAGTTCAAAGGGTACCGGAAGTTGGAGAACTGTTAGACGAAGAGCAAGATGAAGCACCAATCAATCCAGATCTCCCCACCATCATGTTGCTAGAATACAAATCACCATTACCCCTCGAGGAACAACACCAAAATGAAGAAGTAGATGAAGAATTCCAAACCTTACTGGATGAAGAACCACTGGTAGCAGTTTCTGAAGTACCATTCAAGAAGACTGAAACTCAAGACTGCACCCCTCACAGCTCCAAAAAGAAGGCAAAAGGGCAAAATCCCGTTCGTTGGTCAAAGAGGAAAACTAGATCTGAAGCGGTTATGGATGAAGAATCTCCTTCATCAACCAAGAAGTGCAGGGCCAGCACTACAAGTTCACCCACTTCCTCAAAGTCTAAAAAGGGCAAAAATCTGAATCATCACTCAGGGAAGTCCTCAACCTCTGTTTTTGTCACTACTGCTGCTAAATCCTATTTACCTGCAATTATGAGGAAGAACATTTTGCCTCAGCGTAATATTGACTTGGAAGACTTTGCTTTGAAAACCACACTCATTCCTCTGTTAAAAGCTAGGAACTTGTTGAAATCTGTAACTCTCCCAGGTTCCTATGTCAAACAAGTCATCCATGAGTTTTATTGCAATTTGGGCGAAGATTTTGTGAACCCTGCTGCTGTGTCTTTTGAAAAAGTTTTTGTTAGAGGCAAACTATACACTTTTTCATCCAGTGTTGTGAACAAATTTCTGGAATTAGATGATGATCAGGATGCATTGATAAGTGATGCCACCATGTGGAAGGAACTTACTCACGGAACCAGGAAAAGCCAACACCCCTCCAACAAAGTTCCCTCATCAATCCTGAATAGCTCCTACTCCATATTGCTCAGAGTTGCTGCATGTCACTGGCTAGCCACCTCTCACACCAACACAGTGACCAAAGCCATGGGGATGCTACTATATAAGATCAAAAACAATGTTTCTGTCAATCTGGGAAAGCTAATAGTTGCTCAAATTGCTGAATTTGGAAAGCACAACTATAAGCAAAATGATAATGGTCTGCCCTTTCCTGTGCTAATATTTCAGATGCTTGTCTCACAGGGTTTTACTAAAAAGGATGCTGAACAAGAAGAGCCACTGGAACCACTGCTGCAGATAGACAATCATTATTTTGAGGGGAAGCACTTCAATGGCATGGTGACCGTTGACCAAGCAACTCATGATATGCAAGGCGTGCTCAAGTATCTGGAACACAAGCTGCAACAAAACAAAGAGGTACTTCGCCTGGTGGATCAACAGAGGAGAGCCCTTGAGGAAGAGCACCAGAGCCTCTTATGGATGCAGGAGCATGTTGCACAAGGTGCTCAAGCAGCGGTTGCATCATCTCAGGGGGAGAGTACAGAGGAGGAGGAGGATAACACCATAGATTACTCAGCTTGAGTGGACATCTCCTTATCAACTCTTTGCATTCTCCTTACCATAGTTTTGCCCTCTTTCTGGTTTCAAGACATATTGCACTGATGTTTTTGCTATGGCTGGTTTTTCTCTTGGAAGGTTCAAACCTGATTTATCTACATTTGTGCTTGCATTTGGTTATCTATAGTTTCATTTCGCTATTCTTGTGCATCTCTGTGACATGGTGTAGGTACATCCCTCAGCCTAGATAATAGATCTTCTAGTGTGTCTTTTGTACTTCTCTTGCTTAAGTGTTGAATGTTACTCTTCTCTATTCCCATATTTGAATAACCTTTGGCTCATTTTTGAACAAAAAAGGGGGAGAAGAGGTTCAACAGGCCAGAGAGTCAAGTGTATTTGTTTTTGTCCAAAAGGATGGCCAAAGGGGGAGATTGTTAGTTCTTTGGGTTAGTTACTAAGGGTGAGAACTAGTGTGTATTTTGTTTATTCTTTGTTGGCCTTATCCTTGTGACAAAAACAAATAAGTAGGAATGTTTCATTCTTTTTAGCTGATTGGATGTAGAGTCCTGCCGTGTCATGATTGGGTTTGAGTCTATCTCTACGAGCTGGAGCAGACTTCCTCCGGAAAAGGGATTCCTGCGAAGCTGTCCAGAGTCCCATGCAGATCGGGAATAAGATTTGCTGGAGAATTCAAGTATGATCATGACTAGGGTTTTCGCGTGCTGCTCACATATATATATACTCACATGATCTCATGTAGAGGAGGAGAGAGAACATAGGCATACTTCCAGCGAGAGATTGAGAGAGCCATAAACCCGAGCTACAAAAGGAGATCAGAAGGGAATCATGTTTGGTTCTTTCTGATATACGGTGCTGTTGTGAGCACAAGAAGTTTGTGGCCTGTTCGCAAATCATATTGCAGATCCATGATTGGTTTTGATAAAAACCACATCCAGCTGGTGAACTAGGAAGGGCTGGAGAAAGGGCTGTCAGCACGTCCAATAACAAGAAGTTATCAAGTTGTAATCTTTGCAGTGATTTAGTGGACGGGCTATTACACGGATGTGGGCCCCGCAGAGTAGGAGAATTTCTCCGAACTGCGTAAACAATTCTTGTGTCTGTTTTACTGTTTTTTATTTCTCTTACTGCGTGTGACTGGTTGTGACAGAGGGAGTGTTTTAGCACTTTGTTTATCACAGCGATCTGAGCGTGTGTGTGATTGACTAGAATTGTTCACAGAGAGCACTTCCTCTTGTGACTAGAATCACTATAACAATTTCAGGATCTGCAGGCCCATACATCTTTTCTTCAATTTCAGGATCCGCTGCCCACTTTTCTCCAAGCTCGCTCCGCTCTCATGCTTTTGGACCGACAACACTCTCCCATGGCCGACTCGAGCAGCACGGCCCTCCTCACCGGCAGGCCTGGCGTCAACAGCGGCAGTCGGTAGTCGTCCAGCGGCGGCAGCGGGGGACCCAGCACGGCAGCAGTGGCAGCGGCAGCAGCGGACCCCAGCACGGTAGTAGCGACAGCGGCGGCTTCCATGGCGGCGGGCTCCAGCACGGCGGCAGCTACGGTGAGGGCGGCTCCTTCGGACAGCGCAACGGCTATGGACGCGGCGGCGGGCGAGGCAACGGCGCTCGGGGTAGAGGTCGTGGATGAAAAAGCAGCTCGAGGCAACGGACTTATCCCGACGGATCCAACACCTGGAACTCACCTTACCTGAACCAAAACTCGGGCCTATTGGGCCCACGTCCCATGCCTACACCCCCTCCTTATCATGCCCAAGCCTACTACACCACCACCCCACCCCCCAACCCATATG
>OOIL02000560.1:2096762-2185653 GCA_900332095.2 Cuscuta campestris
AACCTCACTGCCTCATCCCCTATCTCCCCCTTACCTCCGACTTACCGTAGTGCACTAAAAGATCCAAACTGGCACGCTGCTATGTGTGATGAATATAATGCATTGATCAAGAATGAAACATGGGAATTAGTACCCCCCTCCCCCACCCAAAATATAATCTGTGGCAAATGGCTCTTTAGACACAAACTTGGCCCATCAGGTGAGTTATCCAGGTACAAGGCCCGTTGGGTGGTCCGCGGCTTCAACCAGCGCTTTGGCATCGACTACGACGAGACCTTCAGCCCCGTTGTCAAACCTGCTACAGTCCGCATCATTATTAGCATTGCTTTGTCCAGAGGATGGCCCATTCACCGGCCAGCTAGACGTCAAAAATGCTTTCCTCCATGGTCAGTTACATGAGACAGTTTACGCCAGTCAGCCTTCCGGGTTTCCGGATCCCGCTCGACCTCACTATGTTTGTTGACTCAAGAAGGCTCTCTATGGACTCAAGCAAGCACCGCGGTCGTGGTATCATAGATTTGCCAGTTTCATTTAGACTATTGGGTTTCGAGGGTGCAAGTCGGATACATCCCTGTTTGTTTTCTCTCATGCCATGGGCACTGCCTACCTACTCTTGTACGTTGATGATATTGTTCTCACAGCATCTTCCACTGCACTTCTCCAGCATCTCATCCAGCGGCTAAAGGCCGAATTTGCTATGACAGACATGGGAGACCTACACTTTTTTCTCGGCATCAACGTACACATGACGACCAGTGGCCTCTTTCTCCACCAGACACAGTTCACTCATGACATACTTGAGCGGGCCGGGATGGTATCTTGTCGCCCCATCTCCACCCCAGTGGACACAAAGGCAAAGCTCTCCTCGTCAGGCACTCTGCTCCCTGATCCTACTCTTTATCGATCCGTTGTTAGAGCCGTACAGTACCTTACATTTACTCGCCCTGACATCACTTATGTCGTCCAGCAGCTTTGCCTACACCTTCATGCCCCCCGTGATGCTCATCTCACAGCCATGAAGCGTGTCCTGCGCTATCTCAGTGGCACCTCCACCCATGGCTGGACGGATTAGGGTTTTACATCCACCCTAGGAGGGTTCTTCCAAAGGTCTCAAGCCGAACAAGAACAAGAAGAAACTTGCTCCTAAAGGAGGCACCATGAAGACTAAGTTCGCGAGAAAATGCTACAATTGTGGCATCACAGGTTCAGAGTGCTGAAGCCTTAGAAGAAATAACAGATGAGGAGGCCCTCTACTCGGAACTAGTTGTGGTGGATCTTTGAGCGGTTGTGACATACCTCAACTTTGTGGGGTCTAACCTAAAGGAGTGGTGGGTTGACACCAGAGCCACTCAGCACATATGCTTCAATCAGTTCGTGCTCTTTGACTTCAAGGAGACTTCTGGCGACAAGGTGTGGATGGGCAACTCTACTCAATCTGAGGTTCAAGGCGTGAGTAAATTGAAGCTCAAGATGACATCTCGCAAGGAGCTCACACTGAATGACGTTCTGTATGTCCCAGACATATACAAGAACTTGGTGTCAGACTCGTTGCAAAACAAACATAGCTTCTACATGGTGTTTGAGTTAGACAAGCTGATCTTCAGCAAGAAGGGAATATTCATAGGCAAAGGCTATCTTTCTGATGGGCTTTTTAAGCTTAATTCACTCACTATTGTTGATAAGAATAATAAAACTCATGTTCCCTATGTGTGTGAGTCTTCCAATGTATGGCATGGAAGACTAGGACACGTTAATTATGCACCTTTTCGGAAATTACTTAACATGAAATATATCTCAAAGTTAGACATCGACTTGTTCCATAAATACGAGACGTGTGTCGAAGCGAACTCAACAAGAAGTTTGTTTCAAACGACTGAACAAACAACTCAGCCACTAGATCTGATTCACACGGATTTGTGTGATTTCAATGCAACACCCTCAAGAGGTTATAAAAAATATCTTATCACTTTTGCCAATGATAGACTGAAATACTTCTAAATTTATTTACTTAAAAGTAAAGATGAGGCATTGGATACTTCATTCGATATAAGAATGAAGTTAAGAATCAACTCAATCACAAAATTAAAACAATAAAGAGTAAAAGGGGCGCAGAGTAAGAGGCTCCATACTGAGTAGTGTGCACAACAAGGGATTGTGCATCAAGTAACTCTGCCATACACACCTCAATCAAACGGTGTGGCAGAACAAAAAATTGCACTGTTAAAGATATGATGAATTAAATGTTTCTTAGTTCGGGGCTACCCTAAAATATGTGTGGTGAAGCTCTTTTATCTAGCAGTTATTTATTAAATAAATTAAAATAACCCTAACGAAACTCAATAAGAATCCTTACAAGTTGTGATTTAATAGGAAACCTTGTTATAAATACTTCAAAGTGTGAGGGGGGTGCCTTGCAAAAGTTTTAACACCACCACCAATAAAAATGAAGATTGGTTGGAAGCCCGTTGACGCATTCCTCATTGGCTACAATGGTAGCGTGACCAATTCTTGGTGTATAAGTCTGATAATTCAAAAATAGACTAGAATACGATAATGGAATCGAGGGATTCTACTTTCTTCTGAGATTTTTTTCATTAAAATCGAGAGACGAAAAAAGTTTGTCTAAACGTTCACACTACGAGATGTTGAACGATGGGAATGGGAAGAGCTCAAAAGGATTGATAGTACTACTCATACCAACAAGATGCATCTTCTTTTCGAGAGCTCATCACCTAGAAACTCGAAAGTTAAGCGTGCTTGACCTGGAGCAATTTTAGGATGGGTGACCTCCTGGGAAGTTTTCCTCGGGCGCGCACGAGTGAGGAAAAGGTGTGCGGGAAAGACTTGTGTTGGTTTGTGGGGCAAGTCTACAATCCTATGAGCGGACACTTACGGCTAGGGTGGGGGCCGGGGTGTTACAAATGGTATCAAAGCAACCCTACGACCGTGACGGGCCAAAAGAGCTCAGTTCACCTGAAGATCTATGGGTTCAAAAAAAAGGATGCAATTAGGACGTTGCATTCCTAAGTGGGGGTGAATGTAATACTACTCATACCAATAAGGTGCATCTTCTTTTCGAGAGCTCATCACCTAGAAAATCTAAAGTTAAACGTGCTTGACCTGGAGCAATTTTAGGATGGGTGACCCCTGGGAAGTTTTCCTTGGGCGCGCACGAGTGAGGACAAAGTGTGCGTGAAAGACTTGTGTTGGTTTGTGGGGGCCAATCTACAATCCTATGAGCGGACACTTACGGCTAGGGTGGAGGCCAGGGTGTTATAGTTATCCGGATCAGTCTAATACCGGTATAATTGAGGAAACCAAATTGTTGAGACTGAACCAAGACAAAGTAAAAGGAGACTGATTGAGAAGTCCTTTGGTCCTGATTTTCTAACTTACCTGTTGGAATTTGAATCGAGAATTTTGTTATTTCTGATAGAGAGTGAACTTGATACTCTAACATGTTTATTAGAAAATGACCCATAAACTTGTCGTGAAGCAATAAATTCGTGTGAAGGCCCTCAATGTAAAGATGCCATTAAAAGTGGACTTGATGGTATTTTGTTAGAATCACACTTGCGATTTGTGAATCTACATCTAGGATGTAAACCATTGTGTTCTAAGTGGAGCTTTCGGAGAAAAATGAAACCTAATATTTCCATTGATAAGTACGAAGTTAGACTTTTAATTAAGGGTTATAGTTAACGTGAGGGCTTTGATTACTTTGACTTATATGTCCCTGTGTCTAGAACAAATTTCAATAGTATGATACATGAAATCAATTCTTTACGAAACTTAGAAATTCATAAAATGGATGTGAAGACAGCTTTCCTTAACAGGGATCTCGAAGAAGAGATCTACATTGAACAACGTGAGGCGTTTATAAATCCGAGTTAGGAAAAAAAAGTCTGTAAACTTGTTAGGTCATTATATGGTCTCAAAGAAGCGCCAAACCAATGACATTAAAAATTTGACCTAGTAATGACTAACTCCGGCTTCAAAATTAATAAAGAAGACAAGTGTGTCTATTTAAAAGACACATCCCAAGGGTATGTCATGTTATGTCTTTATGTAGACGACATACTCATAGTGGGTAGTAATGACAAGATGGTCAAGTCTACTAAAGATATGTTGAGATCGCGGTTTGACATGAAAGACCTGAGTCTAGCTAAAGTAATTCTTGGAATTAAAATTGTCAGAAGACCTCATGGTCTAGCATTGAGCCAATACAATCCCATTATATTAACAAAATCCTTAACAAGTTCAAAAAAGATGACTTCAGAGTAGCTAAGGCCCTGTTGGATGTGAACTCGCACCTGGCTAAGCAACAAGGTCCAGTAGCTCTCAAATCAAATATGCAAGAGCTATTGGAAGATTAATGTATCTAATGAGTAGCACTCGACCAAACTTAGCATGTGCCATCAGTAAGCTGAGTAAATACACCAGCAATCTGATTGATGAGCATTGGAAGGTCATTGTACGTGTGATGTGATACATGGGGTGTACACATAATTATGTCTCATGCTACTCGAGATATCCACCGTTGTGTGAAGGATACACAGATGCGAATCAGATATTTGATAGTAAAGACTCAAAATCCACAAGTGGATATGTCTTTACGCTAACGGGTGTAGCACTATCTTGGAAATCCTCAAAGAAAACATTGATTGCTAGGTCCACCATTGAATCTGAGTTCATAGCTTTAGATAAATATGGTGAGGAAGCTGAATGGCTATGTCACTTTCTTGAGGATATTCCAAGATGAGATAAACCACTCCCACCAGTTTGTATCTATTGTGATTCTCAATCAACAATAGGACGTGAAAAGAGAAACATGTATAATTGGAAATCTAGGCACAAAATCATTAGACAACTTCTCACAACTAGGATTATCACAATTACTTATATGTAGTCAAAACATAATCTTGCGGATCCGCTAACCAAAGAGTTAGCAAATGAGTTGAATGAGAAGTTGGTAGCAGGAATGGGCTTGAAGCCATTGTGCTAGGAAAGTCCATATGAAGGAAAACTCAATATTACTAGTTCCTAGGTTCAATGGGACAACGTACTTGTATGACTAAGTGCGGTCACTGTGGGGGTGGCACCAGAACCTGCGGTCAGTCTCTTGCGTTCCTGCTTAAGACAGTGATGGGTTTTAGAACCCAAGTCTAGAGTAGACTAGGTGAGGAGAGTAAATTAGAGAGAAGAGTGCTCCTAGATTACAAGAGTGTGGTATTAGTGTATTATTGCTTAGTAAGATTGTGATGATCCTCCTCCAAAGTGGAGGGGGTATTTATACAAGTCACTCGCCCAATGCATTTGTCCTCTAGCAATTTATTTTGGAAAAAACTCATGTCATGATCGTGGGTGGTGGCCTAGAAGATATGGGTCCCTATCACTGGTACAAGGAATGAAAATACAAAGTTCTTGGAGAGGAAAGTAATCTAGGGTTTGTCAAAGCAAATGAAGATCTAATAGAACCTGGTTGTGCGAGAGAGGGAGAGAAATTGAGTAGATCTGTATAGATCTAGATCGGGGATGTAAATGCGAAGAGATGAATAGATGAAAGAATATGGGAAAATGTAAATGAGGAGATGAACGGTTGTGGAACTGTGTAAATGCGAGGATATGAAAGAACGGGCAAATAAGTTAATAAAGAGAGGAAACGTTGTGGGAAAGAGTAATGGGTTGGAATTTGATTAGGATATTTTTGAAAGAGAGAGGGTTAAAATTAGAAATGGGAAATTTATTTCCGGACGGAGAAAAAAGAGAGACAAAAACTTTATTCCGGACATAGGGAGTAATAATATTTTATTTCAATTATCCATACTATTCTAAATACATACAACTATTATGTGTTTTATTGAGTATTCACCAGAATATAGATAAGTACATACTCACTCGGTTTAAAAAAGGGCTTCTAGTTTGACTAAGTGTAAAAATAAGAAAGTGTTAAATTGTAGTTGACTTCAAATTTTTGTTAGTTTTAGGTCCCAACGCTAGAGGGAGGGTGAATAGCGTTTCAACGAAAAACGTCGCAGGAATAAAAAATTAAGAATGTGAAAAGTAAAGACCGTAGAAAGCATAAAGGGAGCACACCAAGATTTATACTGGTTCACCACAACGTGTGGCTAGTCCAGTCTCTCGAGAGACTCTCTCGAGCTACACTACTTCCGTTAAGATTACGGGTGCTTAACAAACCATACGTTACAACCTGAGAACTCGAGTCCCACGAGCCTCAATACACTTACTTGGAGATACCTCACTCCAAGACTTCAACCCAAAGGAAAATACCTTTCCTTCGTACAACCAAGGGAAACAAGCTTCTCTTAACGTGTATAAAACACTAAGAACACTCAATAACAAATACTCTCTTTTAGAGTGGATATTGAGTAACTAAGAACGCTCAAGAACACGTCACGAACTTCACAAAAATGGCTCTCGAAAAGCTATGGAAAATGTATGAATGTAATGCAATGAATAATAGGAGTTGTGAAGTATTGTGATGTGAAAAAAAGACCCAAACACCCCATTTTATAGTAGAAAAATAGGCTCCAACGTTAGGAGTTGAATGGGGGTGATTGGCACAATTTGTGGGATTTGATCAAAATTGGATCTGCTGAAAATCAGCCTGACAGCGCTGTCCATTACTTGGACATCGCTGTTGTAGGCTTGGTTTTTGAAATTTGGGAAGAAACAGTCAAGCCAACAGCGATGTCCAAAAAGGGAACATCGCTGTTCAGCCTGTTGACTTCCAAACATGGAAAGTTTTAGCCTAAAATTTCTTCCAACGGTCAGGTTCCTACATCGATCGTCATTACTTGAACATCGCTGTTCAGGCTTGACCTTCAAGGAAGAAGAGTGGCCTGACATCGTTGTTGCTGGGTCAACAGCGATGTTCAAAAACTTTCTGCCAAAGGTATTTTCTTTTGGCTTAGGTTGAACATCGATGTAGAGAAATCTACATCGTTGTTTAGGAAGTTTCTGGAATTTCAACCTTGGCTCAACAGCGATGTACAATTTCCAACATCGCTGTTGGAGGACTTAGAACCAAACCATGGTTTTCAGCAGCCAACACCAGACAGCGCTATTGGTTACTCCAACATCGCTGTTGGGCTGGTTTAGCCAGACCCATGGCTGGTTAGTCACGCTGTAAGCCGATGTCAAAAATCAAAGTTCTCCAAAATAAAAACCAAGTGTTGCAAACATTTGTTTAATGCATTTTTCTAAGAAATCAAGTGAGACATCGTAAAAACCACGTCATTTAAGTAAAAACCACGACTAGCCAAGTTTATGCCGTTTCGCATGGTTTTTACCAAACGACCAAAAACGAAAGGTGGTTTTTGAAGTGTTTTGTTGGAGAACTATTTAAATGTGCCCAGAAGTAGAAACCAGTCATAAAATGTTGAAAATCACTTGGTTGGTTCAGACGCCAAAAACCAACACCGATAGCCGAATGCCAAACGCCGGTTTCTGAAAGCCGAAAGCCGGTTTCTGAAAGACGAACGCCGGATGGCTTGGTTTTTGATTTGGGCGAACACCAAGTGTTTTAGGCTTATTTAAAACTTGTGAAAAACATTTTTGATGATGCATAAAAACATTTTAATGCAATTAGCCTAGAGAGACAAGTTTTAGAAGTTTATGCCGGTCTTGATCACATTAAGACCGACTCAACTATTTCTATATCTTCGTCCTTGGTTCTTAATTCTTGTTTTCACTTCATCATCATGCCATGTTTCTTCATCTTTGGATTTTTCAATTTGATCTTGTTTTCACGGCGGTTTGACATTATCAAAACCTGTCATAAAACGAACACGGTTTAGTACGGCGTAGGCGTAAACCCGTGTTCCAACAATTTTACCCTTGATGTGATGAGTAAAAGTAAGATGTGATGGATAGATTATTAGAGAAAAACTATGATGTGGTAGGTAGGGTATGAAAATGTAAGGGTAAAGTTATTTTTTAATAGAAAGTGGAAGTATTTTGTTGGAAGTGGAAAAAATGAAAGTGGAAGTTTTTTTGAGAATGGAGGTATTGAAGTACATGACTTTAGTTTAGGCAGATAATTAAGCTGTCTAAGCTCATTTACAAATAAAATATTCGCTAATATCTGATAACACCCTACAATTTTTAGAAATTAAGAAACGAAATACTCCCTCGATTCCCTCAGTTTAAGTTAGTTCCTACAATACATTATTGACACGGTCAAACTTTATTTTTTTTATTTTTTTAATTTTTACTATTTATTTCATAATATAATATAATCATGTCACCTCAAGTTTTATAGAACTTTTTATCTAATTTTTAAATTTTTAAATTTTATTTTTTGATTTTAGATACATCTATAATCAAATATAGTGTATTGAAAATAAAATCGTTCAGATCTCGTAACATGTAATGAAAAAAACCAACTTGGGCATAGGCGTATAAAATATTTAAAAGTAAATTGTTAATTTTTATTTTAAAAACGATAAATATTTCGAATCACAATTAATATTCCTTTTTAAGAGAAGAGGAAAAATGAAATCATTATGGAGTGCAGTATTAAAATTTGAAAGTATGAATGAAAGCTGGTATATACATCCAAAATCATTTTCATTCAAAGCCTCGAGGATGTAGAAAACATTCCGTCAATTTATTCAAACATAGATTCTCCCCCATCATGCATACATGCATGCATGCTAATTGTGTTTTCTACGAGTAAAAGAACTAAAAATATTCTCTCAATTCAACTTACATCACATGTCATTCACCTAAATTTAACAGTTACCACCGCCAGGATACTTTATACGGAGCTCCCTCGCATCACTAAAATCACACACCAAAAAAACGATAATTCAATAAATTTATTTTCAATTTAATTTTTCAAATAATGGAAAAAAATTTTGAAAAATTAAACATTTAAAACTACATCAAAGGTTTTATTAGCTCCCACGCATCACTAAAATCACAACAAATACAATACTTTATTAAATTTAATTTCAATTCAATTTTTTAAACAATGAAAAAAACTTTATGAAAAAATTTACATTTAAATCTACACCAAATGTTTTATGAGCTCACGGCCCACGCATCACTAAAATCACAAAATAATACGTTATTAATTTATTAAATTTATTTTCAATTTAACTTTTTTTTTTAAAAATGGCAAAAAATTGAGACAATTTTGACATATCCACAAATAATAACTATTGTGCACAAAAAGTTATTATATTGTCTTTGTGTGCCTGTAAAAAATTTATTGTCAAAGTCGTGTTAAATTTTTAGAAATCACCCTAGATAAAAGCAAACATGGAATAAGTATCCAAATAAGAGTTTCATATTTTTATTCATAAAATAGGAGTTTGCACGGTAATAATAGGACATTGTACATATATGGACATTTCAAAATACCTTTTGGCGATGTATATATACGGTCATGATTGGCACTGTAATCCATTTTAATTCCTATTTCAGAAATAAAAACATGAAATTCTTATTTAAGTATATTTTCAATGTTTTACTCCTACTTAACTACTTTAGTCTTTTTTCCTAAATTTTACGCTTCTTGTCAGTGAAGAATAATCAATAGAGGAATTTACCTAAATAGAACCAAAATATAATAATTTTCTCAATATAGGACCATATGTTTTTATTTCCCAATGTAGGACCATTGGTCATTGTCCATTAGGCATTATTCAAGTAAATGTCCACCATAACAGGATATTATTCCTCCCACTAGATATTATTATGTCCTATTTAGGAAATCAAAAAAATTAAGTCCTACATTAGAAAATAATTTATGTTTTAATCCTATTTAGTACAAATTTTTCTAATCAACCATTAGTATCTGTATTTATGTTTGGTGTCCAAACTCATATGCAAAATTGGGTTCCCAAACTTTATTCCTTACTCTCTCAAAAGTAGAGGGGTACTTTGCTATTCAGGCTATTAGACCTGTGCAAACAAGGGTCGGCCCGTCCGGCCCGCCCAGCCCGCCCTTTAAAATGGGCGGATATGGACAATCTTTAATACCCATATGAGCGGGCGGGCCCAAGCCCGAATTGTATTTGAGCGGATCTGGAAGTTACTTTTAGCCCATCCGGGCCAACAGGCCCGCCCATATTCATTAAATACATTTACTTTATTATTAATTACCTAGACAAGATAAATTTTAAAATTTTCTTTAATTCATGTATGTATAATAGTTCATATCACTCACCCCTTTTAAACAAAAATCAATAGTCTTTTAATTAATGTGTATGATGGATTTATTAATTATGTAACAATATTTCTATTATGTTTTCTATGTAAATGTGGCGCGTGGTAATTTTATTTTAAACATTTGAAAACGAGTTCAATATTTTCTTTTTGATTTTTTTGTGTAAAAAAGATTATCTTGTTGTTTATCCTGGCCGGGCGGCCCGGTGGGCAGTTCGGCCCGCTAAGGTGGGCGGGTATGGGTAAAGAGTTTAGCCCATCAAATCCGGGTCGGGCCAAGCCCGCCCATGCAAATGGGCTAATAATTTGTATCAAACCCGGCCCAGATCCGGCCCGGATCCTTATTTGCACAGGACTACAGGCTAAGTCTTATCATGCCTGAAGGAGGGCGTCACTACTTCCCTCATTCAAGCGCCGGCAATTTGTTGGAGGGACACTCAGGGACGTGATCCCTTTTCGCGTGATATTCATCGAATTAATTCCCTATCAGTGAAGGAAACACAAAAGTGTTCCCAACCAGTGCAATTCAGAAAAATTGAGCTTAACGGTACTTGATGTACCGTTTATAACTTTTTTTTGGTTTTGTGGCCTCACATATACGGAGTATACCTTTGAGCTTCTTCCATTATTATTGCGAGTTTAGAAAATTGAGCATTAAGGATACTATATATAATAATAAAAAAATAATTTAAACATCAAATTTCAAATAAAACTGAAAATTTGTTTTTATAACCACTCAATTCCCAATTAGTACTAGAAAAAGTCTACAACCATTTAATCTCACTTAAAAGTAAAAAAAATAGTGCATCCTCAAACTCCACCTAAGAATAAAAAAATAACTTAACCATCAAATCTCACCTAACACTGAAAAAAATCTACAACCACTCAATTCTAACCTAACATTAAAAAAATCTACAACCATTCAAATGTCACTTACTCCATCCGTCCCAATTTATTTACAACACTTCGAACGACGTGCAAAATATCACCTCTTTTAAAATCACTTTAATTTCAAATTGGTAGAATAATAAAAAGTAAAAATTACACCATTCAAAAGTATATGAGAAGTTCTACAAAACAAGATGCGTCCCAGAGTATTTGTCATGAACATAGAGTTCTCAATGTAAATGTCCATCATTACTGGACATTATTCCTCAATGTAAGACTTTTGGTCATTATCAAGTACTACCTCCGTCCCAGAGTATTTGTCCACTTTCATTTTTACACACCATCCAATACACTTCTTTAATTTATCCATTTTATCTTGTAATTTGTATATTAAAAAATTATAGAAACTATATATTAATAATCTATATGTTAAGACAAATCAAACAAGATCACACATGACTATATTTAGGCTTACACATTGAGAGAATTTGATGAGTCAAAGTGCTTAGATGAACAGTTCCAAAAGTCAAAACTGGACGAATACTCCGGGACGGAGGGAGTAGTCATTATTCAAGTAAATGTCCATCATTACTGGACATTATTCCTCCCACAAGGTCATTATTAAGTCCTATTTAGGGAATAAAAAAGTTTAAGTCCTACATTAGGAAAGTCATTATGATTTCAATTTTGGGTTTAAAGCTTCAAACCTAGCAACAAGGTTGGGAAAGGAGTGTGAGGGGAGGAAGGAAGCTTAATTAAGGAGAGAAAGGAGTGTGAATTTACAATTTTATTCACGTTCTTAACAGAAATGTTAACAAAGGACCATTCGTAGAAATGAATATAATAATTGGAAACTAAATTAGTAATATGTGATATGTATGGACTAAATATGTAATACAACTTATAATTGGGGATCATTCATATCACAGGGATCATAAGTTGTAATACAACTTATAATTGGGGATCATTAATCAATGAAATTAATTCAGATCTCCACTCCAATCATTTTCTTGTCACGCCCCTCACTCAAGCCTATTATATATTTTAGTGTAATTGGAAAAACTATGGTCAATGGTATCCTAATAATCATCAAAAAAGTTTGGTGGTGCGGAGTGCATGCTTCATTGAGTTTGTTACGATAAAAATCTCGTTACATCGGGGGTTCCAAGGGGGCAGTGCCCCCTTGGCGGGGGTTCGGGGGCAGCGCCCCCGAGCAGGGTTCAAGGGGCGGCAGCCCCTGCGGGGTCCAAGGGGCAGAGCCCCTGGCTGGGGTCAAATTTTTTTTATTTTGGGCAAAGTGCTATGTTAAAAAAATTCAATTGGAATTTTATTTTTCAAATTTTATTTTAAAGAAAACTTCCTAAGGATAGCACCAATTTTTGAAGAGTTTCGCGCGAAGGATCGCGTGTCTTGGGAAAGAGACGCGATGGCGTCTTCTCCTTCTCACCGCAAGTTTATAAATTCTCGCAAGCCAAGGTCGGATTTCAGTTCGGATCTTCATAGCAATTTTCATATTTCGTTCTTGATACTTTCGAGTTTTATCCGATTGAATTTTGGATTGAACAACCAAAATATTCAATCTGAAAGTGTTCTACACGACTCTCGATTCATCCAAGTTTTCGTTAATTTCCCCAACAAAGATTGAATATTTTTGTTGAAGATGACAAACGGTGAATCGATGAAGGACAAAACCAGTAACTTCGCTAAACTAGAAGGCTTCCAAGGACAGGACTTTCGAAGATGGCAGAAGAAGATGCAGATCCTGTTGACGACTCTAAAAGTCGTGTATGTGCTGAGTACTCCCAAACCAGAAGAGCGCGAGGACGAAACCATTGAACATGCCAGAAGGCACTGCAAGTGGGAGAACGAAAACATTCTGTGCATAGGCCACATTCTAAACGGTTTGTCTGATTCCCTCTTCGATATTTATTAGAATGTTGAATCCGCAAAAGAGTTGTGGGATTCTCTTGAATCCAAATACATGGTAGAAGATGCATCAAGTAAGAAATTTCTTGTTAGTGACTTTAATAATTATAAGATGGTTGATTCGAGGTCTGTTATGGAACAATATCATGAACTTGTGCATATCTTGGGACAATTTAATTTACATGGTATGAAACAAGATGAATGTATTTCTGTTTCGAATGTAATTGATAAGTTGCCACCATTTTGGAAAGACTATAAACGTGAGTTGAAACACAACAAAGATTATATGTCTTTGGTTCAATTGGGCACTCATCTTCGGATTGAAGAATCAGTGAGGGCTCGAGAAAGCAACAAATCCAAGGATGTTGCTGGACCATCGTGTTAATATGGTGGAGGATGGTGGTTCCAAAGCGAAGCACAAGTTTGGAAAAAGGAAGCAACACAAGCCCGACAAGAACACCACCAACAAGAAACAAAAGGTGGCGTGTTGGAAGTGTGGTAAACCCAGGCATTTTAAGAAAGATTGCAGGGTTGGCAAAGGAAAACAAGAAGCCGGTCCAAGTGGGTCGAAGGACCCAAATATGCAACAAGGTTAGAATTTTGAAAACATTGATAATTCTGTTCAGAATTATGTATCACTAATATTTGAGGCATTTTATATGCAGGATGATGATGTTGCATGGTGGGTAGATTCTGGAGCAACATCCCATGTGTGCAAGGATCAACGTTGGTTTACATCTTTAAGGCCAATTGAAGATGGCTCAACATTGCGCATGGGGAATGTGTCTACCGAACCCATCAAAGGAATTGGAAGTGTTAGGCTAGTGTTTACTTCTGGAAAGTCAATAACATTAAATAATGTATTATTTGTTCCTCGTATTCGTAAAAACTTAGTGTCTGGTATTGTATTAAATAATTGTGGTTATAAACAAGTCATTGAGTCTGATAAATATATATTATCTAAACATGGTTCGTTTATTGGATTTGGATATTTGAATGGTATGTTCAAGTTAAATTTAGATATATCTTATCTCAATGAATTTATATGTATGGCTTCTACTAGTTCTAGCATTGGTTCTAATAAATCTGAATAGTGGCATGCTAGACTAGGACATGTTCATTACAAGAGATTAAAAGATATGTCTAAAATGAGTTTAATACCTGCGTTTGATTTGAACATTGAGAAGTGTAAAACTTGTACGCTCACTAAGATAACGAGACAACCATTCAAAGAGGTTCGTAGGGAAAGTAAAATTCTGGATCTTATTCATAGTGATTTATGTGACTTACATGGTACCCCTTCTCTTGGAAATAAAAAATATGTAGTCACTTTCATAAATGATGCGTCCAGATTTTGCTTTGTATATTTGTTACATGCAAAAGAAGAAGCCCTTGATAAATTTAAAATTTATAAGCAAGAGGTAGAGTTACACCAAAGTAACTTGATTAAAATTCTTCGAACGGATAGGGGAGGTGAGTATTATGATCCAGTATATTTTCAAAGTACTGGTATAATACATCAAACAACTGCCCCTTATACACCACAAAAAAATGGTGTTGCAGAATAGGACTTTAAAAGAAATGGTTAATTCCATGTTATCCTATTCGGGCTTAAGCGAAGAATTTTGGGGTGAGGCGATGCTAACGGCCGGTTACTTGTTGAATAGAGTTCCTAACAAAAAGATGAAAACAACCCCGTATGAACTCTGGTACAAAAAACCACCAAACTTGAGTTATCTTAAAGTTTGGGGATGTAGGGTCGTTGTTAGACTTACGGAACCAAAGAGGAAAACTTTGGGTGAAAAAGGCATAGATTGTATCTTCATTGGATATGCTATGCATTCCAAGGCATATAGGTTCTATGTTATAGAACCTAATGACTTTGTATCTGTAAACACAGTTATAGAGTCAAGAGATGCGATTTTTGATGAAGAAAGATTTACTTCGATATCCAGATCAAAGGATATGACCCCTACTTCAAAGGTCTCTCAAACTGTGCCTTCCATAAATGTTGAAGTAAGGAAAAGTACAAGAACAAGAAAACCTAAACCTTTTGGTGATGATTTTCAACTCTACTTGATGGAAGGAACAAGAGATGAGATTGAATTTCAATATCAATATTGTTTCAATATTGAGGAAGATCCTAAGACATTTAATGAAGCTATGGCTTCAAGGGATGTTGCATTTTGGAAGGAAGAAATTCAAGATGAAATTGACTCCATCATGCAAAATAATACATGGAAATTGACAGATTTACCTCCTGGGTGCAAACCTCTAGGATGTAAATGGATCTTCAAAAAGAAAATGAAGGTTGATGGAAGCATAGATAAGTTAAAGCCAAATTGGTCATCCAAGGTTTTAGACAAAAAGAAGGCATTGATTTCTTTGATACCTATGCACCTGTTGTTAGAATTTCTACAATTAGATTGTTATTAGCGCTTGCGGCTATACACAACTTAGTGATTCACCAAATGGATGTAAAAATGGCATTCTTGAATGGTGAATTGGATGAAAAGATATATATGAAACAACATGAAGGTTTTGTCATGCCTGGGAACGAAAATAAGGTTTGTAAGTTGGTGAAATCTCTTTATGGTCTAAAGCAAGAATGGCATCAGAAATTTGATGACGTTGTTTTGTCAAATGGTTTTGAATTAAACCAAGCAGATAAGTGTGTATATAGCAGATTTGATGCTTCTGGACAAGGAGTTATAATTTTCTTATATGTAGATGACATGTTAATATTTGGTACTAACCAAAATCAAGTTGATAACACCAAGGAATTTTTGTCATCTAGGTTTGCCATGAAATACATGGGGGAGGCTGAAGTGATCTTAGGTATAAGGATCAAGAGAAATAATAATGACATTTCTATTTCTCAATCATATTAAATTGAGAAGATTTTGAAGAAGTTTAACTTCAAAGATTGTTCTCTGGTCAGTACTCCTATTGATCCAAGTCTAAAGTTCTTTCCTAATAAAGGTGTTGCGGTATCTCAACTAGAATACTCGCGAGCTATTGGATGTTTGATGTATGCTATGATAAGTACTAGGCCACACATAGCATATGCAGTTGGAAAACTTAGTAGGTATACTAGCAATCCTAGTTTGCATCATTGGCAAGCTATTAACCGAGTATTTAAATACTTAAAGGGAACCATGAATTATGGCTTAACTTACACCGACTTCAGTTTTGGAAGGATACTTGGATGCGAGTTGGATAACTAATATGGAAGATCATTCTTCCACGAGTGGATATATGGATATTCCTTCTCGGGGGAGGTGCAATTGGTTGGGCATCAAAGAAACAAACTTGCATAACTAACTCTACAATGGAGTCTGAGTTTGTTGCTTTGGCAGCAATCGGTAAAGAAGCAGAATGGCTAAGAAATCTGATATATGACATTCCATTGTGGCCAAAACCAATATCTCCCATATCTATTCGGTGTGATAGTGAAGCTACTTTGGCTAAGGCTTATAGTCAAGTTTACAATGGGAAGTCAAGACACTTAGGTGTGAGACACAGCATGGTTTGAGAGCTCATCATGCATGGTGTGATATCAGTGGAGTTTGTAAGGACTCAACAAAATATGGTTGATCATTTAACCAAAGGGTTAGTAGAAACCTTGTGCAGAGATCGGCTATAGGGATTGGATTGAAGTCTATCTAAATTTCTCATGGTAAGAATCCCAATTCCCATCTAATAAGACATTAGATGATGAATTCAATGTGGAAAATCTTAACATCTGGAAATTGGAACACATTAAGTATATTATCCCGAAGTATGTGTTCAGACCTGTAAGATTAGGAGGATGAAGTACGTCTTCTTAATAGTTCTTTTGAAAAATTGCATATGCAGGTGCAAGAATAAAGAGGACTACCTATATGAGCATGAAGTTTAGCCGCTTCAAGAAGTAGAGACTTCGCTTCGATATGCTTATGAAGGATTAGGACGCAAGGCTAGTAAATAATAGTGTCAAGTTAGAACATTAAAGTATGTAAACTTTTGTGTATATTATCTTCATGTATTCAAAATGAATAGAAAGGGTTCAATCCTTAGTGATACCCTCATATTCGAATATTTGAAATGTGTAATGTACTAAGATAAAATTCAATCGTCACGATATTTCATTTATGCATAAGTTTGTTGTTTGCTATGAATTTGTTTAGTTAATCAAGGATTACACAAAAATAGGGGAGGAATGTTATATATTTTAGTGTAATTGGAAAAACTATGACCAATGGTATCCTAATAATCATCAAAGAAGCTTGGTGGTGCGGAGTGCACGCTTCATTGAGTTTGTTACGATAAAAATCCCATTAGGGGGCAGCGCCCCCGAGCAGAGTTCAAGGGGCGGCAGCCCCTGCGGGGTCCAAGAGGCAGAGCCCCTGGCTGGGGTCAAATTTTTTTATTTTGGGCAAAGTGCTATGTTAAAAAAATTCAATTGGAATTTTATTTTTTGAATTTTCTTTTAAAGAAAACTTCCTAAGGATAGCACCGATTTTTGAAGAGTTCCGCGCGAAGGATCGCGTGTCTTGGGAAAGAGACGCGATGTCGTCTTCTCCTTCTCACCGCAAGTTTATAAATTCCTGCAAGCCATGGTCGGATTTCAGTTCGGATCTTCATAGCAATTTTCATATTTCGTTCTTGATACTTTCGAGTTTTATCCGGTTGAATTTTGGATTGAACAACCAAAATATTCAATCTGAAAGTGTTTTACACGACTCTCGATTCATCCAAGTTTTCGTTAATTTTCCCAACAAAGCCTAACAACTCACATGTTTCTATCACTCCACGTCATATTTCTTTACACTCTATCAAACCCCATCAAGTCTCTATCAAGTCCCATATTACATGCTCTCATAAGAATTGTGGGTTTTCAACCGGAATGTATATCCCAATTCCTAGTTTTCTTCATATAAGGCCCCGTTCCGTTCAACTTATTTTTTCTTATTCTTATTAAAATCAGATCAGATCAGACCAGATCAGACCAGATCAGATCAGATCGAATCAGATCAGATCAGATAAGATCGAATCAGATCATATCAGATCAGATCAGATCCAATCAGATCAGATCAGATCCAATCAGATCAGATCAGATACAATCAGATCAGATCAGATCCAATTAGATCAGATCAGAACTTATTAAAATAAGATCTCATCAAGAATTATTATTATTATTATTATTATTATTATTATTATTATTATTATTATTATTATTATTATTATTATTATTATTATTATTATGATCATCATCATCATCATCGTCATCATTATTATTATTATTATTATTATTATTATTATTATTATTATTATTATTATTATTATTATTATTATTATTGTTCTTAAAAATGAAAAAGAATAAACTTTAGAAATAGGTTAAATAAAAAGCTGAGAAAGTAATCCTTAATTATTAGACGTCGGAAAAATTGGTTTTAAATTACATTGACATTGTCAATCTAATTCTACTTTTAAAATATATTTTTATTGCTACTTGTAATTTGAGTTTCTAAACTTTTGATCTTTTATAAGGATGAGATATTTTAATAAAAATACTATCTCTTCTATATATTGATTATCTAAATTTAATTAATTTTAAATGTATATCTAAATTAAATATTTATTCTAATGTATAATTCTAATTTTACAAAAAAATAATCATAAAATAAAAAATATTATTACATTATAATATGAATGATTATTCTAATATATGAATTAACTATTTTTATTTTATTAAAAAATAATCATTAAATAAAAAATACTGATTATATTATAATATGAATTATCATTACAATTTTCAAACGTTATTATAAAGTCAAATTAAATTATTGATTTGAAATTTTAAATTAAATCATAATTAATCAGATCAGACCAGATCAGATCAGATATAATCAGATGAGATCAGATCAGATCCAATCAGATCAGATCAGAACTTATTAGAATCAGATCAGATCAGAAAAAATAAGTTGAACGGAACGAAGCCTAAGTCAAAAAGACAATTAGACAAAGACACAATTTCAACAATTTTCAACTGTGGGAATTGAATAAGGGAAAACGAATTTGGATTCGGATTATTACAAATTCCGGTAAGTTCTCGAGAATTGGGGGTTCCATCTTCATCCATATATATTTCGTTAATTAAGAATTCCAATATAATAAATGATATCCCAATAATTGTTTGACACCCAATTAGCTGAAGCATAGAGTTAATATCTCCACAATGATTCGAACATGTATGCGGTATTTGGATCGAGAGATTCTAATTTGAAAAAATATATCGTTAATATTTCAATTAAAAATCTTTTTGTATTTTGTTTATTTACCCTAATATAAATAGATGACTATCAATCGATAAATATGTTAAATTTAACATATACTACTCCGGAGTATATGATAATATATATAAACATGAAATAAAACGTATTTTAAAAATAGAAAACATTTAAAATGCGTACATATCCGTATATGTATGCCGAACGTTTAATATGCATAGTAAGCCGTATTTTATAAAATCCTAATTTATTATATACAAGCGTATGTTTTGACGTATTATACATCAGCCGTATATTACTAACTATGTAAAGAAAAATAGAAACCCGCTATGTAATGTATAACAAACACAAATATTTAAGTTAATGTAATAATGTACGCATAGAAAATATTGAAGTCAATAAATGTTTTTTTAAATCAAACATTTCATAAATTAAAGATATTGCAGTACATCATGCGGGGGGTCGGACCACCAATCATGGCACCCGTTGATTGCCAATCTAGCAAGGGTGTGTGCAATCATATTTGACAGTCTAGGGATATGACAAAAATTAACAAAACGAAAACAATATGTAAGATTCTTGCACTCGTCTTCCAACGCACTCAGATACGACCGAGCACCTGACACGCCATTCCTCAATGCATGAACCGCTTGAGCACAATCTGAAAAAATAGAGACTTCTTGGATATTCTTCTCCTTGAGCCATGAAAGCGCCTCCTTAATAGCCACCGTTTCCACGTATCTCGGCACCAAGGGACATGAAACCAATTTGTTGAAGCCCCCAACGAACCTGCCTGCGCCATCAAGCAGAGCGGCCGCCACTGTTGTAGAATTATTTTGATCAAACACGGCAGCATCAACGAAGCAGCGTGTTATTTCCGGCCGATTCATCTGATGTGGCCCCTGGTGCGTCGCCGTCGACACCGTGCCACCATGCAACATACGTCTTGTCCTAACCATGCATGCCTCTCGTGCCCATTCCGCCACGATCTCAGGTTTGACTACCTTACATTCCAATAAATGTTTTTATTCTTATTCAAACACCCTAACAAAGAGCCATAGGCTATATCTTCTTTCATAACATATTTTTATTGATCATTTGAAAAAAATCAAATAATTATGTCACCTCTATCTTATCAAAAATTTGATGTGTTTTTTAAATATTTAATTTTTCTTTTTTAATTATGCACTAATTATATCTAAATTAAATTTAAGATAACTTAAGTAAAATATTATAAAGTAATACTAGAATCCTAACTCAAACATAAGAGAAGTGAATACGTAATGTAGACAATCCACAATAGTCAACCCACTTCTTGTCTTACGGAGGATTTAATGTAGTTTTTTAATGTATGAAATTTATTTTAAATTTTCTTACCATTATGTAAATAATTTAAATTAGAAAATAAAATCAAGCAAGTCTTATTAATTATTCGTAATAATACAATAAATTTGGGTCTACCTTAACTTTTAACTAGCAACTCATAGTTGTTTCTATTAGTTATTTAATTAGTTGCATCATATTCCTCAATTAGGATCTCTTGTGTAAGTTGTAAAAACAGAATTGATAATTAGAAGAAAATTGGAATGAGTTTAAGGAACTATTTTATTTAACGTATCACATATTTTTTTAAAATAATTTATACTATTCTTTTTCAGTATTTTTATCTCTTTTTATTTTCCTCTATGTGAGCTATTTTTGTCCTAAATCATTGTAATATTTGTGTGACTCACCCTCACTCTTAGCTTTTTATTTTTAAAATCAGTATTAATCGTATAATTTTTCATTGAGAAATTTACCTAAATAGCACTAAAACATAATAATAACTTTCTCTAAATAGCACTACGTGTGTTTTTTTCCCCAATGTAGCATTTTTAGTCATTATCTATTAGTCATTATTCAAGTAAATTTTTGTCATCACTGGTCATTATAGACATTATTAAGTGCTATTTAGGGAATAAAACAACTTAAGTGCTATTTAGAGAAATGACTTAAGTTTTAGTGCTATTTAGTGCAAATATTTCTTTTTCATTTCTTAACTTTTTTGTCACTAATAACCTATGTATCAAATATTAGGATACGAATTGAATGAAGCAATACTTTTTATGAATCTTACAAATTCAATAACTCATGTAAGGTAAGTTCTTCTACAATCAATTGATCTAGACCCATTCTATAGAAAATATTATATTGACAGTTTGACACCATAAAACTAAGATAAATTTACCTAAATAGTACTAAAATATAGTGACTTTCTGAGTGGAGTACCATATATTTTTATTTCCTAAAGTAATACCACTGGTCAGTTCAAGTATGTCCACCGCCCTGGACATTAGGGGTGAGCAAGTACCGAACCAAAACCGAAATTTCCCGAAAAAACCGAGATTACCGAACCGATAAAATACCGAAAAAAACCGTACCATACCGAACCGAATAGTCGGTCCAGTATTTGGGATCGGTACGAGGTAACTTCCCATACCGAAAAATCCCGAACCGAACATATATACAAATATGTTATAAAAATAACAATGTTTTTATAATTCTTCATTAAAAAACAAATTGATTTGAAAAGTCGGTTCAAGTATAGATGAATTTTAATTTTTTGTAAACGAATATTAAGAACTAACAGACATTATTGAAATACTATTTTGTTATTATTCGTTAAATTTTTTGTTAAATACGAAGTATAAATTAAACTACATTATTTAAGTACTTCTTGCATATAATTATTAAATTTTCAATTGTTTATATTTATTCATTTGAATGTCCATTCGATTTTTTAAAAATAAAAAGTTTTGTAGATTTCAAAGTGTAAACTAAGTACGTATATAAATTCAACCCAATATTTACCGAAACCGAAACCGAACCATCCCGAACCATACCGAACCGACACTTCGGGATCGGGATCGGGATCGGTACGGTGTGAAATCCCATACCGAACCAAAATATTTGGTACGGTATCGGTACGAACCAAATACCGTACCATACTGTACCACGCTCACTCCTACTGGACATTGTTCAAGCTAATGTGTTTCAGTGTTTTTGCAAAAAGAAGTAAAACCCTTGTAGTCCATGAAAATAAAAGAAAATGTCCACATTTCATTATTGATTAAAATTTATCAAATATAACTCCAGAAAATCAAATTAAATGAATATATTGCGGGCTAGGGCTTGACATTTTAGGGTACGAGCCGGACTTGGTCCTTATAAATGGTGGCCCGTATATTTTAGGGTCGGGCTCCGATTTTATGCTCAAGCCACGAGTCGGACCGAATGAATTAAAATATGTTTTATTAGTATAATTATAATAAAATAATAATAATAACATTAATATTACTAGTAATAAAAAGGTCAATACTATTTCAAATTATTATAAACATACACATTCTTCGAGAAAAAAGTGAATTATATGTATATTTAATAAAATGAATACATCTTTATTCTTATGTATTGTTTACTACGTATCACACATTGATAATTATTTTAGAAAATTGTCGTGCAGACCGAGTCGGCCCGAAGCCCACGAGTATAATGCGGGTCGGGCTTAGGCTTCAATTATTAGTCCCGCTATACAGGCCGGGTCGGACTCGGATCTAAAAAAATTCTCTAAATGTTGCGTATCGGCCCGGCTCGAAATCCGGCACAGCCCACATATTGATAAGCTCTACTAAGGAGGGAGTAATTTACTTAAATAGGACTAAAATATAATACTTTCTCAATGTAGGACCATATGTTTTTATTTACCAATGTAGAACCATAGGTCATTATCCATTAGACATTATTCCTCCTGCAAGACATTATTAAGTCCTATTTAGAGAATAAAAAATTTCAAGTCTTACATTGAAAAATGATTTATGTTTTATCTTATTAAGTGTAAATTTTTCTAATTTTTTTTGAGGAAAGAAGCAAGGGAGTAATTAATTTTTGGGTAATTTACTTAAATAGAACTAAAACATAATGACTTTCTCAATATATGACCATATGTTTTTATTTCCCAATGTAGGATCATCGGTCATTATCTATTAGTCATTATTGAACTAAATATCCAGCATCATTTGTACATTATTTTTCTTACTCGACATTATTAAGTCATATTTAAGAAGAAGAAAAATTTAAGTCCTACATTAGAAAATGACTTATCTTTTAGTCTTATTCATTGCAAATTTCACTTAATTCTTCTTATAATCTCATCTCTATAAATCTGTGGATGACTTCGGAATTAAACAACCACCGTACTGCCCGTATTTTACACTCTTTGAATTTCTTAATGAATTAATGTCTCGTGTGCTCTTTTAGGAGTGAGAATGGGAAAAGCTACGAGATGGTTGAAACGGTTGCTGGCGATGAAGGTGAAAAAACGTTGGGCTTTTCGCCGGACGTCGGACAATGAGCCGGATTCCGGTGAAATCCCGGTGGACGACTATTATTCGCCCTGCAGGCTAATGACATCTAATTACGTCTTCCCACCTTCTGGTTCTGAGAAGTCGAACAGCAACCAGCCGGCGGCGAAACTTGACGGCGGCTGCCGAGGAAAAGTTGTCCGGCATAGGGAGAGTTTCGCTGCTCTCCGAATCCAAACTTTCTTCAGGGGCTATTTGGTATTTTTATTTCCTCGTGCTTTCATTTTTAAGCATTATTTACAATAAATATGTAAAATATGAATTTTTTATGTTTTTGTATAAAAATAAGAATTACAATGACAAAAAATGTCAATATATAGTCTGAAAAAAAATTGTGGAATGCCAACATACACTATCACATTTTCATAGTACAATTTTCTTTTTTAAAGATCGAAACAGGTTACACTTATATTTTGGAAATAATGATTACTCTCTCTGCTTTTAAAAACACTTCTCCTCAATTTTTTTGCGCACCCTATAAAATATTTTTACTCTAATTAAAATATTTAAAATACCTCCAAAATAACTGTTACCCGTAATAAACTACATAATATAGGATGTATTTTAGATATTTTAGTTGAAAGTAAAAGTATTTCATGGAGTGCATAAAAAATTAGGATGGAAGTGTTTTAAAAAACAAACGGAGTATCTTTTACTCCCCCCGTCCCACTTTATTTGTTCACTTTCATTTTTACACACCATCCAATGCACTTCTTTAATCCATTTTATCTTGTAATTTGTATATTAAAAAATTATAGAAATTATATATTAATAATCTATATGTTAAGACAAATCAAACAAGATCACACATGACTATATTTAAGCTTACACATTGAGAGAATTTGATGAGTCAAAGTGCTTAGATGAACAGTTCTAAATGTCAAAAATGAGCGAATATAGTGAGACGGGGGTAGTATATTCCTTCCGTATAAATTTCTTCATGTTTTGATTTTTTTAGTCAAACCGTGATACTCTTTGACCATACATTATGAAAAAATATATTTATTATGTACGTTTAATTGGTTAGTTTCAAAATAGTTTTACCCCTGAGTAAATTCTAAGTTCCTGGTTTGTAGGGGTGAGCAAGTACCGAACCGATACCGAAATTTCCCGAAAAAACCGAGAATACCGAACCGAAAAATACCAAACCGAAAAAATACCGAGAAGAAACCGAACCGTACCGAACCGAATGGCCCCATGCCATAAGCCCTTGCCATGCTCCACTGCAGGGTATGGCTTTTAGGGCATGGCTTGTATATATGATCTTATAATATTTTTACTATGAGGCCTCATTATAAAAATATATAAGAAAGTGATTTATTATTAAAATAAAAAAATTTGGTTCAAATTCTATTATGTGTAAATTATACTTTTATTTGAGTTTTAATATTTGTCTATGAACATAAAAGTATTCACAAAGATTCGAAATACTCCTTTGTTGTCATTCATTTTTTTAGTTTGTGAAATATAAACTAAGTTTTGATACGCATCTCTTGCATTTAAATATTCATTTTTTTAAATTTTTCATATTTTTTTTATTTAAATTCACTTTTAATTTTCAAAAATAAAAGGGTATTGTTAAATATTAACGTGTAAAGTAGGTATGTATATTTATCCAGATTTGTACCGATACCGATACCGAACCATCCCGAACCGATATTTCGGGATCGGGATCGGTACAGAGCAAAATCCCATACCGAACCGAAATATTTGGTACGGTATCAGTACGAGCCAAATACCGTACCATACCGTACCATGCTCACCCCTACTGGTTTGCAGGCGAGGAAAGCACTAAGAGCTTTGAAAGGAATAGTAAAACTACAAGCTCTAATTAGAGGCTATTTAGTTCGGAAAAGAGCCGCCGCTACTCTTTACTATTTGGAAGCTCTCATCAGATCTCAGGCGGCTGCCAGGTCGGAAAGGTCTCGCCGCCGTCTTTCACCCGTCGGCAAATGTGAGCCCACATTATACAACAAGCTGAATAAATCGTCAAGGACCTGGTGGAGGAGCACCACCGACGACGTGTCGGATTCCGGCGAAGATTACAATTGTCCCTACCAGCCGCCGTCTCTCACTCCGGGCCGCCTATCGATTCCTGACCGTCGCCGTTTATGCGAATCGGAGTGGAGATTTCTTGGCGGCGGCGGCGAGTGCAAGTTCTTGGCTGCTAATAACTCGCCGCTGCAATCTCGGCGGCGATATTCGCCGGGGAAGTGCGTCGGCGGGGATGCCTGGATCCGGCCGTATTCCGATTGCCCGGGTTACATGGCGAACACGCAGTCATTCACGGCTAAGCTAAGGTCTCTGAGCGCGCCGAAACAGAGGCCGGAGCCGAGGCAGAAGAAGCGGTTCTCATTGAGTCAATTAATGGACGTGAGGAGCAGCTTCGGCGGCGGCGGCGGAGGAGCCCACGAGTCTTCTTGTTATCTAGCCCAACAAGAGTATGGATACTTAGGGCTTTGAAATTTCTTTTCTTTCCAATTTTCATATGCTTTTTTTCCCATTAAATAAAAAAATGGTAGCAATACATCAAAAAAAGTATACTCCATATATACTCCATTAAATCTCAACCAAACAATCATAAGTGTAGATTAAAAATATTTATACTACTCCACAATTCTTTATGTGGATTATGTGTTAATAGCCTCTGTAACGATATAAATTAATACTTGATCCGTTCCTGAGTGTTTGTCCACTTTTGATGTTTGGAACTGTTCATCTAAGTACTTTGACTTATCAAATTCTCTCAATGTGTAAGCCTAAAAATAGTCATGTGTGATCTTGTTTGATTCATCTTAACATATAGATTATTACTCCCTCCGTCCTATAATGATTTTCCCGGTTCGCAAAACGAAGAAAAATCCCAAGTTTTTTCAATCTATTTTATTTAAATATTGGTATAGAAATAAAAAATAAAACATACATATTTAAAAACTATACCAAAAGTTCAACAAAACAAGTGGTGACAAGAATATTTTATTTTATCATATAGGCCATGAAAAAACACAAATAAATATAAATTCTCGTGAAATTGGAATAGTGCTCTGAGAAGATCATTATAGGACGGAGGGAGTAATATATAATTTTTATAATTTTTTAATATACAAATTACAAGATAAAATGGATTAAAGAAGTGCATTGGATGGTGTGCAAAAATGAAAGTGGACAAACACTCAGGGACGGAGGGAGTATTTTGTATGTTTGGAATCGATTCCTCAGCTTAATCTTTAATTTTTGATCTAGATAGTAGCGAGGTACCGCCTAATAGAACCGGCTACCACTAGGGATGTAAACAAATCAAATATTTTAAATTCGATTCGTGATTCGTATTTGAATATGATGATTCGAATTCGCGTTATTCAAATACAAATTCAAATTCAAATATTATTTTTGATTCGAATATTAATCAAATACAAATACAAATAGGGATATATTCGATTCGGATGATATTCGAATATTCGAATATATACATATATACACAGACCATGTTTTCAACATCAAAAGTCAAGCAAAGTAATATACGGAGTAGTATCAAGTGTATTTAAAATACTAAGAATTCAATAAATTAACATAACACAAAAATCTAAAGCATATGATTTTTAATAGTTATATTTTATAAAATATAATTTGTGTAAGATGCAAATGTATTAATGTTTTTATATAGGGAATATAGTATAATATAAAGAGTATCGTAAGTTAAATTACAAATTGTTGTTGGTCCATCATATAAATTACATAGTATGATTATTCAAATATTCGTTTATGATTCGATAACTATTCGAATATTAATCAAATATTTATTCAAATCTTATTTTGAATTCGTCTCATATTCGAATTCGGATTCGTATTCGAAAAAACTAAACAAATACAAATTCAAATATATCGGTATTCGCTTCGATTCGATTCGTTTACACCCCTAGCTACCACCACAAGCCAATCTCCTCTGCGGTAACTACACTCGGACGGTTAGGGCTACGGACCGTTGATTCCAGGGTATCGCCCGACGGTACCAGGGTACCATAATAGTAGACCTGTGCAAATAAGGATCCGGGTCGGATTTGGGCCGGGCTTGATACAAATTATTAGCCCATTTGCATGGGCGGGCTTGGCCCGGCCCGGATTTGATGGGCTAAACTCTTCACCCATACCCGCCCACCTTAGCGGGCTGAATTGCCAACCGGGCCGCTCGGCCCGGATAAAACATCAAGAAAATCTTTTTTACACAAAAAAAATCAAAAAGAAAATATTGAACTCGTTTTCAAATGTTTAAAATAAAGTTACCACTTGTCACATTTACATAGAAAACATAATAGAAATATTATTACATAATTAATAAACTCATCATATAGATTCATTAAAAAACTATTGATTTTTGTTTAAGAGGGGTGAGTGATATGAACTACGTAGTATTATACATGAATTAAAGAAAATTTTAAAATTTATATTGTCTAGGTAATTAATAGAGTAATAAAGTAAATGTATTTAATGAATATGGGCGGGCCTGTTGGCCCGGATGGGCTAAAAGTAACTTCCAGATCTGCTCAAATACAATTCGGGCTTGGGCCGGCCCGCCCATGTGGGTATTAAAGATTATCTATATCCGCCCATTTTAAAGGGCGGGCTGGGCGGGCCGAACGGGCCGACCCTTGTTTGCACAGGTCTACATAATAGGTACCATGTCGGACCCCAGTCGCCCTTTTTCTTGTTTGTTTGTCCCGATCTGAATCCCAGATTGATTGCGGTGTCTTGTGTGTTGTATGACGGTAAGTGGAAGGTGTTTACACTGGACACTACGCTACTAATTGTTAAATATGTATATTTATGAACTTTACCATAATTATGTATGAGTTTGAGAATACGGAATTATGAATTTGAATACGAATAGGCTATCTAGCTGAACTATAGGTAAACCGAGAAATAAAATAAAAATACAGTTAGAAATTACTGGTCTTGTGATGAGCTAGCGTGCACTTATGATCGATTGAGGAAATCATGCGCACGGGGGTCGTAGATCTATTCATGGATGTGAGTATGTGGTCCCACCCAGCCAGTGTTGGATGACGTTGTATCGAGCGGGTTCTTCCATGGATGTGGTTGAACCAGGACTCTAGAAAGACTAAAGAATTGACCTTAACCTAGGATAAGTTGTGAGCTTAGAAATAAGGAAGATTGATTATGAGTTTTGCATATGAATTCTGTGTCATATATGCCTAAGTTAAGAATGAGGTAAATTTGGTAATGCGGGTAAGTAGGTTTGATTTTTGAATTTATTGATATTATTGACGTTGTACTTGTGTGCATGATATTGTACGAAATTATGAGCTAGTAAATTCATCTATATGTATAGTCAAACGTTATATATTTCTCACTGAGGAGAAATGTTGAGCGTGTGGCGTTTGTTCTCTTGCTACACATAGGTAACAATAAAGACGAATAAGGAAATAATCCAAGAGGGCAGCGATGACGAGGAGATGGATAGATGGCTAGAGGAGTTTATTTAATTTAATATTATATTTGAATTTAATATGTTTTCGGGCAAAGAACTCAAAGTTGTGTTTTAAATTAAGTACGTAAAACTTCCACACCGTTTTTGTTAACTCCGCTGGATATTTAGATAATACTTTGAATAAAATGTTTTGAATTGTTTTGAAAATTATTGTGTTTAGATGCTAATGCAGTAAAAGCTGGATTCGCTGGTCTTTGTATTCTAGTCTTGCGGGTTGGGGTGTTACACTCTCCATCCTAAACTACTTGTCCTAGTTTGACTTTTAAGTTAACTTTAAACATAAGTTGTGAGAAAAAAATTAAGTTTTTTTATTTAAAATTAAATTAAACTTGCATTATTATTATAAAATTCAAATTATGACAAATAATTTGAGGGAATATATGCTTGTGGAGTTGTAGTACAAAGAACTCACACATACCGGAGTCGGGTTTATTTTGGATCCAATCTTTATCTTTATATATTAAATTTAAGAGTTAAACTCATAGGACTGCAACAAGTGGCGAGTCTACATGGTAATATTTTAACATATCATCCGCCACCTATTAAAAACTTGAATGATGCGTCAATTTTAACCAAAATATGCATAGATCCAATTTAAGCTGTATACGGAGTTTATGCCTTATGTGCTGACTGCCGCTATAATTTATTGGAAAAAACCAAAATAGGATTGAAACATGGAGAAAGTTCCAAAATAAAAGTGCCATATTTTTTATCTCTAAAATAGGTGCTACCAAACATGAAACGATTCCTTAGTTTCAAAAATAAATTATTGGTAATACATTTCTATCAAATTTAAAATAAACAGTGGAATTTAAGATTCATATTTCTAACTTATTTATAATCAAAACAATACCCTTTTTCTTAAAATTTCAAATTCATATTTGTGACTAACAAAATGTTTTTTTGTGTCTAACGAAAAATTCAAAAATATATTCATATTGAGAATATTAATACTCCGGGTAAATTTTTTTGTGGGTTTCATGGGGATTATCTAAAGAATTTGTAACTCCATTTTTTAACACTTTCATTTTTTGAGTAAAATGTTTGACCCCTAAGATTTCTTAAAATATATTAGTAGTAAACTATTAAAAATCTTTATATTTTAATTCGTAAAATATCAAATAAATTCATAAAAAATGCATGGACAAAAATTCAATTCCTGAAAATCAAATAAATTTATTTTCCAAAATAAAAAAATTATAGTCAAATTTGATATATTTCACAGGAAACTTATTTTTGTAAAAATTAAAAACAATCACGTTTATTTTACAGTTGAGTTTTGCTTGAATTGTCAAGTAAATTTATCTTCAAAAAAGTAAGAAAAGAAATATAGTTACATTTTTTTGAAATAAAACTTTAAAAACTATCATGTAATAATAATCACATGTAGTTTACCGCCACAATTGTTTTCACTTAATATGAATTTATTTTTAGAAAAGCCAAAACAAATATAGTTGCAAGGGTTTTCACAAAGAAAAATTCCAAAAAAAAGTTTAAAATAATCATATGTATTTCCCTTTTGACTTCATTGAAGTTACAACTACTACTTTTTAAAAAGCACAAAAAAGTATTCATATGGGATATATACAACAAAAAATTATTTAAAAAAAAAAAAAGAATCACGTATTTTTCATACATGAATTTTGGCAAAATTCTAAATAGATATGAAGTGGGGGGATCGGAGGCGAGATCATCCTCATTCGAAATTCACCAGCGTGAACCTGAGAGGCTAAAAGAGAGACACAAAACATTGGGGTACCCCTAAATGCACAATTGAGATAAAGTTATAATTATTACCAGAGAGACCTAATTTGGAAAAAAGCTAATCAGAAAGGGTGATTTTGAAAAATTAATCTACGCTTAAATGTTGAAAAATACCAAAATTTTCTCCATTGAACATCCATTTAACAGACGTACATTTTATACGCAGGATACTGAGTGAATAAATCTCAACTATAAAGTACAACATAAATAATTAATGCTTAGTAAGACCGATTTACAAAAATACTTTCGAAAAGACTATTTTGAGATTACTCAAAGAAAGTTTTAATTTATAATTAGGTTACTAAAATACTTAAGACTATACTTCGTATTTTCTAAGAGAATGATACATGTCATGATTATATACATCACTTTTAGAGAAATGAATAATACGTATAGAATGAGGTTGACTCAATCCATATCTAAAATTATATTACCTAGAAATTTTGTTTATGGTTAGACAACTAATTATGATACGCAATAAAAGTATTTCCCTATTTGACTATTTTTTAAAACATTCAATATAAAATAAATAAATTAGAAAAAAGATTTAATATGGCTTTTGCACTTTATCTTGGTAACTTGATTTGCTATTTTATTGAAAATAACTTTGTACTGTAACTTAAAATTTACTCGGTATATACGTACTTATATTGTGTTATAATTCACAATGTTTATCCATAAAATTAAGAAATTTTGAATGAGAAAGGACTTACTCCTTGCATTTTCATTTACGCAATCGTACATAGAAACTTCATAGCATGATATTCTAAGAGACGATACAGAGTTATGCAAACTAAAGAAGAATGTGATATAAAAGATCAAGGTGTGGAGAAGAGTGTGAGAAGATCTATGAAAATGAAGATCTAGGCATATGGATTATAAAAAAAGTAAGAAAAAGTGTGCCGAAAATCCAAGGTGCAGTATCTAATAAGATCGAGACTAAGTTATAAGTTACAACCACATCAAAGAGAAATATAATTTCCAATTTCTAAGTATTTGTATTTTGATAGAGCATTTTATATATTTACCGGAATACTATCACAAGCTTGAATGATTTTGCAATTTAAAAAAAAGAAAAAAAATTGCAAACTATTTTTTGAAACTTCCATTAAAGAAATTAACCAAAATAGGATTAAAGATTGTCTTTTTTTACCATAATAGAAGCGACTTATTTTTATCCCAAAATTGTATTATTGCATCTTGACAACGTGCCACTATATATATATCACTTCATTCTAATTTTTTGTATAATTTGTTGACATTATTTATAGAAGCTAAATTCTTGATGATTTTATTTATGATATCACAAAGTATTTATAATGAAATATACATCAAGAATTACACCCACAGCTCCTACACGTGAGGCTAAAACCTAGGAAAGATTTATACATATACTAAACAACACAAACAGATTTACATAAGAATATGCCAAAGGAAATAGTTTAAGAATTATCCTTAATACGCCCCCGCAAGATGGAGGCTCCATTGGAGACACCAATCTTGGAACGAAATTTGAGAAACAAGGGAGCACCCAAGGGTTTGGTGAGTATATCCGCACTCTGCTCTGTTGTGGGAACATGACGAACATAAAGAGAACCATCTGCTACCAAATCACGAACAAAAAAATAACCAAGGCTAAGTGTTTCATGCGAGAATGAAAAACCGGATTCTTACATACATAAGTCGCACCCAAATTATCACAGTATAAGACCGGGGAAGAAACAACCGAGACCCCTAACTCATGCATAAGATGCCGAATCCATAGAGTCTCTGCGGTGGCATGAGCAAGTGCCCAGTACTCAACTTCCGTAGAGGAACGGGAGACCGTCTTCTACCGAGACGACAAGATAAACAATGTAAGCCGTGGTCGACCGACCACCATCATGAACCCCACCCCAGTGAGTCAGAGAACACAGTCAATTTCATCGGAACCTGTTTTCGAAGAAAAAGTCCGTGGTAGAGGGTGCCCTTGAGATCACGCAAAACACGCTTAGCGGCTTGCCAGTGAGTAACAGTGGGAGCATGAATAAACTGGGATAATTTGTTGACTGCGTATGAGATATCAGGGCGTGTGAAAGCAAGATATTGAAGAGAACCAACCAGTTGGCGAAACATGCGGGAATCAACACCGGTCGTACCATCCAGCAGGAACAAGGGAGTAGACATAGCTAACGGGGTATTCACCGGATTTGCGTCCAACATCTTATAGTCCTGAAGAAGATCAGAAATGTATTGACGTTGAGAAAGCAAAACACCACCCGAGACTAGAAGTACTTCAATCCCTAAAAAGTGATGTAACACACCCAAGTCTTTTAGGGAGAATCTGCAGGATAACTTAGCGATAAAGGTGTTGACAAACAAAGAGTCATTCCCAGTGACAATGATATCATCCACGTACACTAGAAAGTAAATCAATGTAGAACCCTTGGAATAAATAAAAAGTGAGGCATCCGCCCGAGACTTCTTAAAACCAAACTACACAAGATAGGACATAAGCTCAAGATACCAGGCACGGGGTGCCTGCTTAAGACCGTAGAGAGCTTTGCGAAGCTTACAGACGTAGTCTGGATGAGTAGAATCGCGATACCCCGAGGGTTGTTCCATATAAAATTCCTCATGTAACGTTCTATTGAGAAACGCATTGTTAACATCTAACTGATGAAGCACCCAGTCACAAGAGAGAGCAATAGTGAGGATGAGGCAGACAGTGACCGGTTTGGTGACCGGGCTAAAGGTCTCAAAGTAATCACGTCCCGATTGCTGAAGAAAGCCCTTTGCCACCAATCGAGCTTTGTATCGATCAACGGTACCATCTGGCTTGCGCTTAATGCGAAAGACCCACTTGCACTGAATAGGACGATGTGCCGGATGCGGAACCAAGTCCCAAGTACCATTAGCAATAATGGCAGCATACTCGGCGTCCATAGCAGCCCGCTAGTGGGAATCTTTCTCCGCTTGGTGGAAAGTACTCGGCTCTACCTGAAGAATACTAGATGAAACAGAGGTTAGAATGTTGACAAGGTTGTCATTGTAATAGCGAGAATTTAACCGCCGCTCACGGACTGGACGAGACACAACAGAAGGTTGAGATACAGACAGTGACAAGGATGACGAGGTAGACGACGACGGCAGAGGAACATATTGGGTTACGGGGGAAGGGGAGAACCCATGTTGAGGACTGGGAAGGGAGGGTTGCGGTATGGAATTACCCACGTTGTTAGGTAAGGGAATAAGGGTGCTAGGCATGGTAGGGCAGGGAGTGGGTGGTACGAGCGAAATGGGATTAGGAGGCAAACTAAGAGAATATGGGTAAACATGATAGACAAGTTTAACATGGCGGGATGTATAAATTTTACTGGTGGATAACTCATAACACCAAAAGGCCGATTGAGAGGGAGAATAACCAAGAAAGATTCACGGTGAGGAACGGGGACTCAATTTGACAGTGTGATAGGGACGGAGCCATGGATAACAAAAACACCCAAATGGTTTAAGTTTAGTATAATCGGGTGCATGATGAAAGAGGGCCTCATATGGAGTTGTATTCTGGAGCACTGATGTAGAAAGGCAGTTGATAAGATAGACCGCAGTATGAAAAGCATAGGTCCAAAAGGTCATAGGTAAACCAGCAGTGTGGAGGAGAGACAGACCGGTTTCAACAATATGACGATGACGCCGTTCGGCTGTGCCGTTATGCTCAAGCGTGTGCGGTGGTGTAGTAAAATGAGAGATACCATGTGCATTAAATAGAGGAATTAATTTGAGAAACTCTCCACCATTATCAGAAAAAATTGTTTTAATGGACGCTTGAAAATAATTTTCCACCAGTCGTTTGTATTGAGGAAACAATTGAAACACATCAGATTTATGTTTCATGGGATACCACCAGATGTACTTGGTGTAGTGATCAACTAGAATAAGATAATAGTGATAACCATCAAGAGAACAGGTAGATGTGCTCCAAACATCCGTATAAATTAACTCAAGAGGATGATGGCTTGTCAAAGTGTTAAAAAAGAATGGAAGTTTATGACTCTTATTGATATTACAGGACTCACAACTAAATTGAGATAAAGAGGAAAACGAAGAGAATAGTGGACACGTCCTAATGATAGTGCCCATGGTTTTATTGTTTGGATGACCAAGACGATGATGCAAGTCAGACACGGACGCCACACCCAAGGCAGTGTTGTGCACGGCAGGAAGTTGGAGCGTGGCTGGCTGGCGTGGAATGAGGTATAGATCATTTTGATTGACTCCTCGAAGCAGAGTTGTCCCCGTTTTGACATCCTTCACAAGAAAATGAGTTGAGAAGAATTCAACAGAAACACGATTAGTTTTGCATAGTCGGGAAACCGAAACAAGATTTGCATGTAATTTAGGGACACATAAGACATTGGAGAGTAAAAGCGGACTTTTCGAAGTGGGTAACAAAGAGTGTCCAGTGTGAGAGATAGTTAAAGTCTCACTGTTACCAAGACGAACCTCATTGGGACCACCATATTCCATGAAAGAGTTGAGAGTCGATAAATCCGTGGCAGCATGGTGAGAGGCACCGCTATCAATAAGCCATTGTTGATCAGCGATACCCGGGGAGATAGTAACATTTGTAGTAGGAGTAGAACCATTAGAAGGCCCAAAGTGACAGTTGTTGTCTTTCAAGAAACGCTGGAGTTTTCTGCAAAACCGAGTGTCATGGCCGGGAAAATCACAAAATCGACAATACCGCTGAGAACAACCGCCGTTGGACTACCCAGACATAGAGCGGCCACCTCTCCCACGGCCACCATGTGCATGGCCATGAGATGAAGCCCCACCTCTTGAAGTATGGTATCGACCACTACCAGTGTGCATGCGCATGGTGTTGGCAGTGGGCACAAGGGTTTCGGTGGCAGCGTTTCGGGCTGCAATTTCTCTCTCATAATCAGTGAGAATATCAAACAATTCATCAAGTCAGATACCATCAGGCCAGCCGCGTAGAGACTTATAAATAGACGAGTAGTCATTGACTAGTTGAGACATAATATAAATCCCAAGGTCATCATCTGTAACCAAACTGCCAGCCAAAGCAAGATCTGCTGCAATTTTAGTCATGTCTGCAATATAAGTATCAATACTGCGATTTCCACGAGGGTTTTTGGCCAATTTGGTCTTGAGCGAGATCACGCAGCCTCGAGACATACCAGCAAGACTGGTGTTGAGGCGAGTCCAAGCATCGCATGACGTTTCAGCAAGAGCGATGAGCGATTGGACGACATCAGTGCAACTCCCAAGAATTGCACTAAGCAGAGTGGCATCCTGCCTATACCAAATGGTATATTCAAGGTTAGGTTATTTGTGCTCCGCATCCAAAAATGGGGAAGGAGCCTTGAAGGATCCATCGACATACCCTAAAAGATCAAGATCAATTAGGGCGGTTTGAACTTGACGACGCCAAACAAGAAAGTTTGTTTTCGTCAGTTTGATGGGAAAGTGTTTTGAAGCAGCAAGTTTGATCAACTTCGTGGAGGGAGATGACATACTGATATTTGTTGTGGGAGATATGATCGCCCGGGAAGAAGATCGGAAAAAATCTCGTCTAGAGAGGAGGCTCTGATACCATATAGAAGCTAAATGCTTGATGATTTTATTTATGATATCACAAAGTATTTATAATGAAATATACAACAAGAATTACACCCACAGCTCCTACACGTGAGGCTAAAACCTAAGAAAGAGTTATACATATACCAAACAACACAAATGGATTTACATAAGAATATGCCAAAGGAAATAGTTTAAGAATTATCCTTAATATTATTAACATTCTTGTTTTGGAGATAAAAATATAAATGTTTTATTTTGGTTATTTTCGTATATTTTACTTATTTACATCTTATTAATCTTTAAGAAATCAACATGGATAGAAGTAAAAAAAGTATGAAAATACCAAAAAAAGAATCTCAAGTCTTTTAAGACCAAAAAAGAGTATATTGGCATTGTAATGTAAGAGTAAGCGTTGGAAGTATGATGGAAAAGTGATGACACTGTAATATGTGAGTGTGATCAGTCAACCATCATTGGTGATCCACGGCGGCACTCGGGAGGCCGACGACGATCGATGGTAGTGTAGCGGTAGTAGTGTGATAGTTATAATATGACAATGTGGTGAGTGTGACAATATAATAATGGCAGTGTGAACTCCAATTTTTGTCTTAAAAGACTTATGACTCCTATTTTGGTATTTTTCCTAGTTTTTTCCTTCTATCTAGGGCGTTTTTCCTCAATCTTTCTCACTTACCAGTCAAAATCATTGGAGCATTAATATTTATTTTTGTATTAATGTGTTTTCAAATCAATGTGGGGGAGAAAAAAAGTTTAATTTTGATATTTTTAAATTAAAACTTTTAATCAGAGATTTAGAATCTCTAACTTAAGATTTTGGTTTTTAATAATGCGGGGGAGAAGAATAAATTTATATAATCATTGCGCGGGAGGGGGTGCTGGAATTAATTTTTTTCGCTAATATTAATTAATATGGAGGAGAAGAATTATATTTTTTAATTATAGAGTTATAACATCAATAATTTAGATTTTTTAAAAGTAATGCAAGGGAAAAGAATTATTGGATCACTAATACTTTTTATATTAATGTATTTTTGAATTTATACAGGAAGAAAAGTTATAGATTTGTAGAACTGCATTAAGCCTGATCATTTATATTTGGCGTTTATATAATATGTGCCATAAAATTCAAGTCATTTAAAAAATCCACATTGTAGAATCGTAAACAATTTCATTTAACTCTGTGCGTGGCACATGTAAAAATACTAGTATATAATTATGAGAAAAATTAGTACGGAGTAGTAATAGGTCAAGAGAACTGTAAAAAATGTACAATTATTGATTTTTATATAGTACTTTGTATTATTTTTCATTTCAACCTAAAAAAGCTCGAAATGTTCTACCAAACACATATCAACTATGCTACACCTACACCAAAAAGTGTACCCAAAGATACATCAAAGATATACACTAACATTTAGATGGTTCACAATGATACAAAATGCTTGTGTATTAATAAATATTTGCATTTAGATTTTGTGTCTGTGAGAACTATCAGTCTAGTATTACACTGACACAAACTATCACTCTAGCATTACCTACGATGCATAAATTGGAGTACAAATATTGGGATAAAAATAGCTTAATCCAACACATATCAAGCGGACCTCATAAACTCACAATTATTCTTCTAATCTCACCGCTAAAGCTATAACAAAGAAGCAAGTGTAATACAAAAGCAACATGAGAGAAATAGTAGGAAAAAAATGCTATCAATTAATATTCTAGATAGATAAACTCTGATATTAGAAAAGAAAAAAATAAAATACGAGTCCATTTAATAAAAACATTTTATAAAAATCATATAACCTATGTATCAATTTTTAAGTGACGATATATAGGTTGACATCAATAAAATCGAACAAGTAGACAATTTCTAAAATCTTTATGTTTTGCTATGACCCAATGACTATCAATAAGAGTCTAGGTCAGACAATGTCATTTGTTAGATTATATTTTACCAAAATCAGTATTCGCTCACGGTTAACTTTGTTACTGTTTCGCGAGTGAATGCAAAGACATAATTGAAACTATTAGTTTTAAGTGACGATGATAACCCTTGCAACTTCACCAAAAATATAGTATACCCCAAAGTTTTCCAAAAGATTTGAATTTCAATTATGGTATGTTTGGGAACATGGATTTGGATTTCAAATCCTGAATTGGCTCAAAATTCCATGTTTGGGAAACTTACAAATTTTGAATTTGGATTTGAATCAAATTTTTCTCATTTATAACAAAGCTTAATTTTAAATCCATTCGCCTCCCCTTGTCATTTGAAATTCAAAATTTCTCATTTTGAAATTAAAATACATGAACTGAAATGAAATCATAGTTACCAAACACCACCTTATAAATTTTACATGTTTTTTATTTATTTATATATAGATTGTTTTCCATTAACATGTTTATGGTATATCATTCATTAAATTCTAGAGGTTGCTAATTGCTATTACATTTTGCTTGATTTTTTAATTGTTAACTACGAAGAAAATAACATAGTAAAAAAAAAATTTTCTACTCATGCACAGGTTAAATACAGTAGTTTTAAACTTTTAATGTAAAATGATGAGTTGATGACCCAACATCGCCACTCGCGAGTAAGGAAACGACAGCTCTGAGGCTCTAACGGGTACAAGCCCCCCATATTCTCAATTTCAAACTCGACCTATATAGGCCTATCCCCAACAGTCATATTTCTCATTTCTTCATTTCCTTGCCGGCCTAATTCCGCATTTCCCAAACCCTAAATTTTGGAAAACTGCGTTCGAGAAATCCGATTGTTCCCAGCCCAAATAAATTAAGACGTTTTGATGGACATGGGCAGTTCATATTCCCGAAAAGGGGCTTCTTTGTCGAGCTTTTCTCCTGTTCCTGAACCATTTCCTTCTGGTAAGCCCTTGAAGCTGATATGTAATATTATGTTCATTGAAAGAATAGGTCTCTGTTTTTATGATCTAGGAGCGGATTGAAAATGGTGGAACTCTAGTCTTCTGTTCTGTTTTATTAGCTTTCAAATTTGTGCATTTCTTGATATATGTGAATATCTACAGTCGTTTAAATTGAATATCTTGAAAAAAAACATCTTGAAACCTAGATTTTCTTGCCCAATGTAGCTGTAAATTTGAGCCTAAAGTCAATTTCCCCCTTTTAAAATGTAAGTTCAAAGATCTGCAACTAGATGAGGGATAAATTTTTTTGTTCAATGGATGTTTAATTTGTTCTCTTTTCTTGTGAAGGAGGGGAAAGGAATGAGAATTTGATGCATCCTCAGAAACCAGTGACTAAGCAGTTCATGTCATCCACCAAAGAAAGGAGTGTTTTGGGTGAAAGGAATGAAGCTAACTCTTCTCATAGTCCTATACAGAAACCCCCAACTCATGTTGAAAAAACTAATCTCAAAAATTCAAGATTTCAATACCCTAACAGATCTTCGTTGGCTGTTTCTGAGCCCGATGACGATGATTCTTCTTCCAAGCAGTATGACCCTTTAAGAAGTAATTACTGTTCTCCTCGGCCTAAGTATTTGCGCTACAGACCAAATAGGCATCGCGAGCTCATACTTAATCTTGAAAGTCGGGATTATGGTGTTCAAAGATGCATTTCTGCTGGTGATGGTGGAAATGGGGTATCAGAAGATGATGCAACAGGGAGGGATGAGGATGAAACAGATGATGAAGAGGAGGAGGAAGAAGAAGAGGGATATTTGGAAGACAGCCGACAGAGTTCCAATTGGTTCTTAAAACTTCTGCTTTTCACGGTTGCTGTGCTCCTGTCGCCTTTGTTTGTATCTCTGTTGGACAACTCTCCATCTTCACCAGCCGAACCAGTTGCGTATGGCTTTGGAGAAATGAACAATGTACTTTGGGGTGTTTCTTTGAATGGAAGTGCGAGTGAGTATCAGAATGAAATTGAAGTGTCACCAAGTGGTATTACTTGGGAATCGGATGAAAGGGTAGAAATTGGTGATGGGGTAGAATTTCCTGTGGATGAAGAGGAGATGTTCACTGGAACTAGCAATATGCCCAGTGAAGGTCAAGAAGAAAAGCTAGAGAAAGAAACTACTGAAAGCGTTGCCGGTGAAGTTGAAGAAGGTTTTGATCAACTCCCTCTGGGAAACAGCGAAGACGAAGAAGGTTTTGATCAACCCCATTCTGTTGGTGAAATGGAAGAAAAAGGTGGTTTTGATCTACCAGTGCAGCATGGAGCTCTTGAAGTGACTGGTGAGAGACTTTCTGAAAGTAAGAATTATGCTTCTGATGTTATTCAAGAACTTGTTCAGGTAGAGCCTGCAGCAGCTTTGGTAGAAAGCATCAGAGAAACATTCCTGGAGGAGACAGATTCGTCTGATGATTCCATAGATTCTGATGATTCCAAGGATGAAGATACTGTTCCAGGGATAATATATGACGATTTCAAAGATGAAGATACTTTTCCATGGAGAATTTCTAATGATTCCAAAAATTATGCTGATGTGGCAGTGAAACTTTACTCAAAACTCCAACAGATTATGCTCACACCAGCAGCCATTACCATTGTTTCCCTCCTTCCAGTTATTCTTGCATATGCATATTCTGCAAGGCAACAACCAAGAACTTCACATGAACAATCCAATGCTGTTCTTGACCCACCACCACAAAAGGTGAAAACTGAGAAAATTGAATCCAATGCCAAAGCTTCAGCTTTGATTGATCCTGTTGAAGAATACCGTCGATATACGGCCTCCAATCTGTTCCCCCCTCTTGAGCACTCATCTATAGTAGAAACGGAGGCCACCCGAGGAACGAAAAAACTACCCGGTGTGAAAAATGCAGAAGACTCTTCTTTTTTGGTTGGCTCGGTGAAAGATTCAGTACAAGAGCTTAGTAGCCACAACAAAACTCTTGAAGTTGAGCTTCTTGGAGAATTTGTGATAGGAGAAGCCAGCAGCTCCTTAAGAGCTTGTGTTAGGAAACCCAGGCTGCTGCCTGAAACAGAAGAGAGCAGTTATAGTTATTCCTTTTCTCAAGCCAGTGGTGGATCATCAAAACTTCATCACCCTCCCATGGAGTCCCCAACATCTGACTCCTCATTTGGAAGAAGGTTTTCCACCACTGAAAAGAAACAACTACCCAAGAAGAAAGAGGTAAATTTTATTCTTCAATTTGGGATTCATTACACCATCCATTACTCTTTTTTTTTTTCAAAACTTTGTATCCATCATCTCCGATGGAGCCAAAATTTCACCATTTTTTGGCTTTGGGGTGTGATGGAATAAATCAAAATGGATATCTAAACTGTCTATGCTTCTTTAATTAATGAAGTAGCAGTTAGTCAAGCAATGCAACTTTCGACGTTGAGCCGGGAGTCTCTTTGGAAACAGCCTCTCTACTTTCGAGTAGGGGCAAGGTCTGCGTACACACACCCTCCCCAGACCCTACTCTTGTGAGATTTAACTGGGTTGTTGTTGTTGTTTGCTATGACAGAGAGGCAACGATGGAGAGGGCACCAAGAAGGGGGTGATCACCACAACTCCAGTTAGGCGGTCGAGCAGAATCCGAAACAGAGGGGTTGTTATGTCTCCATGAACAATCATCATTCAATTCAGCAAATTTCTTTTTTTTTTTGTGTTATTTTCATTAATTAAAGAAACAGCAAACTGTGCTGTTTCATAAGCTAGAATATCTACAATGTTCATAAATGTAATAGCATTGGATAATGATCTTTATCTTTAATTTGGTTGCTTGCCCACTCCCCTTGTTTTATTTCTTGATATTCTTTATATCTGTCCTCTTATCTGAGCTCGGAGTAAACTACTTGCGTGGGATATGCTCAAATATATCACATCAAACAAATGAAATAAACTTTTCCATAATACTATGTATATTCCTAGTTTGGGAATTAACAGAAATCAACACTAAAAGCAATTCAATTTCTCCTTCTATGAAATCAGTAAAATAATAAATCAATAAATAAATAATCCCGAGAAAGACTTCGACGCGCACACATCATGGGTGGTTCTCCTTCACAGGAACCAGAGGGGGTTTGCTACTCCTGCTGCTGCTGCTAATGAAGCTTGTTTTTCCTCTTGTACTTTGAGAAGAAGAAGATGGTGATGATGGTGAAGTCTTCTTAGTGATGATTGGTGTAGGAGAAGTGTGTGATTTGAAAGCATCCAAACCAGCCCTTAAACTCTTGCAACCCATCTTTCTTCTTGTGTATGGTCTTTCCTTCTTTGGTAGGTCTTCTATGCTTGTCACCTCTGACAGTGAAGTGAAGGATTCTGATTTACCATTGTAAAATTTGGATAGCCCCCCCTTTCTGTTCAATAAAGAGTAAAAACACCCACATCAGAATTTAATCTCTTTTTTTTTGTTTTTTTTTTACCATGGGAGGGAGGGGAATCAATTGAAGAATGGAGACAGTAAAAAAAAAAACCCACCTGGACCTGGGTAATTGGTTCTTGAGAGATGACATGTCAAGCAAGGAGGGTGGTCCATTGGATGATGGACATGAAGTTGGTGAAGAAGATGATGATGCATCATCTGTGGTGTCCAGAGAACACAGTATGGGTGATGATGATGATGATGATGATGGTGTGGGATCATCCATGCTCCCCATCCATGGCTGAGGAGGATCCATGAAATTATTTTCCCGGCCAAACCGAAACCATTGATGATCTTGGTGATGATGATGACGATGAACAACAGCCAGTTGATTCATGTTGCTGAGATCTGCTGATTCTCCTTCAAGAACCTCTTTATTATTCTTATTCTTCTTAATATGAATGAATGAAGAAGAAGAAGATGATGGAGAGCTCTACGTGGGAGGCATAGGCATATTTATATATGGGATTGGGATGGCCATAAATAAATAAATACTCCCAATAATAAAGATAAATACAAGCTGCTACTACCCTTAGATAGGTGGTGGGTGGGTGTGCTTTGTGGATTGGTTTTGGTTATACTTTTGGACAATCAAATCTTATCACATGTTAGCCTCACGAAAATCCTGCACTGCCATACATGGAGTGGGACCCCCAGCTATTATCATGGTAAGATTCCTCAAAAATATTATGATGGATAAACATTCTCCCGGATATATTATATACTTTCCAAAAAAACAAAAAACTACGAGTAGTAGTTTGATTTTACTTAAAAAAATAAAAGGAAATTTGGTTTTGGAAATTCGAAAAGAAAATATGGATAAACTTTTTACCCATTATTCCATATTTACATGATCCCTCAATAAGATACCAAAAACAAACCGATGCATTCCATATTTACTTTACTTAAATTACCGTTGAATTTTCCTTTCTGAAAACACCTCCGAAATCTTTCTCAAAAGTAGTAGTTACCTCATCCAATATTCACTTACTAAAATTGTCTTTGAATGTTCCTTTCTAAAAACATTATCTCCAATCTCTACCTCAAAAATAGTTTGGTTTTTGTTCGCTCGGTTTGATACTCGCCGTCTCAGAATATAAATAGAATATTTAACTAACATGTTCAAAAATCCAATCAAAATTCTAAAATAAATTATGACATGTTAGTTAGAAATAGAAAATCTAACAACCATGTTCAAAAATTAAATAAAAAATTCTATAAAATAAGTGGTGACATAATTTTTTTAATTAATGAAAAATCAATACAAACAAAAATTATCGAAAATCTTGAATAGAAAACATGAAGATATTTTTGGGATAGAGACAATATAATATTAATAATAACATTTAGAAATACTACCGAACAATAATAGTTTTTGTTGAAACAATAAAAAAAATTTATTATTGTGATTGCACTTAGGGTCTGTTTGGGAATAGCGTTAGAGATTAGCGTTAGCGTTAGCGTTTTGGATAAAATTTTAACGGTGCAGATTATTTTGAAAACGCTAACGCTAATCGCTAACGCTATTTCCAAACAGGCCCTTAAAAAATTAAAACCTTCTAAGTTTCCTACGTGCTTGAATAAAAGAGATCAAGCCACATGTTGTTCAAATTAATTAGAGTTGGTGAATAAACTGAATAAATTTTCAAGGTGTGATTAATAGGAACACTTTCCTTAAAATTTATTATATACTTTGCTATTATAAAATAGAACTTTTGAAATACAGGGAGATCAAATTGATTGGTTGTTGTTCAATACAATTTGTTAATGTAGTTTACTAATAGTTTTCTCAAGACAAAGATGGAAAAATTTGTTAAAGTGCACTAGTCCTTAAAACATGTTACTCTTATTTTGGGGATAAGCGATAAACTAAGTTTTGCTCTTATTTTGGTCAATTCTTAAAGAAAACCCCCTAAATAGTAGTAAAACATATATTATATCTTCAAAGTAAGAGTTTAAACTTTAACTCCTCTAAATAGGAGTAATTAACTAATTTAAGTTTTGGCTTAGATTTTCTCTCTCTAGAAGAGGGGTTGTGAGCAACTAGCTTAGCCCAATAAATTTCTTAAGTTTGTTCATCATTCGAAACAAAGATTCTTGATTTTGGCCAAGATTGAATTTTCGAGCACTGTTCCCAGCGCAACTTGGAATTCCAATCATGAGCATGTTTTTGCTGTATCTCTTCTCTATTTTTTGGGTGTTTCTTGGTAGAATTCAAGGAGTAATAAACTATTTTTTTCATTTACAATAATTATAATATAATATTAAATATATAGAATATATTTAACACTCCTTTCACCCCTCTCCACCATTTATGTTGCCTTCGAGAGATGATACTTTTATAGCCTTGTGTAAGCTTGAATTCAATTTCATATTCAATTTGACATAAGTGGTTACATTTAATTTGAAATCTGAAAATTTACTTCTTATAGAATTATTTTATAAAATCAGTACTAATTCTTTCAGACGTGCGTAAGTTTGAATTCAATTTCATATTCAATTTCACATTAGTTGTGACATTTGATTTTAAATATGGATTTACTTCTTAGGAAATTATTTTATAAAACTGGTATTAAAATTAAATGATTATGGTCTTGGCAGATCATAGAGTTTCTTGACATTTAACTTTTTTGGACATTATGCATTAACATGTGTGATATGTAACATTATACATGGGCATATATGTCATTATACGTTGTCATTTGTGGCATTATAAATTATCATGTTTGGCATTATCTAGATGATCAAGTCGACTATGAATAATGTGGTCTCCCTAGATGAGGTGGTGCACAACCAGCTATGAGTGATACAATGACATATTTGTTGTTAATCAGTGCTATATTTGGCATTTTGCTTCTCTTTGACATTATATAGTGGCATATTTGTACTTGTTAGTGGCTATGTTTAGCATTATATATTGTAATATTTGGCATTGTGGTATTGTTGCATTGTATAAAAAGTATTTTTTTCTTGACAATCACGATAAGACCATAATAATATGTACGACGAAGATGGCAAATCCCGGTGGTGTTGGCGGCGAAGGAGGCGAGCTTGGTGATGTAGGACATCATCGGCAACACTCGATTGAATGGTGCGGGGCACGATGGTAGGTCATGGGTAAATGCAGATGGTGTCGGTGGCGACGTGGCGGACTTGGTGATGTGGGAAATCACTAACGATAATATATTGCACGGTGGCGGCGGGCACGCGGGGGAGTGTGGTAGGCAGTTCTTGGTAGTATATATATATGTACAGGTATATTTATAACTATAGATATTTAAAAAAAATTGAAGAAGAAGAAGAAAGAGCATACACTACTCTTATGTCTATGAGAAGTTACAAAAATTAGAAACATTATGGAAGTATTATCTTTGGTCCGCAACATTTTGGCTTCATTCAACAAAACTTTCGCAACCTTTTCAGCTGATCGTTCTTATTTCTTTTAAATCTTGGACAAGTTGATTAATTAAGTAAATTACTCCTATTTAGGGGATTTTAAGTTTCAACTCTTATTTTGAGGATATGATATATGTTTTACTCCTAGTTTGGTCCTTTTCCCCAATTCTTAACAAAATACCCAAAATAATAAATTTTTCTTCATCATTTAAGATAATCAATAAAATAATAACTAATCAAAAATTATTCATGTACATATATTCTCCAAATTATTGTTTCACATAGTGGCTAATGGTCCTATTTATAAGAAAGATTGTGACATTTTAAAAATTGACATGTTCCTGGTATGAAATATGAATCCTATCCGTTTGTTTCAAATTGACCGAGTTTGTGCTCAGATTCTTGATTGGGCATACTTTTGAGTTGCCAGGGCATGGATTGTGTTCTCAATCTATTGTCAAATGTTTTAAATTTTCAAAATAGTACTATTATTCAATGTTCACTGGACATTGTTCAAGTGAATTCTCATCACCGATGGATATTGTTTAAGGTAAATATCTGTCACCACTAAACATTGTTCATGTCACTAGACATTATTTGAGTACTATTTCTGAAATAAAAAAATTTATGTAGTACATTGTGAAAGAGATATGTTTTAGTAGTACTTAGTGCAAATTTCACATTGAACAATCTATAAGTTGTCATTCATAATCGGTCGTCACCTTGCGAATTTAAGCTGGACTTAACTAGCAAGGGGACAATATATATGACTTATTCGAGTTAGGATCCATTACCCACTTTGCAGTGCCAAAAGCTAAGCAAGATGAGAATGGATCATCTAGGCCCATATGAAAAATGATAAGGATGAAAAAATATCTTAAAGGCTATAATAGTGATTGGCAGATTAATATCAATCACAATCGTATTATAGTAACTCACATGTCTATAGTCGTGTCTCATGTCAACATTATAGTAGCTGACGCCAACATTTTTCTTATAAATGTACTTGTAAATCTCCATTTGAGAGATCTGAGTCCTAATTCTTGTAAGCTTTAAGCTATATTGTTGTCCATATATATATTATGGGATATTAATAACAATTAGGCTATGAATGTTTGTAATCTCAGAGGTTGTTTGGCAACTTCTGAATAGGTAAGTGCTGAACCAGTAAGAGGTCTGAACCATTAAGTGTTGAACCAGTAAGAGGTCTGAACCATTAAGAGCTAGTATATTGTAAATGTTTGATCAATTCAGATAAGAGGTCTTAATCATTCAGACTTTGTATAATACTTAACCATTCAGAGGCAAATGTCTGAACTATTCGATCAGACATCTGCTCACAAAACAAACAATCTAAACTATTAAGTGCTGAACCATTCAGACATCTGAACCATTAAGAGGCTGAAACAAACAGCCCCTTAACCTTTCAATCATTTCATTGTTACAATTGGGTAATTAGTTTAAGGATTTTACTCTTTATTATAGACCTGATCAAGAGTTGATAGAATTTTGGTGGGTCGAGTGAACTAGGCGGAGTGTTGGGTGAGATTTGACCACTTACCTATAAAAGTCCGAATTCACTATTCTAGGAATAATGATTTAAGATCACCTAGATATTATTTGGCTCAACCTAGGCATATGCATAAATAACCCGAACGTGATATGTTACTATTGCAATCGGGTAGGACACATAGCACCTGTTTATTTTGCTAAACATAGGGATTTATCGTATTGCTATGATTATTATGTTCCTAACCATCAAGGATCCAAAAGTGGTTGGGTACCTAATTTTCATGCACCATGGAAGGTGTGCTTGAAGATTACAAATTTGTAGTGGAAGCTCTTAGACTTTACCAAAGAGATTGCATCAAAGGGGAGTGATTCTTTTTGTGTCATTGTTCTCACTTATTTTTAACTCTATTTAAATGTGCATGAATTTATGTGAATTATCTGTTATATTTTTTGGGGGGAATATATATAGGTTGATTTGCATATAGTAAGGGGGAAATTATTATTTTTGCTATATGTGTTGATTCTTTCTGTATGCATTATTTTAGGAGAAGATAGCATACATTAAGGGGGGAAGTATTTTTATATTCTAGAAATGCACGATTTTAGGGGGAATGTAATTTTAAAAAAAACTGTTTAGATTTTTTCTCTCCCCGAATGTATGAATTCTCTTGTTGCATTATTTTGGATAATTCTAAAAGGGGGAAGAGTGTATGAGTATATGCTTTAAATTGTTATTTATTGATAGCATATCCTCCATAAGTTTGTCATTATCAAAAAGGATGAAATTATTGGAATGCATGAGTTCAACCATTTTTATACTGTCAGGTATTACTCACAGGCATTGATAATTGCAAACATATATTATTCAAGTCAAAAATAAAGTGCTACATTGATAAATATAAACAATTGAAGTGTCAAATTCCTTGAGGTATTCAAGAAGGAGCACAAAATTTATTGAATACTAAGACGCCTAACGGAACGCCTAACAGAAGTGAAGAGTATTGTAAGGATGAAAAAAATATTCTTCACTCCAAAATTATTTTTATGAGAGTTATATAAAAATAATACCGAGTAGTTATTTTTAGAGACACTTGAAAAATTTCTTTTAATTGTTCAAAAATGCGATTATTGAGTCAGTTACAAAAGGTGTGTTAAACATTTTTTCAAAATACTTATTTTGATATTAGAAAATATTTTTAGCAAACAAAAATGTTTTATACAAATATTTTTAGACAATTTTTGACACACAAAATATTTTTGGGACTCAATTTTTACATCCCAAATTTCATTTAATTATTCAAAATTATTTTAAATAATTGTTTGAGGTGATTGGGAGCCTCCTTCATTCTATGTTTGGTTCAACGAATTTGAGCAGGAAAAAAAAGAAAATGAGAAGAAAAACAGTTTTCTTGTTTGGTTAGAGAGAAAAAGAAGAAAAAGTGGAAGGAAATGAAAATGAGAAAACAAAAAATACTAAGGGAAAGGAAAACTAAATTCCAATTTTCTTTGCTTTTCAAATTCCTTGGACCAAACCTAGTGTAAGAGTATTATAGAGAATTCTAAATTTCTAAGTTTTTTTCTCTCTAAACGTATAAAATACGGAGTACTCCGTATGTGGACACTATTCACAAACCTTGTTAATCGTTATCTTGGTTTTTAAGAAGCTATGTATTATCTTTACTAAACCAAAAATATGGACCTCTCCTACAATAATTTAGGCATGGATCGCAATTAGATAATTTAAAAATGTGGACACAGAATCAATTTTGGGGATAAATGAGCGGAGTAGGTTGATGCGGTGGCGAGGGGCGGGAAATAGGAAACATGCACTCGTCAGCAAAGATTATTAAACCAAATGGGTGAGGACGTAAGGTGAGTCCCATATTATTATAAAAATAGAACCATAGTAATGGCTATACCTTTTCTTCAAAACTACTACTTGCCCGTTTTGAAACTTTTCATTTTAGCTTGAGTCCTGTTTGGCATCAACCTTAGAGATTGGTATTAGCGTTTTGAAAAAACTATCCGACGATTGTTTTTATCTTTAGTTTGTTCAGAATTAATCTACACTATTAAAATTTTATCCAAAATACAAACTGATAGAATTGTATAATGATTGTATTATTGAATAAGAGAGGATTACATGTGTATATATAGGGAAGCAATGGAAACTAATTACAGAGGGACCCCACTGTTCTATAATAATTATATATATATCTATTATCCCCCCGCAAGCTGAGCATCGGGCACGAGGGATAGATTGGAGCATAGGTAAGTAAAGGGCCCCAACGGTAAGGGCTTAGTGAGAATATCGACAAGGTGCTCAGATGATGGAACATGATACGGAATCATACGACCAGCCATAACCTCATCACGAACGAAGTGGCAATCAGAACCAACATACTTCATCTGATCATGGAGAACAGGATTTTTAGTAACACAGATTGTTGACTCGTTGTCGCAAAAAAGCCGAGGGCGTGAGGGAGGAATGTCGAGCGTATCAGTGATGTAACAAAGCCACATGGCTTCCGCGACTCCCGCGGCCATGGCTCTATACTCAGCCTCGGTGGACGATTGAGAGACGCTTTTTTGCTTTTTCGTGCACCAGGAGATGAGGTTGGACCCAAAGAAAATCATGTAACCAGTGGTGGAGCGCCTATCATCTTTGTCGGACGCCCAGTCTGAATCGGAATAGACAGAGATCTCCATATCCCCTTTTTTGAAGAGAATACCCTGCTGAAGAGTCCCCTTAAGATATCGTAGAATGCGTTGCAAGGCCAGGAAGTTCTAAGTGGAGGGATTGTGCATAGTTTGGGAGACACGGTTCACAGCATACTGTATGTCCGGGCGAGTGTTAGCAAGATAATGAAGTCCGCCAACCAAGCTTCGGTATAAGGTGGGATTCTCGAACGGGACCGTGGGCCCCTCGGCCGGCCGAGCGGCCATGGGGGTCGGCGCTCTCTTGCATTGGGTCATGCCTGCACGGTCGATGAGCTCTGCTGCATATTTGGCCTGATTGATGAAGATAGTAGAAGGTGTGCGCCAAACCTCGATCCCAAGAAAGTAGTGGAGCGGTCCAAGATCCTTAAGCCGAAACTCCCGGTGCATGGCCGTAGTGACGGAGGTGATGAGCTGATCGGAGCTGCCGGTAATGACAATGTCATCCACGTATACCAAGACAATAACTGTTCCACGAGAGCTGTGAAAAGTGAACAGACTCGTGTCATGAAGACAAGTCCGAAAACCAAGACCCTGCAAAAATGAAGAAAGTTTGTTATACCAGGCCCGGGGAGCCTGCTTGAGGCCGTATAGAGACTTCCGAAGGCGGTAGACATGAGTGGGATAAGAGGAGTCAACATAGCCAAAGGGTTGCTCCATGTAGATATCGTCATCAAGATCCCCGTGCAGAAAAGCATTGCTGACATCCAGCTGATGTAGAGGCCACTGGTGATTAAGAGCAAGAGAGAGGACCAAACGAATCGTCTGCTGTTTTACCACCAGACTGAAAGTCTCCTTGTAATCAATGCCGTACTTCTGGTGGAAACCTTTGGCCACTAGACGAGCCTTGTACCGTGAGATCGCGCCGTTTGCGTCCCGTTTGATGCGATACACCCATTTGCACCCGATCGGCTTTCGATTCCAGGCAAGGGTACCAACTCCCACGTGTGCTGTTCCTGCAAGGCCGCAAACTCTTCATCCATAGCCTGACACCAAACTCTATGTTGGGAGGCTTGTTTATAGGTAGAGGGCTCAATGTGAAGGGGAACGGTAGTATGATAGACCTTGGGTTTAAAAATACCGGATTTAGCACGGGTTTGCATTGGGTGAGTGTTGGGTGGAGGAGGCCGGAGGAGGATTTGTTGGGGGTCGGTTCGACAGTGGGTCGAAACCATGGGGTATTGGTGGGGTAGGCTGGGTCGTGGAGGAGGGGTGGGTTGCGGGATGATAGGGTGTGGGTCGTGGGCTGTGAGGCTGAATGGTGGGCAGGATAGGAGACGTGGGGTGTGCGGCAGTGAGGTGCTGGTGGGGTGGGGCAGTGCCGGGGGTTGGGATTGGCGACACGGGAGTTGATGCGGTGAGACGTGGCAGAAAAAGCGGAATGATACCGAGAGGATTGACAGAGTGAGGAGCGGAGGCCAACTTTGTAAAGGGAAATTGTTCCTCAACAAAACGGACATGACGAGATACATACGTTTTTTCGGTGACAGGGTCATAACATTTGTACCCTTTAATGGTAGGATAATAACCCAGAAAGACACAAGGAGTAGAGCGGGGTTGGAGTTTGCTATGGGTATGGGGCCGAAGCCACGGGTAGACGAGGCAGCCAAATGGACGGAGATGAGTGTAGGCAGGATGTTGGGAGTGGAGCTTTTCGTATGGGGAAGGGGAGCTTTGGGTGGGTATTCGGTTAATGAGGTAGTTAGCGGTAGCAAGTGCCTCAACCCAAAAGGTGATGGGAAGAGAGGAATCATAGAGTAGGGCCACCACCGTTTCAATGAGGTGGCGGTGCTTACGTTCCGCCACCCCGTTTTGTTCCGGGGTGTAGGGACAGGAAGTATGGTGGATGGTTCCTAAAGTTTGAAGAAACTGACCAAAAGCATTGTTCAAGTATTCTTTCCCATTATCACTTTGAAAAATTTGAATTTTGGAATTAAATTGAGAAGAAACCATATTGGTAAAGCTAACAAAGACAGCATAGGCCTCAGATTTACGCCGAAGAGGGTAAATCCAAGAGAATCTACTGTAATCATCAATAAAGGAAATGTAATAACGATAGCCATTAAAGAAGGGAACAAAGGTAGGACCCCAAACATCACAATGAATTAAATTAAAAGGCGCAGTGTCCATGTGTTCAGACAACGAAAAAGGTAAACGACTCGATTTTGCAACAGAACAGGACTCACAGTGAACAGAGTTTGAAAAATTAAAACCTAAGGAAGATAAAATATTTTTGGCAACAACAGGAGATGGATGACCGAGCCAGCGGTGCCACGTGGACAGATGGATGGCTTGACAGATGGACTGACTCGATGGAGGCAGGGACGATGGCAAGGAGTAGAGACCACGCTCACAACGGCCCGTGTACCGCACCTGTTTCGTAAAAGTGTCCACTATCTGAAATTTGTCAGGTGTAAAAATAAGGTTACACTTATTGTCTTTGGTAAAAAGATGAACCGAAAGTAGATTGGAAGTAAGGGATTGAACATGATTGAGGTGTTTGAGTTGGAAATTACCGGATGGGGTATAAACTTGGCCTAAGCCGTTGTGGGAGATAGGGAGAGAGTGGCCATTACCTACCAAAATAGAGTTGTTGCCAGTATAGGGAGTGGGAGCGTGTAACCTGGAGAAATCAGGGGTGACGTGAGTGTTGGCACCCGTGTCAAGGTACCAAATACCGTTTTGGGTGCTTGTGGCCGCTGCATCGCACGAGACCCGCCGGACGAAGAACTATCAGCAGTAGACTCATCATAGCGATACCAGCACGAGGCGGCGGAATGGCCCCGTTTATCACAAATCTGGGAGACAGGGAGTTCACGACCCTGAGACCCACGTCCGCCACCGCCACGGTACGGGCCTCCACGAGAGGACCTGCCGCCCCCGCGCCCATGATGTGGCTGAGAATACCGCTGCACCGAGCCGCTACCACGCCCGGATTGCTGTGTACGGCTGCGACTACCACTGCGGCGCTTGTCCTGCTGGCCTCGGCCTCCGCCGGCTGTGTAGAGAGCCGTGTGGGTACCCCCGGTGCTAGACTCGGCCATGGTGAGCTTTTGTTCGAATTCCAGATTTAGTTCCTCCGCGCCGAGCCAACCAGAGATCTGAGCAAGAGTGAGGGAGGCCTCGTTCATGCGAACGTGTTGTTTGAAGGATGAATAATCAGCCGGGAGGCCACGTACAACAGCGTTGATGACGTCCCATTCAGGGATGATTTCATTAATGGCATCAAGATCAGAAAGAATGGACGCCATTTCATCCAAATATTGGGTCATCGTTTTAGAACCCTTCTGAAGGGTATGCACACGATCTCGAAGTTGAAAGATATGAGCCTCGGACAGGGAGTTGTACCTCGCGGCTAGGGCAGCCCAGAGAGAGACGGAACTGGTGAAACCTCGGGCATGCTTATGAACAGACGGGATGAGAATAGCAAGAAGACAAGCCCGGATCTGTGTATCAATCAAGGTCCAGAGGGCAAAGTCTGGATTATCAATTTGACCGCCATCTTTTTGGAGTTTTTCCGGAGGGGCTTTGTCGTCTCCGTTCACCCAGTTGAAAAGAAGGTGAGCGGACAGAGCGGTAGTAACGTTCAGGGCCCAAGCAGGATAATTGGTATCCGTAAGTTTATCAGGAACCAAAGTATGGAGATTCCGCATAAATAATTTGATGTCGGTAGGGAGCTTCGATAAGGGATCCGTGCCGAACATGGTAAGGGAGATCGGCACTGAGAACTAGACAGAGAGGATGGGGAAGTATTGGTTTGAGGTTTCTTGATGGCCTCTGCCAAACGATCATGGGCAAAAGAAGGCTGGCATGCTGTACGCACGCCGGCGGAAGAAAAATTAGGGTGGGAGAAAAAAATTTAGGTTTTCTTTTTTGGAAGAAAAGCCTTGGCTCTTGATACCATGATAGAATTGTATAATGATTGTATTATTGAATAAGAGAAGATTACATGTGTATATATAGGGAAGCAATGGAAACTAATTACAGAAGGACCCCACTATTCTATAATAATTATATATATATCTATTACAAACATTAATCGAAAATGATGTTCCCAAACAACGCCTTGGCATGCGCTAGTCTCATCTTTTCGCGCTCTTTCAAAAATAATCTTATTTTTCACTGTTAGCGGAAATAATCCTATTTTTTCGCATTTGTGCGAGTTTTGGGTCACCGCTATAAAGCTAACGGTCACTTAACGGAATTTTTAGAAAATGTCTATTTTTTGTAAATAAATAAAAGGTGAGATTATTTTAGGTAAATTCTCTTTTTATCGTTTTTAAATTTCTAACTTTAAATTTAAAAGTAATTTTAAAAATGTTTTTATAAATAATACGAGTACCAAATTTTAGTGTTTTTTAGATTGAAACTAATTATTTTTTCAATAATCGATAATCCGGTAATAATTGAACAATAAACTATTCTACATAATGGAGTTAACTTATTTACTTCATAACTCACTACATTTGTTTGTAAGTTCCAATTTTTTTTCTTGAGCGGCACTTCAAATTGTTTTTTGATGCTATACTATTATTATTTTTTAAAAAATGGCACTACAAAACTTGTGAATATTTTTCGATAATTCTATATAAATGTTTTTTGCAAAACAACATTACAATAGCAATAAGTTTTCATCTAAATTATAACTTTTATTTTTATAACTCACAACATATTTTTGTTGTATTACATTTTTTTCATGAACAACAATCTAAAATATTTATTGATAATCTTCTATTACCCATTTACTTTTTCTAAAATGGAACTATCTAACTTGTGATTTTTTTTGATAATTCAGTATAAATTTTTTCCCAAAATAATAATTCAAAAGTTATGAAAATGGCACAATATTTTTTTCTCTAAAATGGCACTAATTTAGTTTATAACTCACTACAATTTTTTGTGTTGCAATTTCTTTCTCAAGCGGTACTCTTAATTATTTTTTGATAATCCAAAATTATATTTCCCTAAAACAGAAAACAAAATTTTTAAATCATTATATTTTTTTAAAAAAAGTGAGACAAATCTCTAACAAAAGTGTACTGTTATACTTTAAAAATATTAATTTTAAATTTAAAATTAAAAAAAGGAAAAAAAAGTAAATTTGCATAAAATAATCTCATCTTTCATTTATTTGTAAAAAACAAGCATTTCCTAAAAATTCCATTAAGTTGTCGTTAATTTTTTAACGGCAATCCAAAAATCACATACATGCAGAAGGTGAAATTTTTTTAACGGCAATCCAAAAATCGCGGCAATCTATTAAAATCGCGGCAATTTATTTTTTAAAAAACGTGAAAAGGTGAAATTATTTATGATAATTTTTCCTTACAACTTTTACAATAGATGTATATTCATATATGAAAGTCACCATAATATCCCTATATGACAATGGCCTTGTTTGGATGTTGGCTGACAGCTGATCGCTGTTGGCAGTTCGTGCCAGCTGTTATGAATGACTGTTTAGTTTAGCTGGTTTGACCGGCAAGATGAGTTGGCTAATCGTTGAAAATGTTTGGTAAAATTAGCTGTTTGAAAATTGTTCCAATACACACACACACACGATATTTGTTTTTCATTTTTTTACATGTAAAAACTAAATCTTTACTATATGGAGTATTAAATTTTACTTTAATTTAATGCATAATAAATTATTAATAAACTTTTTAATGATTTTTACTTTTTATTTTCTCATCTAATTTTTTTTGAAATTTTGAAATTTTTATTTTTTTTGTTTTGAATTTTTTTAACTTTTATTTTTATTTTTTACAAATATTATAGAATATCTTTCAAGAAAAATGATTTTAAAAAAATTAATTTTCCTAACAACCAAGTGCCAAGTCCAAATGCTACTCTCTTTGGCTTTTCAGATTTTGTTTTTTGGATCAAAATGCCAAGTGAAAAAGCCATTAGCCAAGTAATGATTTTAGTTATTCGTTTTGTCAAAAAAACTAAAATTAATCAAAAATGTCAAAAACTATCTGAAAAGCTATTTTCAAAACACGGCCAACGTCTTTGGCAATAGTGGGTATACTTTATCCGCCATTTGTTCTTTTTTATTTAATTTTGTTATTTAGAAAAAGGTTCAAATCAATACATTAAGATTTGGGGAAATGCTTGATTCACAAACAAAATGGTCACAAATCTCACAAATTTACTATTTGTGAACTTCAATAAAAAAAGTAAAGTAGTTTAAAATAATTTTAAAATCAGAATTTAAACCATAATTGGTAAGTTTGTGAGCTTTCTGATCATTTTGTTTGTGAACCTAGCATTGCTATAAGATTTGATTGATTATATAAGATAGCTCTCGGACTTTTTTATGCGCCAATTAATACTTTGAGAAATCGCTGGAGTTTACATTGGGACTAATATTAATCTAATTAAATCATTTTTATTTTTTGTGCTAATATCAAATATACTTTTTTTTTTAAATATTCTTTCTGTCACAAAATGACTTACATGAAATCAAAACGAGGCAAAATCCAAGTTTTAAAAATTTATTTTATTTAAAATTTGTATAAAAATTAAAAATACATATTCAAAAATTACCAGCTTAAAAATTCTATAGCAAAAGATATACTGTAATAAAATAATTAATTTTGTTAAAAAACTAATGAAAAAACATAAACAAAATAAAGTTTTTGTGAATTAAAAATAATGAAGAGATAGTTTAATTCGATATTTCGCATTCAGTTACTCCGAATGGTATTTTCAGTTCAAACCCAAAGCTATAATCTTACCCACATTCGATTTGATCTGCTGGTATGTATGGGATGGGGATGATAGGAAGATCGATCGTACGGTTCACAATCATATCATTGACTAATTTAAGAAGTGGATAAGCTCTTTATGTCGTAGGATGCCGCCCATCCAACCATATCCTCTTCCCTCGTCACCAATATTATGCGCCGCGCGCGGACATATACTCCATATGATTATCTGTGGGGTTTCAATTACTTCCCCTCTCAAATTAAATTAAAGGAAAATGTCAGGGTCACCAAAAGCGTACCACAAATATCTACCATTCCCTCCATCACCACAAAAAAGAGCAAGAAAAATTCAAAAAAAATAAAAAATAAAAATAAAATAAAATGAGTGGTAAAAAGGGGGGTGGTGTACATTTGGGGTACACCTTTAGTGTACCCCTAGCATATCCCTAAATTAAATTGTCTCTTTCAATTAACCATATTTGATTTAAGTTATTTTTATTTTAATTTGTTTGAGAATTAAAATGGTGTCAAAAAATAAAGGTGACATACTTATATTATTGAAGTAAGACGACTATATTATTTCATTAAATAAGTAACAAAAATATGTTAGGAAAATGAATTAAGTTTGACATTATAAATAGTAAATAAACTAACTCAAATTGAGAGAAAATGTAATGTATAACTAGACCTGCCAAACGGGTCAATCGGTTTGGTTCTGGTTTGAATCTTTTCGATTCAGATCTCTTTCGAATATATATGCTATAATCGATTAGGGTCGGTTCAATTCGGGTCAGTTCGGTTTCGGGCTAAATTCGATTTGATTTCAGTTCGGGTTTATACCAGTTTCAGATGAGTTCCCTTGGTATTAGAGTTCCTAATGTTAGCCTTGTGTGTAGCCTCTCATCCCTATGTGTAAAGGGATAATATACAAGTGTCAAGAATAATGAGCTAGTATATCAATTAATGTATGTTACCATATCACTATAAATTACGGAGTATATAAACTTTCTATAAAATTACACAACAACTTAAATTTAAGTGATAAAATACGGAGTAAAAGTTTTGTACATTAAATTAGTTGTACCTATAACTCAAAACTGTTTTTCTTAGATAGAAAGACATCAACCAATTAGCTATTAGATTTGTGTAGATTTGAGTTTAATTTGTTTTGAACTTGAGAAATATCGGGTTTAATCAGTTTTGGGTCTAATCAGTTTCGATTGTAATCGGTTTCAGGTCTAATCGGTCCCGGGTTTAATCGATTCGAGTCTAACTGGTTCGGGCTCAACCGAATTTGAATCTAAATCGGGTTTGAATACATTCGATTCGATTTGAATCATTTTAGGTATTCAGATTTAATTCGGTTCTTCAGCCTTCAGGTCATTTCAGATTCGATTCTGGGTTACTCGGTTTCAGTTATCGGGTCCGAATCAGTTTTGCTAAGTCTACATATAACCTCAAAGTCATTACATAATATCCCAAGGTAAATAGGTTTAGTGTCTTGTGGAGTTAAAAGAAAAGGCTTCAATACCTCTCTCCTCCCTCAAAAATTTACTTGCACAATTGTTATGGTTTTAAAAGGTTATATGACTCTTTTCATCCGTGGATTTTTGGCTTTAGTATTTCACGCTGCGGAGTGCGGGTGAAGTTTTGATAGTGGCGTACATTGGTGAATGCTGACCATGATCTAAAGTTCTAAACCACAAGGGCACTACTCACTAGAACCCATTTTTTGTTCATTTTTTATTTTTCATTTAACTTTTTTTCACTTTTTTCTTTTCTTTGTATTCTTTTTCATAAATTTTTTGAATACTACTGTGTCCAAATTTAATCTTCTTATTTGATTTTTTATGATCTTGAATGACACACATTGACCATTAATATTAGTATTTATAATTTATACATAAATATATTTTAATATTTTAAGTTTACGTTTCAAAAGAAGATTATTGATATTACATTTATATCAAAACACAATGTAATTTTCTACATTTCAAGGTCAAAGTTTATAAATTTTGACAAAGAAAAGTCAAATGAGAAAATTATATTCAGGCAGAGGGAGTATTTTTTTATCATGTCCTCTTTCCCGAATTAATCATCTTATGTTCTTTTTTGGGGCGCCCCTAAAAAAGCTTCATGTTTGCTTTTTGGAAACCTTTTTGTGGCTCGGAATGTTTCTCTCTCATCTTCATCATTCTCGGCCATCCAATTTCAGTTTTTTTTAAAGTTTGTGCCAAACATAATCAAGAAAATTAATTTGGGACGGAGGAAGTATGTTTTAGAAATTCAAATTATTTATGTTAAAATAAAAACTGAAATGAAAACTTTAACATATATTCCATGTGTCTCAAATTAAACATTGCCCTATCTAGCCCTCATGATCGTGATTCGCGTGAGCCCATCCCTGCCCTCCCGTCGCTCCCCTCCCCATTTAGAGTCGTCCAACGACCAATTTAAAAAAACCTTTTTTTCTTTTCACTTTTCTAGTCTCTTTGTCACAATAGAAATTGTTTGTTTACTATTCACATGGTCAAATTTTAATAATATTCTTTACTTATTTTCGTTACTCATTTGATAAAATAGTAAAGTCCTGTCATCTTTTATTTTGTAGAATCTTTAATTTGATGTAGTTTTTAAATATATAAATGTTACTCATATTTTTTAAATTTACCCAAATTTTAATATAAAATCATTTGAAAATAATTTGAGTCAAACATCATAAACAACTATAAGCAACTCAAAATGGGACGTAGGGAGTATTATTCAATATCTTTTTTTAATTTTTTATTTTTTTCCCTTACAATTTTTTTCTCATTTTCATTCACAATAAAAATGCTCAAACCTTGGACGGTTTTCGGGGTAAGATCACTCAGTAATTTCACATGGTGATGAGCACGAAGACCTACCGTCGTGTCGACGCATTCTCCTCCAAGTACCGCGACACAAAAATGAAAGTCAACATATCCACCAGAATATACAACAACCTCACCCTCACTAGGCCAAGCGATGCGATTGAAGGTGAATTGAGAAAGGCGCTTAAGGCGCATCAAACGCAACATAACCGCCCTTCACACAAGACTTGGGAGATATTAAAATGCACCCAAAATAGGTGACGATGTTGAACGAGGTTTCCCCGGCAACATGGCTCAAAACATTGAGTCTAGGGAATATAGTAAATTAGTAATCCTACGGTGTTTGACGCTCGTTGGATTTCTGTGTTGTTGAGTGACGACGATATATCAACCCTTCTGAAATCATAATGATCTGTCAGAAGGGATAAGCGATAAGGCGAAAAGGGAATCATCATCACACACGACCGCACCTATGGTGCAAGGGATCGACACACTCGTATCTACCATGGCCAACTTCAACGACTTATAGTCATAGTTTTAAAAACCGAATTGGACCGGCCGGTTCAAACCTGGAATCGACGAACCGGGGGTCAAACCGGTCTAGTCCAGCCCATTAGGCCGCATCGTGCAGTGAACCAGTGTGAAGCGGTTTGAACGGGTGAAAATCAGCCTATCGAATCGGCCAAATCAATTTGTTTTTATGAAAAATTGGCCGAAATGATATACCACCGCTAGGATTCGACCTTAGTCCTCTTACTTGTTATGTCAAGTTATACACCAACTAAGCAAGAATGTTTTTTGTATCATATTTGTTTAAAGTGGTATATACTCTGTAATTAAAAAACAAATATTTATGAAAAGATTTTTTTGTTAAAACTTTGAAAAATATGATGTTTTATAACTAGGATTTAAACGCTTAAAAAACAATTGATACTAATATGGAAAACGTGTCGCAAAAAAATGAATTGAATATTTTTGAAAAATATTAGACAAAATATATGAAAAATAAACAAATCTAATATTTTATAGAACTTTTGATGTACTCTTAAATTTGTAAATTTTATTTTTAAATCTAATTCCACTAATAAAATAAATTATATTAATTGTAACTTCAACCAAACATCATGATTTTTTATGTACAGACAAAAAGAGTATTATTTTTATTATATGCAAAGTGATTATATATATATATATATATATATAGGGGCCAGTTCCTGTAAGAATGGACCTTGTGGAGAGAAATGAGAATAATTCTTGACCATTGGATTCAGTGCATCAGACGGCTCAGATTTAAAAGTCTTGATAATAAAGTAGGTATTTAGGGGTAAATATGTAAAAAAATGATGCATTAAAGTAGCTAATTCTTGAACGCTATCTACCATTCACGTCTCCACCTATTGCGCTGATAAAGTAGAAAAAATCCAATCCAGATGCAATGAATGTTTTTTCCAATTGTTGATGAAAGATACACTGACAACATGAGAAGCTGCACAATCTAGGAAGAAGGCGAGACGAAACATCATATCTACGAATACAGGTTCAAATATATAATTAAGTTTTCAAAAAAAATTAATTTTTTATGGGGGGAGGGGGCGGCGATGCATATTAACAATAAAGATCAACATTAAATGTATTATTCATGTTGCAAATTTGTTCGTGGGTTTGTGCAATTTGGGGGTTTTTATCAAAAAATTAGTGATATTGTGATTTAGGGTTTGAGTTTTTAAAATACTTTGGGCACTTTGATTTTATAACATATAAAGAACTAATCGGGATTATTTTCTAATTACTTGATGCTTTAGAGGTGTCAAGCTTGTATATAGGTCAAAGTGATTTGTAGTGCATATTTCTAAATGCATTATGTATAACTTAATTGGATATTTGTTTAGATAATGTGCGTTGTCTGGATCCGTAAATGCATTTTCTAGAACTCTAGTTTGGAAATACACTAGTGTTTACTTAAAATTCATAGACTGCTCGAAATGCACCTTTTTAAATTCATGATGCATGTTTGTGGCATTCTTTAATTTAGATATTGCATTCCTCAGCTTTTTTTTACCTTGTGGCATGTTAAATTGAATATCTACGTTGTGTATGTGTGTTTATGCACTGCAGTTTTAGTAGAAGTGCGTACAATGAAACTCGTTGAGCATTTCAGTGAATTGCTTTTTGAAACATCGATTTCTCAGCTCACTCAAATGCATACTAGCCCAATAAACATTGAGTTGTTATGTTTTCCCTTTCTTGTTACTTTAATCTGAATTTAAAATAGATATAAGAGTTTTAAAGTTGGATCGATTAAGATTAATTATTGATTTTTTTTATTCTTTTGAAATATCTTGTTAAATGTTGGTCTTGTTCCACCAAGATTTGTATAATTCGAGGCTATATGGACTGTTTTACAAAAAGTATGTATGATTGATGACCATATATTAACATCTTATATGTATAGTGTGCAGGTTGGACATGAACATATGCATTGAAAACAACCTATATTTTTGTAAAGAATAACAAATGGTAACATCTCAAGTTCTTAGAGGTGGACATGCAAATGAAAAATACAGCTAATGAGTTGCAGAGTATGTTGGTATAGAGCTCGATCGAAGAAGGAAAAATGGAAGTTAATGAATAGTAAACCATGTGTCTATGTCGATATTGTAATGAATTAAGTCCCGTGACAACAAGATATTCTGTGTGGAAAAATATATATCTTGAAACTATTTTTTATTAATTTTTTTACAACATGTACATTGATGAATCTCATACACAATTCGGAGTGTGCATTTAGAAAGAAAATATGCAGTATTAATGATATATTGCATTATTTGTATTTTTAATGTTCACTCTTTTAATGCTATTATTTTTACTTCATGTGTTTATAATTTCTCCATCCTCAAACTCAAATCAGCAATATTTCACTTTCTCAGGTGCATTCTTTGTTTCTTACTATTAAACACTCTAAATGTGCACATTTACATATGAATGCACTGTGATGGTACAAAACTGCACTATGATACATGATAAATGCATTGTTATTTGACTATTTAGATTTTATTTTATTAATTTGTGGTTTAGTAAAAAATGATTCTTAAGTGACTGTGAATGTGATGAAAAAGTTAGGGAATATGTTGTGTTGAGAATAAGTGTAATATAAATTTGAGAAATAATTTACCTATGCAGGATTCGAACCTACATCCGTATTACGTACTGCTCTACCATTTGAGCTAATAGGCAATTTTTGGTTTTTTTTCAAAGTGAATCTCACCATACACTTAAACCCATTAAGTACAAATTTTAGTCTTTTAAAATTGACATCATTCAATGTATTTCCAACTCGTATTTAAATGTATCTGATAATATTTTAAATGCATCATCATTTATAGAATATACAAATGCATCATATTTGTGTCAGGAAAAGTTCACCATCAGATGCATTAATTTTGATTTTGAGAATGCATAGTAACAAGTTGTGTTACCTTAAATTTGATAATGCATTACCCTGAATTTGATAATTCACTATCACATATTCATACTCCTATATAATTCTCTCAAATATACTTCAATGTCAACAGAAAAGTCAAATAAAAAGTAAAAAAGGAAAAAAACAGCATTATACACCTCGAATGAACAACAAAAATATACCAAACCACAACACTTATGTGAATATAATATCTGCAACTTTATTATGTATCGCACTTTTAACTAGTTTAGAATGCAGTACTGTGAGGCAAAAAGAAAAATCCTTGTTATATCCCTCAAGAAAAAAAGATTGCAGTATAATGCACTCAATAATTCATATAATGCATACTGTGATGATTTACAGAGCTTTGTAAAGAATCATCCTGGTTATATCACTTAAGCAAAAAAGATTGCAGTATAATGCACTGAATATTTCATATAATGCACACTGTGATGATTTACAGAGTTTTGTAAAGAATCATCCTGGTTATATTCCTCAAGAAAAAACAACACAAATATGAGGTGTCATGATGTGTTTTTTGTACAATTGTATTTTTTTAATGCATACAAAATGGTATTTATATTCTAAGTCTTATATAAGCATAAAGATGAGCTTATACACAATCAAGATAATATTGTGCAAAAAAATTTAAAATATAATCTTTGCACGAGTATGATGCACTACTATCTACATCAAAATGCAGTATTGTGTAAAAATATAATTTATAAATTGATAAAAGAAAATCGGACATCACTGATATTAAAAGGCTAGAAGAAATTTCCATCACAAGAAGCATCCATACTCCACCTAAAATAGAGATAAGAAACGACATTCAGAGATAGTGTAAAGATGTGGGGCAGAATTTTAGACATATGCATTACAAAGCACTAGAAATACATTATTGCCTTTTAGCAATGCATTACTCGAACACATATGTATTCTCAAGAGGATCAAACAAATTTCTACTGAAAAATTACAGAAGAACAAAACAAAATTGTACTGATTACAAAAATAACAACAAATATCAAAAGAATCTGCAAAAAAGACTCTGTGGTTGTCAAAAAATTAATATATAAGATGTTATTAGCAATAATCATCTCCAAACTCAGAGAAATAAACCCGATTGATCAGGAACTGAAACCCCCAAATATATAGATTAATGAAATTCGTGATTTAGAATGCATTTTTACCTTATATTTCAACCCCCAAAGTATATCTCTAAAATACTATACTGTAAAAGACAAAAACATTATCACCAAATCGACATAAATACAATTGGATGATCAAGAATTAAACCCCCAAAATATATGGATGATGAAATTCTTGATTCAGAACATAAAAAGTGAAAATACCTGATAGCGATGTGGAATCCATGAAATATCTTCTCATTTGAAGATTACAAGATAATATAGAGAAGTATCAATTGGATCTATTGAGTTCTAGATAATGGATCTAATGTATGCATCCCAATATTTCCAATCGTAGAGAAAGAAAGGACACACGCAAAGAGTGGGGATCGTGCGCAGACTTTACGGAGACAAAAAAGGAGAGATACGATTGAAAAGTAAAAGTCCCAAAATACCCATCAAGCGAAACAAATTAATTGTCCAAATCATCCAAGATCCAATGGCCAAAAATCATTCTTATTTCTTTCCTATAATCTCATTCTCACCAGAACCAATATATATATATATATATACATATACATATATATATATACATATATATATAAATATATATATATATATATATATATATATATATGTATATATATATGTATGTATGTATATGTATATATATATATGTATGTATGTATATGTATATATATATATATGTATATGTATATGTATATGTATATGTATATGTAGATGTATATATATATATATATGTATATGTATATGTATATGTATATGTATATGTATATGTATATGTATATGTATATGTATGTTTATAATTTTTTAAAATTGTTTAAACTACTAGTTCGACCACTTGAACCACTCGTTCGACTAGTGAACCAATTACCTTGACCGGTTCAATCCCCGAACTGGTTCTAAAACGATGCTTACAGTAGGAGAATATTCAACTGAAACAAAAAGTTGCCGACAAGCAATAAGGTTAGAGTGTGAACGCAATGAACTAAAAGAGTAAGAGATTCTGATGGTGCATGTTGATCATTTGCCACCTCAGTTAGATTAAAATAATCTGGTCAAAAATGGAAAATGAAAAAATTAGATTAAACAGAAGTAGGTAAAATCTACTTACTTTTTCTGACTTATAAACACATAAAAACATTTCATCAGTTGTCTTACTGAATATGAATGAAAAGTTATTTATAAAAGGTTTTGACCATCTTATAAGTACAGAGAAAGACCTCCTTACTAACCCTTTTTTAATTTAATTATTAGTCTACATGCTTATTAACCTTTTGCAATATGATTTTTATTTGTGTTTTGCAACAACAAAAAAACTTGATTATTACACCTTAAGCATGCAATAACATAAACTGCAATTTCTTCATAGATTGAATTCGTGAATTCGATCACTCAATCTGCCTATGTGAAATGTTCCAGGCTTCCAGCTCCTATGTTTGCCGAATGAATTGTGGATTGAACCATATGAGAGGAAATAATTTTACAGGGAATACAAAATCCATCCAATTTAAATAACAAGAAAACAGTTCACGTCACCTCAATGGACTAACAACCCAACCTGTGATTGGGTTCTGCCTTCGAACCCGGATCGTCCGTTGCCCGCCGCTTCGCAACCGATCAAGAATCGCGTAGGTAATTGAATCCGGCACCAAACCGTTTTCTTTCAGTCTTGCATAGAAATCGAGAGCCTCAGCTGTTCTCCCACACCTCTCCAGGCAGTCAAGTAAGATGTTGTATGTGACTATGTTTGGGGAACACCCTACGCCAAGCATCTCATCAAATAACTGACATGCCATCTCGACTTTCTCAGTCTTCCCAAAACATTCAATGAGTGTGCTGTATGTGACCACGTCGGGGTTTAACCCCTTCTCTTGCATCTCTATGAACCTCATATGAGCTTCATCAACATCACCATTTTTCCCTAGACAGTTTATCAATGAGTTGTAGGAGACGGTATCGGGCTCCCAACTGCTGCTACTTTCAAGTTCTTCAAATACCTTGACAGCTTCTGCAACTCTTCCAGCCCTACCAAAGCTGGATATCAGAATGTTGTACGTAAACAAGTCTGGGGATACGCCACTTTGCTTCATCTTCTCATAAAGGTCATGAATGTGTGGAATCTGCTTTGATTTACCCAGAGCGGTGAAAACAATGTTGTACATGAAGGTATCAGTACCTGTCCCCTTTTCATGCATCTTAGAGAGCAGGTCCATGGCTTCGGATACGTTCCCAGCACTGCATAAACTCTCCAGCATCGACAAGTAAGCATCTCTGTCTCCGCTGTCATGGAAATTCCACATGGAGCAGAAAAGCCTGTGAGCTTCACCGGCATGGCCCAATTTATTGAGTGTTCTGACAAGGTATGCATATGTGGACTTGTTCATGAATCTTTGGGAGATCTCTACGACTTCATCGAGTCTATGGAGCTGGCTTTCTGCCGCCAAAACATGTAAAATGAAACTGTAGGTTAACTCGTTTGGCCTGCAATTGTTTTCTACCATCTTTGAGAAAAGAAAGAGTGTCTTTTCAACCATCCGACTCTTGGAGAGTATTTGAATCATGGTGTTATAAGCAAACAAATTGGGAGAGCAACCCTTTGCCAGCATTTCTTGGAACAGAACTAGTGATTCATTGGGCTTCCCAGCTTTCCCTTTCATTCTAATCAGAATTGTGTATGTATAGACATCAGGCTCGCAGTGCCTCTTATGCATGTCATCAAAGACCTTGTATGCCTGTTCAACCTGGCACCAGACTGCATATCAGAATAATCAGAATCCATGAGTACAACTGCCTCTTATCTCATGTCTTGTTGACATTTGTCCAGAATTAGTTGTCCACTTTGCATATTCAATAAATAAATTAGGATGAATTGTTTAAAATTTCCAATGGATAGGGTTCGCGTATTCTTGACATCCATGAGTGATTAACTCATTTGAACGACTTATTTGACATTTATTTAAAAATGAGAGTTCAAAAAAAACAGGCATTTAATTCTGGAGTCTGGACAGATGGAGTATGATATTGAAGAATCCGAGACTACATGAAAGCAAATTGGGCATGCAATTCTTCTAGTTTGTCCAGTATAATACTCCATATATGGAAGCAGTAAGCATCATATACAGAGTACTAGGGATTCATGTCATACAAATCGGTCAGTCCCCTGGAAAACTAACATTAAGTTTGGTTCAAGGAATTTGGAAGGAAAAGAAAAAGAAATAGTTTTCTCACATTTCCCCTCACCAAAATGGGAGGAATTTGGATTTCCTTCCTTTTAGAATATTTTGCCTTTCTCATTTTCTTTTCTTTTCCATATCAAATTCGTTGAACCAAACATAGTGTAAAGAAATGCATAAGGAAAAAAGTCATAGACTCAAAGTTAGAAGTTATCAATGCCCAATATAGTATATACTTGTCAAACAAAAGGAATGCTAGAAATTCTTTAAGCAAGAACATCTTTAAGCTTCAGAGAGTGAAACAAAGAACCATAAGACATAATGGGCATTGAATCTAACTTCATTACCGAGTACAAACTAGCACAATTATTTACAGAAGAAGAAGAAGTCAAAGAAAAGACCTTTTCATCCTTGGCAAGAGCATCAATAAGCTTGTTGTATGAGAAAATATCCAGTGTGTATCCGCGCATTCTCACTTCTTGATACACACCCAGAGCCTTACTCGAGTCGCTCAGTCTCAGGTACGCCTGGAGAAGACACTTGTAAGTATAGCAAGTCAACCTCAAGTCCCATTTCTTAATCGGCTCTAACCACCTCTTCAGCTCGCTGCCATCTTCCCCATTGCTGCTCCCAATTACTCCCACGAGAAGATTGACTGTGGAAATGTTACCACGGGTTCTAGACCGCTCCATTTGACCTACAATTTCGCGGATTTGATCGAGTCGGGTCGGGAGAGATGACTTAGAAAGGATGAGGATGATTCTGTTGTATGTGAAGGCGTCGTGCCGGAAATTAGGGATTTTGGCGGGGCAAAATCGGAAGAACCGGAGAGCTAGGGTTGGGGATTTGAGAGACTTGAGAACTTCTGAGGCTTCTGATGGAGTTAAATTGAGATGCAATGAATCGAGATAGTCGGAGAGGTCGAGGAATTGATCCGACGAAGGAGAAGGCGGCGCCTGGAGAATCTGAGAGACCTTGCAAATGAGGTCTCGTCGGGGAAGAACATAGCCACGAGTGTCAGTTTGGAGGGACGGGGAATCGACTTCGATGGCGAATGAGCGGCCGTTGTCTGCTTCCGCCACCACCCTGCCGCTGTACTTGGTGGCAAATCCGCGGTGCTGATAGCAGCTGATAATCCTGAAAGTCAGCCGTTGGCGACGGCGGCTGATTAGGCCGACTACCATGATTTTTCGTCAAGCCGGGTCTGGCCGTGCAAAGACTGCAGTGTCCATTGAAAGACAAGGGGATATCGAAGGTGAGAAATGAGGACGACGGCCATACCCCTATATCAGTTATCTTCCCATTTAATTTTCAGCCTAATAAAATACTCCCTCCGTCCCGCTATATTCGTCCGCTTTTAACTTTTGGAACTGTTCATCTAAACACTTTTGACTCATCAAATTCTCAATGTGTAAGCCTAAATATAGTCATGTGTGATCTTGTTTGATTTGTCTTAACATATAGATTATTAATATATAATTTCTATAATTTTTTAATGTACAAATTACAAGATAAAATGGATTAAAGAAGTGTATTGGATGGTGTGCAAAAATGAAAGTGGACAAATACTCTGGGACGGAGGTAGTAATTAGATTTTAATATCAATATATATATAGATTTACTATATATTTTATAAAAAGTTTACTCCGTATATTTTAAAAATACGTTCCAAAAAGAATTATTGATGTTACATTTATACGTTCCAAAAAGAATTATTCATATTACATTTATATCAGAATACAATACACATTTTGTTAAAAATTGAAGTTAAAGTTTATAAACTTTGAACAAGAAAAAATAAACGAGAAGATTAAATCTACACAGAGGATTATTTTTCGAAAAAGATATGACTATTATATTGATAGGTATATTACATACTCTGGTGTACTCCTCGGTACCCAGGCTATTTCGTATAACCAACCATCCAGCGACCAATCGGTGGTGTACCTCTTCGGAATCAGGCCGGACGTGACCGATCATAGTTTTTGTCGGGATGAGTTTGGCGGATTTTTCATTACCGGTGTTCGGTGATTGGTCAAATCTATGATATGGTGACCAGTCATAGTTTCCATCTTGCGGAACGAACGTTGAAACAATATTTCGGGAGTGGTGCTGGGTGACCGGTCAACCCCGGGGTTGGGTGAGCGGTCACGGTTCTGGTCTTTCACAATGAGCATCGCATCTATTTTTGGGAATGGTACCGACTGACCGGTTGTCATGTTTTTGGGGCTTTGCCGTAAATCCTAAGAAACAAATTCATATGCTGTAGGCAATTTAATTGGTCATATTTTTCAAATATGACCGAGGGATTACGATTGAGGAGTGTTGCTTGACGAATTAATGTTTCATCCCTTTCACTTGATTCTTCACTTGAGTCACTCGAGTAATCACTAGATTGCTTGGATGCCTTAAACACATTTGTTAATTTGGGATCTTCTCTCAAGTATTCTTCTCACATCTTAATCATCAAAAGCTCTTGAGAATACGAAGAGGACCAAATCTGGGCGGTGCTTTCTGTTGCACATTTTGATAATAAATCTACAATGCTATTTTACCACTCTTTTGGCAAAGGAATTAAAACTTTTGTATTTAATTCACTTGTAGAATATTCTTTATCCAACTTACCTAACTTGTTGACCACATCATTGTATCGTTTGTTTCCATCTTGGATTGACTCGTGTTGGCCAAGTTTGAAGCTTTCATATTTCGAGTTTTCTAAGGCCATCATGGTTTGCTTCATTGTGGTGTCGCCTTCATGCGTGGCTTGAAGCAAATCTCATACTTCCTTGCTTGTTTTGCTAGAGCACACACATGTGAACTCATCGGGTCCAAGGGAGAAATGAAAGATGTTCATGGCCTTTGCGCTCATTGATAATTTCCTTTTGTCTTCCGAGGATAATCCTGCAAAATCACCAATTCTTGGAACAAATGGCCCGTGAAGTATGTTCAACCATAAATCATAATCAATGGATTATAGACACAACCTGATGGTTTTCAAATTGCTGGTCAGTCTGCCAAAGCTTGTAAGCTGCAACGTTCAATCTACGGATTGAAACAAGCATCTCAGAGTTGGTACATACGCTTTGACGAAACCATTTCCAGTTTTGGTTTCGAGAAGAACTCTGACGAATCTTGTGTATACAAGAAGGTCAGTGGGAGTGTAATAGTATTCCTAATCTTATATGTCCATGACATATTGTTAATGGGTAACGATATTCCCGCTCTCACTTCTGTAAAGACATGGTTGAGCGAGAACTTCTCCATGAAAGACTTAGGGGATGCTAGTTATGTCCTTGGCATAAGAATCTACCGAGATAGATCAAGAAAGTTAATAGGTCTGAATCAGAGCACATATATAGATAAAATCCTTGATCGATTTAGCATGTCTAACTCAAAGAAAAGATCTTTACCTATGACACCTGGCACAGTTCTTTCCAAGAACCAGAGTCCTTCTACTCCCGAGCAGAAGTAACTCATGATAAAGGTTCCATACGCCTCTGCGATTGGATCCGTCATGTACGCCATGATATGTACTAGACCTGATGTCTCATTCGCTTTAAGCGTGACCAGCAGATACCAGGGAAGTCCAGGAGAAGTAGACCTGGCAAAACAGAACCGGAACCGATTACCCGAACCGAAATATCCGAAACCGAAACCGGAATGACCCGAAAAAAGAAGATATGATCTATAACCGAAAACCCAAAATGATTCGAATCGAACCGAAACCGAACTAAATAATTCATATCCGATTTAAATCTGAAATCGATTAGATCCGAAACCGATAATATCCGAACCGATTAAACCCGAAACCGATTAGATCCGAACCCGATAATACCCGAAACTGATTAGATCTGAAACCAATAATATCCGAACCCGATTAGAACTAAAATCGATAAATTCAGAACTATGTTTGCCTTTCAATAAGCATATTATATTTTTAAATTTTTACTTTTATTTTACCATTTGAACTAATTACATTACTTGCTCATTCCCTCATAAAATGGATTATCTTCTTGAAAAAAAGTATAAAATTTTATGCCTTAAATTTATTATATGTAGAAATTAAAGATAAGTTATACATATAAATGATAACGCACAAATAAATAAAATTTCCGTGATTTTTAAATAGTGAAGTGTGATATTCTTTTTGGCACGAAAGGAATATATGATGAATTGTATGGAATAACTAGATTTTATCCTAATTTCATCTCATTACAATAAATTTTATTGATTTGAGAGTTAATTTGATTAGTTTCAAACCAATTCACTCAATATTAGTCAATAAAATTAGATGCTAGTGTTAGCATTTTGAAAAGACTCTCTAGCGGCAACCTTTACTGTTATCATTTTCAAATTTGATCTACATCATTACATTTAGGTGTAAAATTAATTATATTTGACTCTATTAAATTTAATTTTCTCTATTTCAACCAAATATACTCAATAATTTACAAATTTTGCACTCAATTGAATAAAATTCACTTAATTTCACCCAATTTACTCAATTTTTACCAAATTGTATTCAAATGGAACATAAGACTATTTGAATTTATCTTTTATCCTTTCATTTATATACATAAGTATATTAGTATATGTGAGAAAAATTTTATATTTCAAAATTAAATTTTAAAATCAATTTAATTATATTAAATTTATATCATAATTAAATATATATATGTTTTCATAATTTGTAGTCCAAATTTGTAAAATATGACTAAAAAGTCAAAAAGGGAAGATTATTTAGGGTATAGATAATATAACCAGAAAAAAATATAAAATAATATGAGGTATTGAATTGATGATAGATTGATAAATGTGATAAAACATAAAAAGAAACACGGATAGTTAAATTTTAATTAGAAAATAATATATATCAAAAAAATATTTGATCCGAAACCGGAATATATCCGAACCGAACTAGACCCGAAACCGAAATATATCCGACTCAAATCAAATCCGAACCGATTTATAACCGAACCATATCTGAACCGACTCGAAACCGAACCGAACCGAAAAATGTATAGAACCGAAATCAAATCCAAACCGAAATTTAACCGATCTGAACCGAACCGAACCGATTATAACATATAACCGAAAGATATCCGAACCGAAAAAATCCAAACCGAAACCGATCCGGTTGATCCGATTGCCACCTCTAAGGAGAAGCACACTGGACAACGGTCAAGAACATCCTCAAGTATCTTCGCAATACTAAGGATGCATTCCTGGTATACGACGGTGAGGAAGAGCTAAACGTGGTCGGTTACACTGATGCTAGCTTCCAAACTGACAGAGACGACTCAAAATCACAAGCAGGATATTTGTTTTGCTTGAATGGCGGAACTTTTAGCTAGAAGAGTTTCAAGGAAGACACAACCGCTGATTCGAATACAGAGGCCGAGTACATATAGCTGCCGCTGAGGCAGCTAAGGAAGCTGTTTGGATTAAGAAGTTCATCACTGAACTTGTGGAGTGGTTCCTAGTACTAATGACCCTATCTCGTTGTTTTGTGACAACACTGGGGCTATTGCATAGCCAAAGGAACCGCGATCTCACCAGAAAACCAACCATATTGTACGACGCTATCACATCATACGAGAAATCATAGATAGAGGAGATGTGATGCTCTGCAAAGTAGATACTGACGACAACATAGCCGATCCCTAGACCAAGCCTTTAGGAAAGCTAAAGCATGGGGGTTACACTAGGTCCATGGGCATTCGACCGATGCTAGATTGGCCATAGTGCAAGTGGGAGATTGCTGGAGTCGTGTCTTGATGTCCAACTATTTATCGTTATTCTATCATGTATAGGCAGATATAATATGTTTACACATCTCATTCTAAAGTAAACAAATGTTATATTCCTAGATTTATATTTAAAGATGTTTTATCAAATAGTATTTTTCTGCTGATGAGACTTACATCTTGAAATAAATATTTATCTGAATGTCCAAAGTTGAGTATTAACGAGAGTGGGATATCGTTAATTCATGTGAGACTAGTGTGTGTTGGATGTTTGACTTAGTCATAGTCAATGACGGTGTGTTCGCATCCGCACATGGGTAGTTATTATCTGGAGATAATAGGATGCCAGACTGACCCATCCTAAAGATGTTGTTTGAACTTTTAGTTCATGCTCTAAGCATCTTTAGCGCGACCACGGGTGTAACTATCCTTCGACTTGAAGTATTACGTTTTTCGCATATGTGAACCTGCATGCTTTGATGCATTGTCCTAAGCCATATGAAATAAGGATGGTATACATGCTTTGTTTTGGATATGCCGCAACGCGTATTCAGAAACTTAGATTACGTACATAGGATTTGTCACTACTCTTTTAAGAGATTAATGTCTTATGGGCCCACTGATAAGTTATGACTGAGGAAATTGCATGGCCATGCTGAGATGTTTTAATGACGTCTGTTTCTATCAGTCAGACTTGATAAATAAGTGAATGACTTAATGGATAGAAGCTAGATTTTATTAATCCCTTGCATTAAGTCTAGACATTGAGGACAAAGAGATAGAGTTAAACGGAGTCTGAGTCGTGGAAAGGTTTTGACTGTGCAAACGTCTTAACTTATAATCTAGGGCAATAATGTGTTGCTAGATACCGCTTATTGCTTATAGTATTGGTGCAGAGCCAATACTATGACCAGCTTTATAAGTGCCTATACGGGCCACACACTTTAGACAATTTAAGGAGTATGATTAAATAATGAGATAATAAATAATTTGTATATTTGTAAAACATAGTAAAATAAAATATTTTGGAACATGATATTATATATATGTAAAACATTTGGTAATATATTTATATATATAAATACCAAAATATTTATATATATTATATGTTGAATATTTTATTTTGGTTTGTCATTTTAATTATGAAAATAATTATTTTGACATAAAGTATTTGAAGTATATTTTGTACTTGTTTAAAAATGATATTGGTATTTTTATTTGATTTAAAATTAATTTTATATTAATTTTTGGTGTAAAAAAAAAACACTTTGAACATTTTAGTGGAAAAGAATTTTGAAAATTCTTCTCACTTTCTCAAATCATAGTTTCGGCCATGATAAGATTTTAAAGGACCAAATTTTCTTTGATTGATTCTTTAAGTGGGCTAATTGCTTTGTCATTTAGCTAATGACTAAAAGTTAATTTAACATCTTTTGTTTTATTTAAATATAACAGTCCATTAGCCAATTTGATTTTGTTTTGGTGAAGGGGATTTTCGGCCATTACAACTTTAGAGAGAGAAAATAATATTTTGTATTCCATTAATATCATTTTGTGTATAGAAAATATCTATAATATTTTCTAAATATTAATAGAAATATTTTCTATACAAATATTTTCTATAGAAATATACAAGATTATTATTATCCCAATTTTAATCTTTATATTTTATACTGCTATAATTTTTACTAGCATAAAGATTGTGGAAGACTCCGGCGTTGATCGTGTGTCAAAGTTGGAGACCGGACGCTTGAACGGTTCCGTTTGAACTTTCAACGCTCTTCCTACGACTTCTTCGTTTTTACCGTTTCCAGAGAAAGGTATAAATTTCTTACTTGCTATAAGTTTTAGTACGTGATTCTAGGCGAGATAATCATGTTAAGGATGTTAAAATTTTTATATTTCGCTGCCTATCCTTGCATGGTTACGTTTCATACTATACATACATACATACATACATACATACATACATATATATATATATATATATATATATATATATATATATATATATATATATATATATGGGATTGACTCCAGTGAGATGACACCTTACGGTGAGATGACATGCTTCGGTCAGATGACACAAAGCTCACCACTGGTCACTGCAAAGCTCACCAAAGACAACTACAAAGCTCACCAAAGTGTAAGGCAAAGCTCACCACATTTTTTCAACACTTTGAATTTTTTTCCAAAAAAAAATCAAAGGAAGGGTGCTGACTGGACTGGACTTTGACTGTTGACCGCCAGCATTGACCGCCACCTGCCACCGGTCGCCGCCGTCGCCGGTCGCCGGTCGCCGTGGCCGATCTCCGGCAGCCGCCGCTGCCAGGCTCCGGCCGCCGTTGCTGCTCCACCGCCGTTGACCGGTGGTTGACCGGTGTTGTTATTTTATTTTTAATTAATTTTTTAATTTTAAAATTAAAAAAAAAGTGTGTTTTGGGGTTTAAAGTGGTGAGCTTTGCTTTATTTCCTGGTGAGCTTTGCTTTGTGCATTGGTGAGCTTTGTAGTGTAGTGTAGTGAGCTTTGCGTCATCTGACCGAAGCATGTCATCTTACCGTAAGGTGTCATCTCACTGGAGTCAAATATATATATATATATATATATATATATATATATATATATATATATATATATATATATATATATATATATATATATATATATATATATATATATATAGGGATTGACTCCAGTCAGATGACATCTTTCGATCAGATGACACTTTCGGTCAGATGACATGCATCAAAATGAGCACCACCTTGTCTGTGAATGAGCCCCACCTAAATTCAAAATGAACACCACATTGAGCAGACTGTGAATGAGTACTAGATTGTTTCAGAATGAGTACTACGTTTATAACGAAAAAATGTGTGAAAATCAACCTTACGATGTCTTAGAATGAACACTACGTGGATTACAAATGAACCCTATGTTATCATCTCGCTGGCTTGGAATGAACACTTCATCGTGATGAACAGTTGTATGAGAATGAATCCTACGTTGTTTAAGAATGAGCGCTACATTGATTCAGAATGAGCCATACGTTGTCATCTGACCGAAAGTGTCATCTCACCGAAACATGTCATCTGACTGGAGTCAATCCCATATATATATATATATATATATATATATATATATATATATATATATATATATATATATATATATATATATATAGGGGCCGGTTCCCGTGAGAATGCACCTTGTGGAGAGAAATGAGAATAAAATCTAGCCGTCGGATCTGATGCATCGTGCGGCTCAGATTGCATTTTGCGCTCAGATTTTGAGATTGTGCATTTTTGAAGGTTTATGGTGCATTTTGACGTGATGCATTTTCGCACCATTTTGGTGCATCTAATTTTGATGAAATCTTGACCCTTAGATCTCACAATCTAAAGCACCAGATTCATTCTCATTTCTCTCCTAAGATTGCATTCTCACCAGAACCAATATATATACACACACACACACACACACACATATATATATATATAGGGATTGACTCCAGTGAGATGACACCTTATGGTAAGATGACATGCTTCAATAAGATGACACAACACACAACACTGCCAATGGAAAACTCACCAACTGCCTATGCAAAGCTCACCTACTGCCAATGCAAAGCTCACCAACTGTCAATGCAAAGCTCACCACTTTTTTTTTAAATAAAAAAAGTTAAAAAAATAGGACCACCACTCAATCGCCAGTCAACCACCGGTCCACGGCAACAGTGGGGGTCATCGGTGGTGGCCATTGGTCATGGGCGGTCAAAGTGTAAAGCTCACCAAGTGTCAATGCAAAGCTCACCAACCCATATATATATATATATATATATATATATATATATATATATATATATATATATATATATATATATATATATATATATATATATATAAAATACATATATGCACGCGTGGAGAGGGCTATAGAGTATTAAATTGGGAAAGGGAATATTACTGGATACGGAGGAAGGAAACAAATAGGAGGAACCGTCGACCCAATTGCAAAATGCAAGAGAAAAATGGAACTGTGGGAAGAGGAGTTCGACATAGAGGCAAGATCGCCGCTGTTTTCCCAGAAACAACCTAGCCCTTGTGACGTCAAGTTCATCGTTGTTCTTCTTAGCTGCTTATTTGATTTGTCAGTTCGTTTAATTCATCAAATAATCTCGGTAAGTATGTGGACATCTAACGCTAGATTTTTTGTATAAGTTTGAAATTCACGTTCGTAATCGCGTATGATTGATTACTAGTATCACACCCGTGCGTTGCACGGGTCATTTTTATGTTATTAAATTCAGATCATTTTTCAATGATAAAAAATGAGATGCAATAGAATATAGAGATTATATTATTTGAAAGTACAAAACATCAATGTTTTACAAATTTCGAAAGACTTCTTTATAGACTACATTATTTGTAGTCTTTGTGTGAGTATTGTCTTCATTGCATATCAGAATCTTCAATCCACTACGATTAGTTACTCTTGAAACTGCAACATAGAGCTGTCCATGACTAAACACAGATTTCCGCAACAGTAGTCCAACATGTTTCAGAGATTGTCCCTGGCTCTTGTTAATCGTCATTGCGTACAAAGTAACCACAGGGAATTGTCTTCTTTGAAACTTGAAAGGAATTCTTGTATCGGAAGATGTTAATGATAGTCTCGGAATAATAACTTCTTCACTCATGTGGCTTCCTGATAATATTTTTCCTTGTATTGAGTGCTTAGCCAACTGGGTTACTATCAACCGTGTACCATTACATAAACCCATTGAATGGTCAATATTTCTCAACAACATAATAGGCGTGCCTACCTTCAGAGTTAATTCATGATTCGGTACACCTAAAGCACGAATCTTATTTAAGAATTCGGGAGAGTGTAGGTCACCAAAAAAACTTGAACTGCAGTCCGAGTTCTCAACTTTATCAGGACTAAGGTATGTTCGAGTCTCGCTGCTTGGATTCATCGTTGTCATATATTCGTTTATGGAATCGAAGACATCCAATGTAGGAGCCAAAATTGCGCGCTCCTGCAAGTAGCTCAGTTCATTGGCTATTTTTTGAAAGTTAGGATAAGTTGAATTCACTATAGTGGCTATTGGATCTTCAGAACACGGAAGTAACATGTCATCAGGAATTATCACCTCAGCATAGCCGTCATGTTCATCACCTGCGTTGCTGAATTCAAATGATTGATCGTAACCACTATCATGAATCATTGATTGCAGCCGCATGTTTTTCGTTAAACGCAACACAGTGCAGTCTTCCCAAATGTATGAAGAATTAATCGTTGAGTTAACGATGTCCTGTCTCGTTCCTTTTGGAATAACTGGCAAAATTTGACGAAAATCTCCACCAAAGACAATTGTTTTTCCTCCGAAAGTTGTTGTTCACTCATCGGATTAGAAAATCGTAGAATATCGCGCAAACTTCTATCCAAAGCTTCGAAGCGATATTTGTGTGTCATAGGGGCTTCATCCCAAATGATTAATTTCGCTTTCACCAAGAGTTGTACCAGCGGAGAGCCTTGCCCTATGTTGCAAGTAGAGTTTTCATCTGGAATCAATGGGAGCTTAAAACGCAAGTGAGCCGTTCTACCACCTGGCAACAATAACGATGCTATACCACTTGACGCAACATTCAGTACTATATCACCTCGACATCGTATTGCAGCTGATAATGTTCTCTAGACATATGTCTTGCCAGTGCCTCCATATCCGTACAGAAAGAAAACTTTTCCAGCATTTGTTTGAACAGATTGCATTACTGCTTCATACGCTGCACGTTGTTCATTGTTCAGTGAACGCAATAGTCTGGTGTGCTCCCTTGCCAATGTTATTCGATCTTATTGCATTTCATCAAAAATCAGTCGATTGGCTGAAATCCAAATTCTCTGGAGGTTTGCTTGAGGCATATCTGTGTAATCGCGAAGGCTCTTACCACGACTCCTCAGCAAGTCTTCGAGATCACATAGAATATGATTCTGAATCTCATCGTCAGTAAGAATTAGACCTAATTAAAATTTATAAAGTGTTAGTCATAGTGTTTTTATTTGAAATCATTATAAAATTAAAAAAAATACCTTCATGATCCAAAAAACGACGTTGCCGGTACAAAACATCATCTCCCATATACTGCCAACATTGCTCCCACACATGCCTTGGTCTCGACATTGATTCCGTTGTCAATAGTGTTGCAAATAAATTCCTTAGCTGCGCAGCAGAAGCCCAGTGACTTGCCTCCACGAATGCGTCCAGATATTCTCTATCATCGTCAAGCAATCCCAATGCATAACATGCATCACGGTATGATTCATGAACAATGCCATTTACAGTTTTGATATCATCGTAGCAGGTAGCCCCACACACTATGTTTAGAAGACATCTCAGGTAGTACGGTTCACCTGTACCTGGAGGAACATAACTCAAACGTCCTATTGCAAAACCTCTCTTTCGAGGTTCATATTGTCTCTTATCTGACTTCCAAACAAATTTTTGTGGAAATTCACCCTATGTTAGAGCTCGTGCATTGGGATAAGTTTTATTTGCAGTCATCCATGCCAGAAATTTACTCTCTTTAATGCTTTCTCGTCGGACAACTTCAGAGGCATTATCATCGTCTTCAAAAAATATCATTTGTTCATTTGGCAAATGAAAGCTCAAGCGCTCAACAGTCGGATTTTTATACTACAACTCATATCCAAAGATTCTCCACATAGCTTCACATGGACAAATATATCTACAATCATAGTAGAGTTTGATTTCGTTTGTCTCATCTATTGCTAAATCCGCAGAATTCTTGGAGTTTTCATAAAAAACAGCAGTAACTCGATCATGACCTTTTTTGACATACTTAAACAAATACTTGATGGAGCGTGTTTGGCTACACCATTCGACATTCAGATGCGCTCCATATTTCATGAGTAAGTACCTGTTATGTGGTACGACAAAACGATTGTCCAAAATAACCCCATTTTTTTCAATCGTTCGTCCATCGTTACGTCTTCTGTACCTTGCATATCCATCGTCATCAATGATAGTATCATTATTGAATTCTTTTGGAAAATGTCTGGTGCATCTACCATTGTCCATGCAAGGGGCGCCTGCTGCAAACGGTCCGCAAGGTCCATGAACCATAAAATCAAAGACTGCTTGAAAATACCTAGGATCCAAATCTTTATCAGGGAGTTCAGCAGAAATCATTTTGTCAATAGCTTGAGGAGTTGGATTTTTGCTCTGTTGGCCCAAGAATAATAATATATGCGCATGCGGTAATCCTCGCTTCGAAACTCAATGGTATAAACAACTGCATTCAAAAATAATTTTTAAGCGTTAAATTAATCCCACGTGTGCAAGTGTTGATGTAAAGTAGGAAAAATGAAGTTAGTGTATAGTACCTGCACGAACTATTCCAAAAAGTTGTTGCTTGTGCAGTTCTTTAATGAGCATATTTAATTTCATATGGAAAACTCTGCAACATATATCCGGACGATCTTGAGGACTTATATTTCTTTTTTCAAGAAATCGAGTGATTTCTGGCCACTTTGGATTGCATGTAAAAGTCAAGAATAAATCAGGATAGCCAGCCCATCGACATATTGCCATAGCATCTTGATAGTTCTGTATCATGTAACGTGCACCACCAACAAACGTTGACGGGAGAACTACTCTCTTACCTGTGGCCGAAGCATCAATGTCCCCATGGAGTAGTGAGTCTGACAGACGATTATACATCTCACACCGGAGCTTCTTCTGGCGGGTTCTTATCCATAATAACTGTAATGACTCCATCATGGTATATCCATCTACAACTATCTCCTGAAAAAGCTTTCTTGAATATAAAATGAAAGGATTTTCATTTTTGCGCTCATGAAATCTAAAAGCAAGAAACTCTCTAATGCTAACGTTTCTTCGACCCCCACTACCAATGCTTGCTTCATTTGAAAATGGAATGTCCTCTCGATAAGGTAGTAGTGGTATCCCCTTATTATTACCTATAACGTTAGGATTCATACGCCCCAAGTTGAGCGAATACTAGACTCATCTAGGTGGATCCCAGAGTTGCAATATGTCTCGTTCCCCTAACGATTGATCAAAATCACCAACGACCAACGCAGCTACCTCTGATGCAGTTGGTAAATTATATCTTCTAGGGTCGGAGTTTCGTTTACATATCAACCTCAGTCGAATATTCGTGCACTAAGTTTCCATTATTTTTGTGCAAGTCATCCGAAATGATTTAACCAAAACATTATGGTCATCCAACATTTGTTGTAATTGCTCAACCAAATTTCCTCGCAACGTGCTAATGTTGTCGTCTTTCCTATATTTAAAATGATAGACATTGTTAGCATATGTATATATTACATTATCAATATGTGTGTACTAAGCACGTTGGTGACTTCAATATATTTCAAGTATAATATCAGTAAATGACATACCTCACAACTTTCATACGGTTTATAGTTTCATTTTCTGTATCATGTATGTATAACTGTGCAAATCTGGGGGAAACACCATTGCTTGGAATCAAAGAACCAATCATATGATAATTTCTACCACCAAGTTTGTAGACAGGCAGAGACCTTCCACGATTCACATCTTTAATGATATCTCCTTTTGTCGATATAAACGAAAACATGCACTTGTATGAACGGATTTTCTGTTGAAAGTGCCGGCTCGAATCATCTGTTCCAGTTAATAGTTCCCATAACAGATCAAGTGGATTTTTAACAAAGGCCACTTCAATTTTCCCATGCTTACAGCAAGAGCCATATTTTGGGTTATTCTTTTTCGATCGGCCAAGAGTACGCTCTTCATACCAAAAATATGACATACAGAATTCACATTCATAAATAGGATCTCCAATGTCCAATTCCTTGACATCATTTCTGAAAGATGATTCTGATTGAACTGAATTAGTCCTTAACGGAATCGTGTTCAGATCTTCACCCTCATTGTCTCCATCAAAGATTGGATCAATCACATCATCATTGGGTTGTGTACTATTAAAAGACGGGTCAAATGACCAACGCTCGCCAAATATTTGAGTAATAAATGAACTATTTACGGTTGAACTCCTTGAACATTGTGAGGCCCCAAGTGCGTTTGACGCTGGCATTGTGCATTCTGTGAAAGGAAATCATCATAACTATATTTTTATTGAAAAAATGTGTAATATATTATTTTGATCAATGTTATAGTGATCATACCGCGAGTAAGATTTGAAATGGATCTTGTTTCATTCTGAAATGAAGAGCTTGCAATGTCACCGTCTGTTCGTGAAATTGTTTGGGAAGAATCATATCTCGAATGTACTGAGCGGCCGATGTCTTAAATTTACAAACGTAAGAAAATATCAGCTCAAATAAAATAAATTTTCTTGTTAGTGTAAAAGTGTTTTAATTTTTAATTGTTATCTTTTTCAACAAAATTCTAATTTAATGTATCTCATAATAATTTAAAAAAAAATAATTGACAATGTTTGTAATGTTTAAATTTTGTGAATTGTGTATTAAAGTATGTATTATATTTTCTTGTCCCAATATATTTCTAACAAATGGCCCAAGTAATATTAAATAATTTTCGGCCCAAAACTTAATGGTTATTAACTTATGCACTTTTCAAAACTTGGCCCAAGTGATACCCATATCCCAAATGAATAAAATATCTGGATTACGTAATCCAGAGTCTTCTTCGCCGACCCCCCTCTCTCTTCTTCGGTTCTCTTCGATTTCTTCAACTCCTCTTCATCTTGTTTTCGATCAATTGACTCCTTGCTTCTTCAATTCATAATTTTTTTTGGTCGGCAAGGTTATACAATCGTGTTTCTAATCCCTCAACGCGATTTATTTCTCTGCGGGTCATGTTTATAATTTTTTTTTGATAAAAATTCATTTTGCTCGTTTCGTTCTCCAAAAATCGGAAGAATGGTTTTGGACTGGAGGAGACAAAGTCAGGGTCTGCATTGTCCAGTTCTTAATACTAAATGTAAGTTAAAGATCTAATCTTCGTTTTTATATGAAATTAGATCTAAGTCCTCAATTATTTGTTTTGGATCGGGAATTTAGAAATTGGTAGAAACACATGTCGTAATTTTGATATAATTATATCATAACGATTTATTGGTATTAATTTTTTTAAATATTTCGGAATTTTTTTTAATAAATATAAAAAAATTAAAAAAAATCACAGTAATAAGAATAATAAAGAGACCAATTTGTTTCTATGAGGATGTTCCAGATTTTACAAATTGTTTGATAATTATGTTCTAATTCTATTAAATTAGTTATTTCTTGAAATTAGGAATTTAGCATTTGGAAGAAATGCACCCAACCATTTTTTTTGTGAATCATGACAGATTGATATGGTACATTCGTGTTAGTATATAAAAATTTTATATACGAATATATAACTGTCATTCAGATTCTACATTTAACATACACACGCCAGAGTTTTTTTGGTTAAAAATCCGGACTAACCCATTTTCTAAAATGTTTTTTTATTGAGTTCATAGGTATATCTTGGTTTATTGGAAGAAACTGCTTCAATTCTTAGGAATACTTGAGGAGACATTCAAATTCCGGAGTACTGATAAGGTATATGCACTCTGTTACATGTGTTTGATTTTTACGTTATTATATTGCTTTTGGTCATCTGATTTCAAATAAAAATCAACATGTTTAGAGATTCCGCGATTTAATGTTTAGTGAAAAATTTATTATTAATAATTGAATTAAAGTATGAGTGATGTACCCATGTTTGAATCGGGGTTGATGCGCTTTGTACCAATAATTCTTGTTGACGTCTTTAATTGCCGCATAAGTAATTCGTTACTCTGCAAATGCCCTCTCAATATCGGCTCTCTCGAATGCTTCTCTAGTTGTGTATCGAATGCTTTTGAATGTAGGTGATTAGAAAGCCAGGTTTTTTTGAATGTAGGTGATTAGAATGCCAGGTTTTTTTCTTTATCATATACTCACTAATCACCACAAATAATCATACATCTGGTAGAGATTTTATAGGCAGCAGATGTGATGGTATGAGGAATCTGCCCAAAATTTTGTTTTTACTTATCTTTTTATGTCTATTAAAACTTACCTTTTCGAGAAGGCAACTTTCCTCTAATTTGTTCCCCTGCATTAATGTCTTAAATCTCTACAATTAATAAGTTTTTATTACCTTTTTTGTATACGTGTTAAAAATTTACATTACTCTATACATATTTTTCTATTTTTATTTTCAATTTCAGAATACACAGTTATATTAAAGGATAACATAATAGTATATCTATTTTATTAGCCTTTCTTTAGTGTGGTAATTAGATTTTTAATTACCTTTTTTGTATGCGTACTTAATACTTTATATTAAATATACGTACTCAATACTTTATATGATTTTTTCTTATCAAAATACATGTATATATTACCATTTTTAGATGTAATATTTTATTAGATATTATTACATATAAATTAGTGAATATAATTAAATACAATTACCATTTGTATAAATTCACATAATACCAAAATAATATATATATATTTTTTATTAGCCTTACTTTATTATGGTAATTAATTTTTTAATTACCTTTTATGATATACATACTTATTTTTTTATTCAACATGGTGTGTGTGAATACTTTTTTTTATTTAACATGGCGTGTGTGAAAACTTTTTTACCAAAATACATGTTTATATTTATTTAACCGTTCAATATAATGATGTATATTACCATTTTTAAATGTAATAAGTTTTTAGATATTATTAAATCTATATCAGTAAACATAATTGAATACCATTATTACCATACATACCAATCGTGTAAACTGGTTAGAAAGGATTGTTTTATTAAAGGTAAGTGTAATCATGTTTGAATATTTTATTATTACTTACCTTTTTCCAATTAGAAAACTTGTTTGAATATTTTATTATCACTTTAAATATTTTAGTATTACTTACCTTTTTACAATTAGAACACCTACGAATTTGAATATTTTATAATTGAGTAATTACGTATTTACGGTAACATTGATTTATTAACGGTTTGGATGTTTGAACATTGTTAGGAAATATTTTATTACCTTTGCTTCTTATAAATTCCTTTTTGGTTGATGTATTTTAAATAAATTACTATTTTTTTCCTTTTTGGCCTCTCGTGACTACTTGAATAGAACTTATTTAAAATCTATAAATGCAAGTAAACAAAATCATAACCTCAAAAGTAAATCTCCTAAGAAAGGCAAGTTTGCTTTATTGAGAATTTAAAAAACGGAATTAAACTTAAAACAACTTAAAAAACAGAGCAGGATGCAAGTGTTTCAAAATTTAAATTCATCAAACACAAAATAAAACTGTTGATTTCTACGTCACTCCTTCTCCACCTTGACTGCCTTCAATCTCTTATTTTCTGCAGTTGAACTGAATTCATCTTGTAAAGATCTTTTCACAGGGTCCGCTTGATGAATTACTTCTTTTCTTGATATACTCTCATCTCTCAAAACCTTCAGGACATCATTTGAACCAATCTGCAAGTAAAATTAAAGTTTAATATTTTTTCATTGATAATAAAGCTGTGGTTTTTTGGAAATCACGTTAGCTTATGGGTGAGAGTAAAAATACCATTTTTAAAGCATCTCCATTCTTCTCATGTTCTATAAGGGCTTGTTCAAATTGATCATCCAAATCAATGGTTTCATATCGAGATATGATAGTTTTATCTGTTAAAAGATCCGAAACTCCAAAACTTTTGCCACCGACATAGGAATTATTTTCCATAGCCTCTTTGAGGTATATGCAAAATAAAGCCCGCAAATCAACAATGTCTCTAATCTCCTTCGGAATGTTGCTTGAATCATCATTTCTCTATACGTTTCAAAAAGTGGTATTTTAAATTGCATTATAAAATTTTTTATAAAGAGTTAAATAAGTCAATACCTCGTCCATCATACTCTTCATGGCACCGGCTGGCATTCCAAGAAGCTCTGAACATTCCTTATCCCACAAAATAAGCGAAGCAGCATCGCTATTATCAATAACGCAAATGCTCACCTTGTATCTATTTATCATACGTTAAGAATTAGTAATTTTAAAAATTATTCTTTTGGGGTATTAAATATTTGAATGCAAATTACAACCTATACACTCCCTCAGGATAATCTCTGTCGCATTTCATACACTTGAACCTCGTAGCATCTGGAGCAACCTTCCGTTGGCACTTGGGACAACCAAGATAACACCATTCATTGGTGTTTTCAATTTCAACAACATCACCAAGTATCCAATAATATCCTTTCTGCTAATAAGAAATAAATCAATAAATTTGTATTACTATTAAATATATATATTTGCGTGTAGTAATTATTTAAAATAAAGAAAATCAATCGACTATTAATATTATTGTGGTATTTATTAAATTATATCCGTACATAATTACTAATTCCGAATAGAGTAAATTCTATAATTGGTCCTTTATAACAGGAGGGTTTCCCTATTTAGTCCTTTATTATCAAATATTACCCAAGTGGTCCTTCTTTTATGGGGTACCTTTTCACAAATAGTCCTTTTTTTGATCTTCTATCATGTTGGTGTTAATTTGAGGGCTAAAAGTGTAATTTCACAATGATAATATATCTCTTTTGTCATACACAATTCCAAAGGCTGTTTCATTTGCGTCGTTTGTGAATCACAGTCGCTTTTTACGACAATTATAGTCTACAAATGTGATCTTTCGTCAGAATCCTAGCCCACAATCATAGTCATTATTTTTGTGTTATCCGCTTAACCAATATCAGAACACGTCACTAGACATAATGTTGACGTCAAATTATATTTTTAGCCTTTAAATTAACACCAACACGGCAGAAGATCAAAAAAAGGACCATTTGTGGAAAGGTACCCTTAAAAAAAGGACTACGGGGGTAATATTTGATAATAGAGGACTAAATATGGAAACCCCCCTGTTATAAAGGACCAATTATGGAATTTACTCTTCCAAATAAGAATGGAATCCAGTTTTTTCATAAATTAGGAAATTAGAAAATACGTCTAATTAATTTAGGTATTTAAATGGATATTTGTATTTTTTTTCCTTTTTGGTCTCTCGTGACTACTTGAATTGAATTTAAATATTTAAATTATGCCATTATTTACTTTCTGCAATACTAAATTATTAATAGCTCATAAAAATTAATCTTATTCACAATTTATAAACTAAGGTAATTTGCAAATAGTGAATAATTTAGGAAAGAAAATAAAATTAAAGCCTTATTCTCACTTAAACTCTTATCATTAATAAATTTACTTTTTATTACTCTGGTATTAAAACTAAATTAAAATTATTCAAAAAAATGATCACGTATTTCCATAAAAGCCAAAATTATTTCCTAAATTATTAACTGTTTACTAATTTAATTAGTAAATCCCATGTATATCCTTTAAATTCTATATGATTCAATAATTTAAAAATACTCTTTGTGGAATACACGAAATAAGTCTATTACCATAGATGAATATGCAATATACTAGTATCACACCCGTGCGTTGCACGGGTCATAGTTATGGTACTAAATTAAGATCATTTTTAGGAATATAAATTGGTATATAATGGAATATAGAAATTTCATTATTTTAAAGTACAAAAGTAAAATGATTTACAAATTTCGAAAGACTTATTTATAAACTACATCACTCGTATAATTCGTGTGAGCATTTACTTCGTTGTATATCAGAATCTTCTAGTCATTGTGATTTATTACTCTTGAAACTGCAACAAACACTTGCCCATGACTAAATACCAATTTCCGTAATAACAATAATTCAACATGTTTCAGATATTGTCCCCGACAATAATTCAATAATTTGACTTATTTAAATAATAATTCAACATATTAATGTATCTATTTCGGAATTTGTATTTTTTAGTTTTATTTTCGTATTTAAATGGTACCATTTACTTACCCTATGGTATTTATTTTCTATTTTATTTTAGATCACTTACGATTTTATACTTATCCATGCTTGTAAATTATAGAATTAATAGTATTAATTTTAGAATACTTACCATTGTTACATGTTTCCATGCTTTTAGTATTAATACTATTAATTTATAATTTTTTTATTTTTGCATTTAAATGGTACCATTTACTTTATGTACCATATTATCTTTAAATTTGTTTTATAACACTTACCATTTTAACATGTTTCCATGCTTGTAAATTGTAGTATTAATTGATAGTAAAAATTTGC